>CM060242.1:8756015-9129910 GCA_030555515.1 Acutogordius australiensis
ACTTGCACCTTTTTTCAAACAGGTCCAAAAAAATTTCATAATCTAATATTTCATTAATGGCTAGCCAAACTCAAAAATTATTTATTAATTTTGGGAAAAAACTAAATGGGCTTTTTATTTAAAAGTTTTTGAGTTTTTTTCCCCAAATGCCCACAAACTCGTGGGCATGGCAAAAAAAGCCCCTTTTCTTGCTTAAAGAAAAAGGGTATGTTTAAAAAAAGCCCATTTTCTTCAAAAAAAACTTTTAGGAGCTTTAAGAAAAAATAACCCTCCAATCATTATTATGAAGATAAAATCAAAATATTTAGAAAATATTATAAAGAAAACAAAAAATGGGCTTTTTTGGGCTTTTTTTAAAAGCCACTTTTTGTGGGGTTTTTTTTGCCCCTTTTCTTTGTAAAGGCTTTTTTTAAATTCTTATTTTGGCCCTTTATTTGTAGCTCCCTTTCTTTCTTTATATTTTAGGGGAAAAAATGAGCCAAAGTTTTTTGGCTCATTGTTTTCCCAGCATATTTAGTTTTTTCGAATCAGGCCTAATATATTTTGTTGAAATGTCCCGAATTCAAATTAAATTTATGTCTTACTCTGTCTTTAATAGTATTTTAATAGCACATAAGTAGATTTATCTTTTGTTTTTTGGTTTAGACATTTAAACATTTTTAATGATATTTTCTTGTAAATTTTAATCAAAAAAAGATAGGTAAAAATTTTTAAACTATGCCAAATTTCAATATAAAAGGGCATTTTTTAGCATATTCAAAAATTTTAACTCTTAATATCACAAAGACAATATTTTGTCAGCTGTAACATAGTGATATATTAATTAGTTAGTAACTTAATTTAAAAAATTTAAGTTCATTTGTTAATATAAAGTTAAGAATAATAATTATTGTTAAAAAAATATTTATAAAGTGAAATATTGGAAATCTAATCAATTATATTAGGGCACATTTAAATTTGCTTTGGAAAAAAATTATTGCAAAATGCAAATACAAAGTATTAGCAATCACAATATATTTTTCAAAAATTAAAATTGAGAATTAAAATTTTTTTAGCATTTAAAATATTTAAAAAGAAACAAAATTTGAATGTACCCTCAAATGATATTCATTCATAAAATTGTGGGTGTAAAATGATATTTCATACCTCCAGATGTTGTAAAGATATTTAAGTAGAGAGTGAGTTTGGCTACCAATTCATAATCTATGACGTGGGCTTGGTCTACACTGAACATGCCAGTAGTGGCATCAAGCTTGATTGGGTATTGATAAAATGGTTGATTATGATGGTCAAAGTTATAAGATAGTCCAAGCTGATAATTATAATCTTTTTGGTAAAAAATATGGGGTGGTGGCTCCATCCTATCTATCATGTAGCGCTCACCATCTTCAAATGGTTGTATTTGCGCTATAGGTCCTACTTGGGTTTCATTAATTGTTATACTAAAGTCAGGTCTTACAATATCCCTTTTGTATCGCTTTTTGTAGCTATGTTGTTGATGCAAAATATCTTCTTGTTTATGTTCCTGGATTGTGACACTACAATGAGGGTTTGATAAAAATGGCTGATAAAATTCTTTTATTTTATTATCCTGAATTTCACAACCACCATCATTTAGAGGTAGCTTTGTTATATTATGCCCTAATGTAGGCAAAGGGTTAAGCCATAAATTGATGTAATTAATATAAAAGCATGTTGGTGTAATACTCCCGTTTGATTTTTCATTTGTAGAATATTCTATTAGCTTAGCTTCAATGGGCAAAATTAGTGGTTGTTTTATAAGTAAAAGTTTAGAAGTCAAAATACTGGGGAAAATTGAAAGTTCCCCATTTATTTTATTAATGTGAAAATGTGCTAATATATCATATACATGCTGATTAGGTTGTAATTTGTAACTCCATAAAAAA
Organism: Acutogordius australiensis; assembly: GCA_030555515.1. NCBI lineage: Eukaryota > Metazoa > Nematomorpha > Gordioida > Gordea > Gordiidae > Acutogordius > Acutogordius australiensis. The sequence goes on from CM060242.1 coordinate 8,757,923, forward strand.
TTGTTAAATAATTTAGGTGTGAAAAATTTTGCATATTTATGAAAAATATTAAATTTATATAATTTGTAGGGTTTAAATTTATTTTTTTCAAAAATTGTGACCAAATCTAGATTTATAGTTTTATTCTTGATAATGCTTGATGAAGGACAGATTTGATCTGACAAAGTATTTGCAATTGGAAGATTATCATTATAAACAATTTGCCCATGATTTATTACAAAGCTAATCCCACCATTTTTATCTAGATAAGAAATATTAACAGGCCCAATTTCAAAGGAGACATTTTTAAGATATATCAAATCATTCGCTAATTTAGAAAAGTAATTGCTATATAATGGATGCTGAAATAACCAAGAAGTGTTTGATTGTGCTTCAATAAAGGGAAGTATATATCCAGGCTGAACTTTCTCTGTTAATAAGATGGCATCTAATCCGACGCATGACAGAATAAACCACCGTAAAAAAGTTAAAACTAATGTCATTTATTATCTAACGTATTTCTCATGAATTTAGAAATATCATATCACGCCTTTTTTTAATAATATTGTCGTTATAGTTTTCGAATTTTGTGGGTGAACACATGGGCGTATTGGGGATAAGTATTTTTCATATGGTTGTCATGATATCTTATTTTATTGAACCTTAGGCGAAGAAGACATGCTAAATTCTATTTAATTCAAGTAGAATTTTATAATTACACTATTTTACATGCAACAATAATTAAATTTTAGCACTTTTAACAAATAATTTTAATTTAACCTTAATTTTTAAATCACATTATCCTGACATTTAACTAAAATATAATTATGCTTAATCTATCATATATTTTACCCGTACCTTAACATATCTGATTCGTTTGCAATTTTAAGTATTTTTAATTAAATAAAAAAATAAAGTTTATTCAGAGGTTTAGAATTAAGGTCCGTATGGCATCAGCCACAGCTTTCGCGTAATTTTCTTCCCCTATTAATTGCAAATCATAACTAAATTTAATATCACTCAAGCAGGTTGCAACAAAAAAATACAGAAAATGCAAAAGGTTCTTAATAAATTAAGAGATCTGTATTTTTATAATTTTAATATTTGCTTTTAAGGTACTTTATTTAACATTAAATCGTTTAAAAAAATTTATATAACACAGATCAAAGAATAAAAGTTAAGAATTAACCCCAGATTTTACCTGCCATCTGAGTTTAGCAAAATCAAAAAAACAAAAACAAATATAAATTAAATTTTTTTTGCATATTCACAACAGCTAAATTATTTTAAAACTTCTTTATTTAAATAAAAAATAGAAATTTTATTGTGACGTTTTAAATTTTGAACGCAAATAATAAGTAATATTTAAATGCTGATGTAAAACTTGTTGATATAATAAAATATTCTCATTCTTTTATTAAAAATTTAAGTAACAAGGGATATTTATGAATCTTTATTTAAGGGTGTGTAAAGTCCCGCGAATGGCAATGTGAGATTTTTTACAAAATTTATAATGTGGATTATACGGACCGCAATTTTAAACCTCGAATAACAGTAAGAGTTTTAAAACTATTATCTATTATTATTTTTAAAAAAAACGTGCTTTTACATTACAAACAAAAGTTATTATTAAAGAATAATGCAAATTTTATTTGACACAAGATAGAGACAAATCTAAAATAAATTTTTATGATATTTTTTATTACATAAAATAAATCTTTTCAATAAATTTAATATACCAATATTATCAATTAAATCGTGTTTTTTGATTGGGTAGAACATTATATAAAAAAATCATAAAAAAATTTATGAAAAAATTATTTTTGGCTATTAATCATTCACCTTAAAAACTAGCCATTATACAAAAAATAATAATTTTTATCATTAGTACATAGGTATGTCAACAAATATGAATGACACAACCTTGAAAATGAATATATAAAAGACTTTATTCCAATGATGGCCTATCTAATAGACGTAATTCTTTTTTTAGTATCTTCCGGCTTCGGCTCTTTACAATCGTTCATATCGAGCAAATAGCCTTTTTTAATCAAATTGACAGATCGAGACCTAAATATAAAAAATTGATAATTTAATAAGCATTTGTAACCTATGTTTATCATATAAAATGAAAAATAAAATTTTATATTAAAAGCTCTTGGCAATTAAATAATAAAAATTTCGCGTTCTAACTTTCGGTTTTTAATAAAAGTTATTTTGCAGTTTGAAACTAACATTTTAGCTTTTGTTTATATGCAAAAAAAAATTTAGTCAATTTTTGTTTGCATCTTATGTTTTTTTTACATTATTTTGAAAATTTCTAGCTGAGAGACTATCTAAGTTAGATTAGGAAAGAATGTAAACATATTTAAAAATCCCTAAGATGGCATTTTTAATCTCCGTAGTTAGCTCCTAATTCTCCAAAATTTTTTGACCTTTTTAATGCAATAAAAATATTTTATAAACCTATTATGTAAAATAGAAAAATAACGACAAAATAAGTGCAAATAATTAAGTTTAAATTAACATTGAGGCTAAATGGTCTGCTAAATTTACTATGCGTAGTCCATACGAACCCCAAATTATTATTTAAAAAAAATTTTCTTATAAGACTTAGATTTAATTTTAACAAGTAGTTTTGTTTATTTTATATTAAGAAAAAAAGTCACAAAATTTTGGCCAATAATAAATATTTTACTGAAAAAAAAATTGGACTTCCTCAAGCATCATATACAAGGGCGTAGCAAGTTGTAAAGCTTGGGGGGGGGGGGGGGGATATGCACAAAATTTTAAATTTGGGTGGGGATATGGCATGAAAGGGGGTTTTATCCCCAAATCCCCCCCCCCCCCCCCCCCCCTCTCCTTCGCCAATGATTATATATGGCAACTATTGTTGGTCAAATTTTTAATGCTGATTACGAATATAAAATCAGATAGCCAATGCCTCATATTTTTAATTATTCGATGTCAAAAATAAAATTTTCCACTTTTTGGAGTATTAGGCTTCTACTATATTAAAAAGCTTATGAGTATAAACAAAAGTTTAGATATACATTTAGATTAAGGAAACTTTTATTAAAAACTTAAGGTATTTAATTTTTTTTCAAAATTCAATTTTATTTTATTTTTATGTTTTTGTTTTTTTGTGAAATTAGTGTTTTTAATAAAATCCGTGTTTTGATTATCTATAACATGAAAAAAAATTAGTAATAATTTTTTGCCATAACCTTTCTTAGATATATTTTTTACAAGAAATCTGGACAATAAATGTTTTAAAAAATCAATAATTAAAAATATTTTGTAAATTTTTTTCTGAACTTTGAAAGGGGTTTAAAAAAATTGGATGCATTTGAAAAAAAAACTACACCCGGGATCGTTATCAGATAATTCCAACAAACCATCAAAAATTTTTTAGTTTTTTTGATTTTCAGTGTTAATTTGAAAATCATAATTAGTGTTTGGGTCCCTATGGACCCCATACTACCAATCTCAATTTATAATTTGATTAAAGGACCTTTCTATATATGAACGTAAAAAGTTGGAAAGGCGAAAAAACTAGTAAAAGAAAGTTTATATTAAAAGGCTATCATGAGGATACATTCTTTTTGGGCATGCCAAAACTACAGAATTCAAAACACTCCCAAAAACCAAGTTTTTCACCCGTAATATTTCCCGGGAATTTTAAATATTAGTTAGGATTTATATTTTATAGTTTTTTTGGTCAAACTCATTTTTTAAGTTGTAAATAAATGCATATGTAGCTGATTATGGAAATCTCACTTTTATAATATTACGAGTTTTTTTTGTGAAAATTAAAAGTAATTAAATCACAAGGTCAACAAATATCAATGTCAAAACGTGAATTTTATGAAACATATAACAATACATGCTCAAGATGGCATAATCTCATCTATATTTTTCGTTTTTCTTTGTTTCTTTCGTCTTTGGCTCCTTATATCCGTCTATGACGAAAAATGGTATTTTGACCTAATTGACAGATCTAAATATACCAAAAAATAAAAAAAATTAAAAATCTTTTTTGCATATAATTGTAACTTATATTATAAATCACAAATAAAAACTAATTTTATTAATATATCAAGCTATTACATCGGCATTAAAATAACACAAAATATTTCGCGTTCTAACTTAAATACGTCACGATATATTAACGGTTTTTAAAAATATTTTTTGAAGTTAATCAAACATTTTAACTATTGTGAATATGCAAAAAATTTCAATTTATTTTTGTTTTTTCTTTGTTGGTTTATTGACCTTTTTTTCTAAAATGTTTAATATTTATAGCTGACTATCTAAGTTTGATTGGATAAAAACGGCAAACGGATTTGAAAATCCCTATGATGGCAGGTTTTATCTTTGTAGTTAACCCATAACTCTCAAAAAATTGTTGACTTGTGTAAGTGCTTTCTTGTCTACATTAAATTTTAATCAATAATTTGGTGGTGATTTTTTTAGACGATGTGATTGGATAATATTATGGCAATTTTCATCATAAGGTATGCAGATGTCCAAATTGCTGCAACGATTTATTTGGTGAAGCTATTTTTTACCGTTTTTTTCTGCGGTAAAATATCAATAGAAATTATTTTATATTTTCATCTTATGTTTCACTATGAGGCAATTCCAATTTATGCAATATTAATTTTTTTTTGTTGCAATTATTTATTGGAAGTTTTCTCTTAAATTTTATGCATTTTAATCTCCTAATAATGTCCCTTAGTTGTCTATGCCAAATAATTAAATATTGAGCATAAAATTTTCGCCATTTAATTAAGCAGGCTTTATATTAACAAAATATATAAATAAAATTAAAAACATAAAAAAATCGAAAAAGTTTTTCCAAGATTTTAATAATTGCATTTGCGACAAAAGCAAGTTACTATTTGCCTAAATTAAAATTTTTTTTATAAAAATACAAGTATATTCCTAAACCAACCTAACGAATTTATTTAATTACAAATTATTACAGTTAGGTGTAATCAGCAGGCATTTAAAATTTACCAAAAAAAAAATAAATAAAGTTAAAAAATAAAAATAAACTAAAAAGCTTTATCAAAAGAAATAATTGTATTGGCTACAATTCAGTGAGCACACTAGTTGCCTATATGTAAAAAATGTTATAAAAACTTGAAGGCTAAGCATAAAATCAAAAAATCTTTTGAATATTAAATTATAGACTATTTTCTCCCACAATTTTTTTCAAAAAAACTATCACTTCATTATTCATATCGTAGTAAACATCTGATAAAATTCTCCTATTTGTTTAAAGTCATTAAAACCCGTCCGGGGGGAGCTCCTAAAGAATGTACATTAAACAAATCCTATTTCAAGGTCTAGTAGAACATTTTTAAAAAGATACATAAAGATTATATTTTTATTAATTCTTTTTGGCTATTTTTTACCATAAATAAATATTATAAAGAGAAAAATATTTTCAGTCATCATTATCCTATACAAACATTTTATATAAATATGCAAAATGTTTAACTAATAATAAGAAGACTTAAAAATTTAGATTTAATCATATAATGAATTTAAACAAATTTTGTCATTAAACCTAGACCTAATTTTAATTTATTGTTTTTAATATTTGGCCAATAATTTATATTATCTTTAATAAAAAGTATTGGATAACGCGGAAAACAAGGTTTTGTATTTTGCAAATATTTTCTCATTACAAAATATAAATATAATGCATAAGATATTCAAATTTAGAGTATTATTAAAATAAAGTTCTTTCTAATTTTGAAATTCATTAATTAAATTTTTCAAACAAACTGCCAAATTTTAATGCAACAAAAACTACTTTAAATTAAAAAAAATTCCAGAAAAACGTTTCCAAACAAGCTGATTCGTGCTTTTCTATTACTTAGACAGATTTTAACGTTAAACCTAAATTAAAATTATAAATATTTCGTTTCTTCCAAAAAATTGTTTTCGGCAGCTACATATACCAATGCTAAAAGTATTGCAACAAACACAAATACATTTTCAAATATTTTGTAAGCGGACTTCTGGTCCTGACTCTCTTTATAAAACATGCTCATTTTACTTTCCTGAGTTAATATCAAGGGCGTAGCAAGTTGTAAAGCTTGGGGGGGGTTTCAAAAAAAAATTGCCAAATATTAATGGAATTTTAAATGTAATTTAATTTTATATTTAATTGATATTTAGTTTGCGGGGGGGGGGGGGGGGGATATGCAATAAAAAATTTTAATTTGGGTGGGGATATGGCATGCTTGGAGGGAATTTCATTCCCAAAACCCCACCTCTCCTACGCCAATGGTTAATATGCTAATAATCGCACTAAAATAAATTTTATATAGAATGAAAAATAATACCATATAATTAGATTTAATAATTAAAATTTTTGAGCTAACCTTTATTCAATTCGCAGTGTTTCTACTTGAGCAAAAAAACTTAAAGCATGTAATATTAATTGTAACTCTTTTTTAAAAAGAAATATAATTGATTTTTAGACTAATAGTATTAAAAGTTTGAAATTTTATAAATCTATAGGCTTCCTGTTTTTTCACCTTTGTAGATTAATTTAAAAAATAAAAACACTAAATTTTTAGTCAAGTAAATATTTGTTTATAAATTTCCGAGCAATGTTTAAGTATCAGTGTATTAAAATAAATATCAACAACGCAATCAAATTTCTTTGAAATGCAAATTCATCCGAAACTAGTAAAATAAAAAGCAGCCTCTTAAATTGTTGTACATTTTGGACCCAGCCCAAATAAATTTTGTACCAAAAAATAGATATTCTTGTAATACATCTTATGTTCTCATGTTTTAAATTTGTGTAATTAATCCTGATAAGAGCACAAGCACGATTCTAGACCCCTTTCCCCCCTACCCCCAAATACAGAGTAATTTTATTTTTTCCCCCTCCCCCCACCCCCAAATACAGAGTAATTTTATTTTTGCCCGCCCCACCCCCCAATACAGAGTAATTTTATTTTTGCCCCCCCCCCCCCCCCCCCCCACATAAAAAAAATTGTTTTGCCCTTCCACTCCAATAAAATTAAATATCCACTTCAATAAAATTAAATATACTCCCTCAAAATTATCTTACTTAAAATTATTATTTTAAATTTATTTATTTTTTTAAGTGTTTTCTTTTATATCAATACATATTATCCAATATCTATTAACTAAACTGACTTTTTTAATAAAGGTATTGAGATTTATTTTCAGTACTTTTTTATTTAATAATTTTTTGTATATTTGTAAAACAAATTCATAAATCTGATGCCATTTTCCTCATCAACAATCTTTTGTTAGAATAATATCTAGAACCAAAAAACCTTACCACACAATGCTGCGATGGGGCGAACGTAGTGTCCAGGAAATAGGTGGTGTTTAATTAGTTTTAAGCAAAATGGCTCGACACCATGGCTCGTATATTCACTGCTTTAACCACCTATTGCATATTGTTGTAAAAGATTGTTTTGAAATTTTAAGTAAAGGGAAAGATTTTTTTTAATATTTTTTCCTCCCTTTATAAAATTTTCAACATGATGCAATCAAGAAAGTAATTGAATGCGGGACCATACCTCGGGTGTTTCCTCATCGGTAGTGTAGCCACTACGACGCCATATGCAGATTTGTTTAAAAATATATAATACTTTTATAAATGACAATAATTTATTTATAAATAAGAAAAAACTAAATCTAAAGATTATTCTGATTTACTTATTTTCTTCTTATAGGTTTGAGATTAATTAAGTATTAATGATAAATTAAAAAGTATTTCCTTTAATATTATTGTTTTAATTATTGATTTTTTTATTAATAGATGTTTTATCGATAATATTAATTTATAATCTTTAGATCCCTTTATAAATTTAATTTTCCTTTTTTTTAAATATTAATAAATTAGAGCCTCTTCTAAAAATAAGTAATATTGATAATAATTTATTGTCTAAAGAAATTGACGTAGCCAAAAAAAAATTTAATATAAAAACCTTAATAATTACAAATAATTACTATTGATTTTAAATTTTTATATGATTACAAAGCGTTTCCATTTTATTAATAAGTGTAATTTGGCTCTTCAGCGTCGAGATGTGAGGCCACATTTTCTTCTTTAAAAAAAATAATAACTTCTATTAGGCTGGCAAGTAGTGTGACCTGGGGAAATTAATAATAAAAATGTATGTTTCATTTTCAAGTCAGCATTAAGACTGGTAATATTAATAATGACCCGCAAAGTTTAGGATAATAGTTTTGTAAAAAGTTCAGGTTTCTTATATATGAAATAACCACAATAATAAATAAAAAACTACAAAAGGAGTAATCATTAGTAAACAAAATTGCAAAATCAATTGTTTCTAGAAAGTTTATATTTTGTAAGTTTTTGAAAAGTTAAATCTCAATTTATGCAAATAAGTTTGTAATTTTTATAGATTTATTTTAATTGCGCTAAAAATTAAACAACTAGATAATCTAATTGGTGCTGTACCCTTATTACATATATAACACAGGTTAACAACTTTTTAGTTATGAACTAACTTCGGAAATAAAATTCGCTCACCGTTAATTAATTAGCTATGAACATCGAAAATGTTAGAAAAAATGCCAACAAAAAACAAAAAAGATTTAAAATAATTTAAATTTATATTTTGCATAAAACGGCTAAATTATTTAAATCAAACTTCAAATAAAACTTTAATTAAAAACCGATTATATATTCGGTCTTAATTAAGTTTGGAAGCGAAATATTTTATATTATATGCTGATGTTAGCGCTTAAACTGAAAAATTTTATTTCACATTATTGATATGATAAACATAAGTTGCAAGGAATTATTATATGAAAAAAAGGTTTTAAATTTTTTTTTGGGGTTATCGATTCCTACCAATTCAAAAAAGCATTTTACAATATGAACGAATGTAGAAGCCGGAAGAAACTAAGAAAACTAAATACATATATAAGATAAGGCCATAGGATTTCTTTTATGTTTTCATAAAATTCAACGGCTGTGTCATTTTTGTTGATCTGGGTAATTAATAAAATATAAAAAACGCCTTTTATTTCATATGAGCTAATAAAAACCCCCAAAATCTTTTATAAATTTATATAGATGGAGTTGTTTTTTTAATAGGCCATTAGAAATATTGTTTAAATGTTCGTTAAGTACAGACAAATTAATAATTTGGATTTTAAGCATGACTTTTTTCTTCGAATGTATCATTATTTACAACAAACTAATATTTATTCAAAATCAAATAGCATATAGCTGGAGTTTGTATGTGAACGTTTTTGGTGAGATTTTAAAAAGCTTAGGTATAGTTAGTCGTGTAATAATTATTTTTTTTATTAGGGCACGTGCAAAGTGAGTTTTTGTTTCCGTAAAATTTTGAAAATTCTGAAAATTTAAAAGATTTATTTTTTTTTCAAAATTTTTTCAAAAATTTTATATTTCAGAAAAAGCATTTTATGTGCATAAACTAAATTTGGCAATATTTAAAAATAAGCGTTTTATTTCAAAATATTTTTTAAAATTTTGAAAATATCACGAAAATAAAAACTCACTTTGCACGTGCCCTTATAAAAATAAATTTTTTTTTTCAAAAAATAATTTGTAATGGCAAGTTTTAGCAGAAAGGGCACAATAAAAACCTTTCATAGGGCTTGAACCAATAGTTTTTTTTTTATTTTTATTTGAAAAATAAAAGAGAAAGAGGACCATCTGATATTGACTGGACTAATTTTTTTTTGTAAAATTGAAAAAATTTTTGACGGCTTGAGAAAAATATGCATTTTGCCATTTACAATATAACTAAAAATTATACTAGCCATAATCTTAATGTTAATCAAGTTCTTTAATAAAATTAGTTATCTTCAAGATTTATTTAGACGCAACAATTCTAATCTTTTTCTACGTATATGGCATAAAGCAAATAACAAGCTTTTTTTGGGTAGTTAACAAAATTTGTACCTCAAACGATTGGCAAAATAACATAACAATATCGACACTTATATTTTATTTAAAGTATTAAATCTAATTTCTTTTACAACTATTTACTCTAATTTTTTATCTAAATCTACAATTACAATAAAACAAACATCAAAAACTGGTATACCTAACTATTTTCATAAAACCTTAGGACGCGTACTTCATTCGTTTTTACAAATAATTTCTAAAAATATAAAATTTTTGAAAAAGTTTTCACAATGAAAATTATTAACTACTGTTTAGTATAATTTAATAATTTTTTTTTAATTTTATTAAGTTTATTCGTGCAATTAAATAAATTATACCTATTTTATTATTATTTGCCATTTCTTATTCTTGCAGCAACCTGAGTTGTTAGCCAAAAACACTTTTTAATGAATGTTTTTTTAAACAAAAAAGAATAAAGTTTTATCATTTAAAAGTGAATGTACTCTAAAATATTGCTGATGTTTAACCATGCAAAAGTTAACGTACTAAATAAAATAAACTTTGCAGCCTTATTAAATTCAAATGTATTTCTCCGAAGATTACAGCATATACTATTTTTTTAGTGTATTAAAATAAATTTGCCAAGAACAATTTAAGAGCATATAACTGTAGTTCAACTGTAAGTGCCTAATCCGACAAGTTAAAAGGCTCAATCTTATGAATATTATTTAAAAGAAATTCGATGCTTAAAAGTCAAAATGTTTTGGCCTCCATAGGTAAAGCGTTTTAATATTTAAGAAAAATTAAAATTGAAATAAAACCTTGTGATTTTTGTAATTTAAACTTTTTTGTCCACAAGTTTGTGCAAATAACAAATAAAAAATAGCAAAATTTGTATACTTCAATTAAAAAACATAAAGGCAAAATAAAATAAATTCCAACCTTGCAAATTTTATTTGAAATAGTAGTTTTCTAATCTCTAATTCTTTTCTAAAGGTAAAATTTTTACTTGAATTGAGATTTGCAATAAAAAATCGAAAAACATGTATCATTTAACTATCATTATAGTAACTTAGGTATTATGCGTTTTCTCAGTTTTTTTTCAATTTTCAATCTTCATATGTTTTTAGCCAACACTTTTAGATTGTTAAAAACAAAAAAAGATGAAGTAGATGTAAATGTACTAAATAAAATAAACTTTTAACTATAAGTATTAAATACTAGCATATTCAATTATTTTTCGCGTATAATAAATTTATTTTAAAATCATTTAAAAAATTTTCTTTTGCCTCAAATCCATTTAAAATTTATTACAAATAATAATATTTCATATCCCAAAATGATCAAAATTATTTTACATTACTTATTTATTTTGGCACTAGCAAGTAATTGTCGTACTTTATTAACACAGGTCAACATATATCAATGTAATGAAAAATAAGAATATAAAAACAAATGATTCCCCCCCTAAATATTTTCAGTTTTTCTTAGTTTCCTATGTCTTGGCCTCCTGAAAAATGCTTTTTTTTTAACCAAATTAACAAATTTAAATTACCCTAAATTTTGAAGTCCCTTGTCACCTATATTCATTGATTATGAAATTAAAATATAGTTTTGAAGTTTATCTTAAACAGTTAAGTTATTTGAATATGCAAAAAATTCATATTTGATTTTTAGTTCTATTAAATATTTTCTTCTAAAATTTTGAGTGTTTTTAAATCTCACTAAACAATAAACGGATTTAATGGTTAATTATATCGTAACTCTCAAAATTAGTTAACCTGTATAAACTAACCATTTCAATACGGATAAGTTACTTTAAATATTCGCGGACTGGAAAAATACAGATATAGTTATGATAATAGTGCTATGGCTACCAAAACAATTTAATTCAAATACAGATCTGAACGCGTGATAAACATTAAGATGGCTAGAATAAAAAAAAAATAAAAAATCAAAATTTGAGTTAAAAATACTTTTTTAGGTTCATTCTAAAACGACCAATTTACATTCATTCTCATGTGATATTAGCTATCAAATTTTATTTTTTAATGAAAAATAAAGTCCGCGTAAAAAACTTTCCCAATTTTATCTCTAATTAATTTAGATTTTAAAACATTAATTAATCTATATTTAAGGAGGCTTAGCTTTTTAATATCACAAATAACATCTTTAAGATAATTGGTGGCAGCGGTGGGAATCGAACTCACATTTCCGAAGAGATTGTTGGCTGATATAGCTAGGTTAGGCATCTTAACTATAATTTTATATATTTTATAAGATGATAAAATATACACCATAAATTTATTTGCATCATACCTTTAGAGCCGATTAAGCCACACGGTAAATTATATGAATGTAGCATAGCTTTATAGATATAATAAAGAGTGCGCTTGAAGTTGATTTATTAAAAAAAAAATCAGAATATGAAATTCGCAATAAAAAGAATCGTTCGTTGATAATTAATTGCCTGATTTAATCTTCTCTATCTAATAAAAAATATAAAAATTAGCTGAGTAAAATTTCAGAATTTATTTGCATTTTTTTAGAACATCATGGCCAAGTAGGCAAGTATCAATAAATGATCCAAAATTATGACACTTCTAGAGCTAAAATCTACATGATCCTATCTCAAATTTTCCCTTTCCGAAATTTCTTTTGACAAATGGCCAAGGCCAATGGTTAGATTTGCGACAATAATGTAAAAAATAAAAAAAATATAAAAATTATGTCAAAATAATCTAAAAATTGAATTATATGATGAGAAAATATATTTTTAAGCAGGTCGATCAAATAGTGGCTAGTGTACTTCTCAAACTTTTTCAATAGTGCCGGTGACCTTGTATTTGTAAATTGATCTTAGCTTTATTAAAAAGACTATAAGTGAAGAGGCAGTTCCACTAAAAGTAGAAAATGTTGCAGAGGTTTAAGAATGAAACGATCTATATAAAGGCCTTATCACAAATAATTTTGGTTTAAATTACCATCAGCAAACTAACTTTGCAAAAAATTATTTCAACATAGGAAATTATTCTTCTTTTTATTATTTTTTTTCACCAAAAAAATTGCAAACAAATTCAAAAATAATTAAGTCAAAGAATATATGCCCCGGCCGGTATATTGTAAAAAAATAGGTGTGTAATAGCTTAATTTGCCAGATTTGCTAAACAATATACTATTTTTTGACGTTATATAAATTAAAGTTGGTTGAAAGATGTAATACATAACTATGATCAATTCATAAAAGTTGTCTTATCTTAACCTTCCTTTTAAAAAAATGTTGAAGTTTGAGGAAGAAAGGGAAATGCATATGGGGTAAGCCCACAATGAATGAGATTTTTCCCGATCTATTTTCTTTTTTCACTCATAATAGATTTATGTTGACCTAATGACAACAAAGATCACTTGGGATAATCTAAAAGGGGTCATTCCCTTTAGACATGTTCCTTTTTTAGCCTTATTGTGTACTAGACTATTAAAGAGCTAAAGAGCTTTTAAGGTTTAAACGATGGGTGAAATTCGAGAAAGAAACTCTATGTGCTTGTAAATTTTTTAAATTTAGTGAAAAAGTTGGTTTTTATGAAAACATGTAAATGAGAAATAAAGCAAGACTATTAAATTTATTACAAGCGATTTCGACCGTAATTAGTTGTTGATAAACTATTTTCTCATTTCTTTATTCCCTGCTCTGCTTAGCAAAATTTAATTGCTAAAATTAATATCTTTAAATAATTAAGTATTGTATCATGGCCTCTGATCAGTCTCAAATTTAAAACATACTTAAATATGGTCCTTTTAAGGGCAAAATATTTATTAGCTTGTGGTTTAGGGTTGTATTAATTGATAACCCGAAAAGCCTAAATAAAGACTATGCAAATGTCATTTTAAAGAGATGTAGGGCAATAGGGCATAATTTTAGCAAATGACATTTGACTTTCGCCAGGGTTGTGAAGTGCGCATGCTATAATATTCCGAGTGCAGATCCTTTTTAATAAACATTATGGTATTGTAGAGAGACACGCTTAATCCTGTTAATCCTACTAGGGGTTCAACCCACCCAGAAAAAAAGAGGGAAAAACTTTTGTCAGTTTATACAAAAAATATTTAAAAATTAATATATATTTCGAATATTAAAAAGATTTTATTAAAAATTTGTAACAGACTTTTAGAGGCCATATTTAGGGAATTAAAAAGCCCCCAGTAGTACAAAATATGGGCACAAATGCTGTGGAAAATTAAATATTCTTGTAGGACCTCTCATAGTACTAATGAAAAATATGTATTCCTAACCTGAATGAAATATAGGTCGAACCACCTGGAGCGCATGCACAAGTAGAGCAGCAATTAGTCGGTGAATGGGTACCCCCCATAAATCCCAATCTTTATTTCAGAACGCCTGGACCTTAAATTTTAGTTATCGACGCGATATTAATTATGCGGGGCCTTAAAGGATAAAAAAAAACAAAATCACAGGAAACGTTACCTAATAAAGAAAAAAGTCTAGAAAAGATCGCTTTATAACAAGTGTTAACCCGATGTTTAAAGATTGGCTAATAATAAAAAATACATTATATTATCTCTTTAGAAGGATCTGGTATGACATAAAATTTTAAAATTTATATAAAAGATAAATATAATTTAATAAATAATGTGTATTTTTTCCCTTTACCAATAACCTACATTTAAAGTTACTATTTTTTGAAATACATACCAAAAGTCTAATATTTAGAGTAAGTTTGCCGCATAGGGCAAGCTCAAAACTTTAATCTGTTTTACTGACATCTTCCAAATAAATAATATATATTTTTTTAATTTACCGGAGTATATAAAATCAAGTTAATTTAAAATATACGGATTTATACACTTATGAATTATCTATAAATCATATAAGGCCATTATATAACTCTATATATTTTCTTAACTTGAGGAATCAGAATTCTCGTATATTAAAAAATAATTATCTTTTGACATTTGTTATGTATAAACCATTTACAAATTTGATTATTACTCGTTTATAAAAATTATGAATGGGGATACATTCAGTTTTTAGCATAAACCTCTAAAAGTAGAGAAATTTGGTTTTTTGGTTGTGGATTTTATATAAAAAATTGAAAAAAAAAACTTACTCTAGTGGATATACATATAAGTTAAAAAAATTTTTCCTTATTCTTGAAGGTGTATTTTAAACTAAAATATTATATTTTATATATTAATTTAAATTAAAATTTTTTTTAATTAAGCAAATAGAATTCATCATTCTGAGATTTTAATTAGTTATTCTATTCATGCATAAAATGGCAATTTTTATTCATAGCTCATTAACAAACGTATTATTTTTCTTCTAAAACAATTTTTGCTTATTTTATATAAAGTATTAAAATTTCCAATAATTAGCATAGCTTTTAAAATTCTCCTTATATATGGCAGTTAAAAATCGTTCGGGACATTAAATAATAAAATAATGGTTCAAATGTATAATTTTTTTTAATAGGATCCGCGATGGAAGAAGGTAAGATATATTATTTGAAAGCTTATTGCAGTCCAAAATTAAATATTTTCTTAAAAATAATAAATTAAGACGTTTGTATAGCCCCCCCCCCCCCCCCCCCCCCCCGGTTGGCATTCCTCCATACCCCACTGCCACAATATTGAGGGAATGATCACACAGGTTTTAAAACAATGCAACGGTCTTGATTAAAAAATTTTGTATACTAAAGACTTATTTTTATAAATTAAAAGATTTTTGATAAGCATTAAGTGATGAATAAAATTTTTTTTTTTGAAATTATTTTCTCTCAGTTTGATGCAAAAGACTTCTGTGTGGTCAAAATTTAGTTATAATTTTTGTAACTTTACCTCTATTTAATGTATATATTTATAATAATTTAGGATCCACAATGGAAAAAGGTATTATTAGTATTAATATATTCATTTTTATTAAATTAAATAGAAAACATTCCTCAAAAAAAATTACCTCTTCTGCTAAATCAATGAATTATTTATTTGATGAATTGCTTTCTTTTTTCTAATGCCTTTTTTTTTTTACAAAAATATAGGATTTACATTAGTTTTTGTAAGATTTAAACGAACTTTACAATTAATAGAGGTTTTACCAATGCATGCAATTAAATTCCTTAACAACACCATTCATTAATACACTATTATTATTTAAATCATTAATTTTGCTTATAATGCAATATTTCACATAATGGAATGCCAGAAAGTATTACATAATTTCAACTTTAGGTATTTAAACAAATAGCCACAATTATCAAAAAAATTGTAATTATAAAAATGTTAATTAATATAAAGATTAACGCAATATTATTTTTTGGACTTGTTCTTTTTTTATTTCTAAATTTTATATATTTAAAAAATTGTTTTTAGAAAATTATTTTCTTTAATATTTACCCCACTTGTAAGAATAAAAATAATTTTTTAGGCAAGTAGTGATTTAATATTATAAAATTTTTGCATCTACATTTGATTTTAGGTGAGCTATTTGATGGTTTTTCAATCATAATTGCAATAATAATCAATGAAAATTTTTGTTTTATTTTTTTTTCCGTTTGACAACTTATATATACATCGGAAAAGAGAAAAACATAACAATTGACAATTTTGCATCTTCAAAATTGTAAAATAATTTGTATGATATAAAAATATACATAAAGATAGAAAAATAATATTTTAGTTTAGGTCACATGAAAAGTTAATTTTTATTTTCGTATAAGTTTTAAAATTTTGTAACAAAACGCAAATTTTTAAAAAAATTGCCAAATATAGTTTATGCATGTAAAATGCTTCGTCCGAAACATTATTAAAATATTAAAAAAAAAAATTTAAACAAAATTTTGCTAAAATAATAACGCACTTTGCACGTCTAATTAAAATGAACAACAAGCACATGGAAAACAAATATGCTAACAAATTTTTGCTTTTGTACATCCAGGTTCTCCAATGAGAAGAATAATAAAACTCATGAAACGTTCCATGTGTGCAACTTCATTTTGGTGTTGAGTTTTGATAAAAATATTGATTCTATCAAATGAGTCATAAAATTATTATAGTATATATTTAAGGTCTGATTAGCCTTTTTATGTTATAAGAATTTAATTGTTGTAGCTTTACGGTTTTTGACGAACGAAGGTAAAGGCTTTTAAAAAATAATTAATTAAAAATTAATTTGTTGGCCTTAAAATTATTTATCGCCCAAAGTCCTATTGATTATTTATAATTTAAATTTAATATATTAAACATTATAACCAACTAGCTATAGCTCATTTATATTAGATAACATCGGATTTATTACACCGAGTTGCAATTTAATTTTTTGCTTAGAATTTCACGCTCAATTAAAAATAACCAATTTTTAGTTATTGAATATTAAAGTTATTGAAATTATATATGACAAATATAGGCATTGCCCATAAAACATTATTCCACCATATTACTGGTCAACAAATAACAATTTATGAAATCAGAAAAGCACATCGCCATGTTGGACCTATATATTTTTCGTTTTTCAAAGATTCTTCCGTCTTCGAATCCTTGTAACTTATACTTATCATCTCAAATATTGAGATATAAAATACAAGTATTTAGAAAATACATAATAAGCATCCACACCTAAAGACGACAGGATGTATTTATCGGTTAATAAAAATGTTGTGATGTTTACATTTTTATTTAATTCAAATTAACATCCATTTTGACCGATCTGAGAATGCTTATTTAAAAAAATCATAGCTCACTTTTAAATAAAAAAAATATGGTTTAATTTGATCAATTAGATTAAGTAAAGATTTATTTTTATACATACAAAAATTGGTTTATATCAATTTTTATTTTATTAAAGTGTATTTACCGAAAAATATTGTTCATTAGAATTCATTAAGTAAAAGAATCAGGAAAAGCAAGCGTTTTTTTGCAAGAAATTAAAATTTATAATCAATTTATATGTGAAAATAAAAGATTATTATTAATATAATTAAAAAGTTAACTTGCATTACATCTTTCATTAATATATTTCAGTATATTAACTACGAAAAAATAAGCGCTACTTCATAAAATATTTATAGTCCGCTTCTATAATTTTTACGTTCTACAGTTTCATGTGAGGCAGAAAATGGCATTTTCGTAGGACCCATTACTCCCCCTTTTTAGGATGTCCAAGCGATCTAAATTGATAAAAAAAAATATATAGCCCATCTCCCAATTTAGGTCACATTTAGTTGTGAAATATATTTATGCTGAAGTAATTTCACTGGCTACATTGCTGCAAGAAAGAGTTTTAATAAGCTTCTCTGTCAGCAAAAGGGATGTTTTTTTTGTCAAAACAATTTATGAGGCATCCGTCAATTCAAAATTCCATTTGCACTGTGTAAGAAAAAATGGCAAAAAAAGGCGAAGTGTTTTTGCAAATTAAACTAGTTAATTTAAATCTGTCAAATGTTTTTCTAGCGCATAGCAATTTTTATTATTTTACAAAAAAAAATTTCGCATAATAAAAATGCAAATTTTGACCTTTAAAAGCAAACAAAATGCTGAATATAGCCTCAAAAAAATTACACAATTTATGATACCCTAAAAAAATGTTTTTGGCAGATTTTTAATAATTATAGGCCCGTATTTCGCAATAAGGCAAAATCATATCTCAATATTAAAAATTTAAAGGGGGATTTTGGAGAATTTTTTAAATATTTAGATGGTCGCACGCAGTACAAACAGTAAAGGGATTTGCAGCAATATTAAAGTTTATTTGTAGAGTTTATAAAAAATTGTATTTCTACGTGGGAAAAGCGCCTTAAACGAGTTTTAAATTGACGTGTTGATGATGTATCGCTATAAAGGATTATTGACGTAAAAACTGATTGTTTTCGTTCTAAACCCAAAATTTAATTGTTACGATAGTATTATGCAAATCTATACTGTGAAGTTTTCTTATCCAAATATATGTATTTTCTAGATATACCACCTTGGATATAGAATAAATATCATAAAAAACACATACACCAAATTATAATTAGCGACGATGGAAACTATCCTGTAAAACCCAAAGACCTGGCCGAATCTTCGAAAATTAGAATTGAACCATATGCAATGGATCTTGACTAGACCAAGTATATAAAACACTTTGGGAAAATCTTAACAACAAAAGGCGCCTAGGTTAACGAAACTAAAAAGCTTATTCCTAGCTTATATGGGAATACGCGATACAACGAGAATATTTTCCCAATTTATCAAACCAATCAACCAAGCTAAACTTCAGGTCTTCGCTTCAACTACGTAAATTACATCTCGGTTTGAATTCGCCAGACTTTAACACAAAGACACGAAATACATAACACAATCCTTACAGAGTGTCAAAGTACTAGCTGGAAATGCAAATCCTCTTACCTAGATGTAAAACCTGCCGATTTTATAGATAGCCAAACGCCCCCTGGCAAATAACTAGCTTCAAATTCAATATGGATAAAGAATGTTAGTCAAAAGGATGTTAAGGGGAAATAGCAAAAAGAACCCGTCTCTACTCCTGTTTATGACAAGAAAAAAACAATATGCAATTACTAATTATGTAAAATCAGCAGTATTTCCCAAAGCAGCTCTACCTGTAACTAGCCCAATGGTAGTTGCTAAAGAAGAGCGACGTTCTAAGTGCATACGTCACCGCCCGGATTAGTAACTTTAGGTCGGTCTCCTGGCATTTAATCAACAAATGTTACGATAGTATATTAAGTGGAGTTCTTAACCTATATTTTCTCTATATATACCACGATGGATTTAGAATAAATAAAACATATCATCTGATTACAACAATGACGCCTTATATCATTCTAAATGGGGCAACAAAGTTTTAAGTTGATTATTTAAAAGATTATAAAATCACATTTCACCAAAATTTTTCAAATAAACAACCTTTTATTTGATTTAAATTGTTATTATACTTTTCAATAGTTTAGCTTGCTATGAACATAATAAATTTGTTGAAAACACAAGACATAAAAGCAAAAAAGGAAATTTTTTTTGTAAGTCTGATTTGGTTTTGGAAAAGTTAATTTAATAAAGTTTTTTACAAGTGTTTTTTCAAAACCCTTACGTTATAATAACATGGCAAGTTCTTTTAAAAATAAATACTAAATTTTTGATACAAAATTGTTATAAAAAGGCAAGGCGTGCTGACTTTAAAAGATTTGTTTGAATTTTACGCCATTTAAAATAAAACTGGATGAATTAGTTGTAAAATGTCATACTTTCCCGTTCAGGTGGGAAAGAATTAGCCACAGTTTTCTACAGGTTGTCAAGTATTTATTGAAGCTCTAAACTGGAATTATAGCATACGCCATACTGTAATAGCATATTTTAATCCTTTTTTAATTCAAAATGGGGGAAAGCCGGAAGATCATTGACCTTTGATTCACAAAGAGGTGTTTTATTATATCCTATATTAAGCTATTGTGAAACATGATGTGCGTGTGGGAAAGTAGGTGGATAACTCTTTAATGTTTGTTTAAGTTGTCCAGTATAAATGACAGACCCCAAGGAACATATCGGCCTATTTAAGCAACTGTTGCCAAGTGACCATTTTATATTTTTCTAATACTTTAACTATTAAATAATTTGACAGCCCCAGGCATCTAATGCAAGGGGCCTATGTGGATGGACCGGCAAACAAAAAAAGTATGGCTGGCAATATAAACACGGATATGTCAATATGTAAACGTAAACTGGAAGTATTTCTTTGGGTATTTTTTTCTAGACTTGACGTAATTAAAAAATAAAGTTAAATGACTAATACTAAACCATTAAAACGATATCGACATTATAAATTTATCAAATTAAATACTCAATTATATATTTTTCATGCTTGTGCTAGTCAGGCATGTAGGCAGAACTTTTTCTAAAGGGGGCAAGAAATTTTAGGAGAAAAATTAATGAATTACATTGTTGCTTAATGAATGATCATATTATGACTAGCATAAAATATTTATTTATATTGCATCATAATTAAATTAATGTATGACATAAATTCAAGAAAAATTTTATAAAGAAAAAAAAAATATTTAAGAAATTGATATTCTTCTAGGATCTAAAAACCACTCTAAGGTTCAATCTATTAATTCAGTGTTATCTATTAAGTCCTTGTGTATGGCAAGCAAGCACGAGGATGATAATCGATCATCGCTCATTTGAGATCTTAAATATGTTTTTATGCGCTTCATGGTGCTAAAGCTTCGTTTTATTGTACACGTGGTTACTGGTAGTGAAAGAGCAATAAACAGAGCCCTTTTTATGCTAGGAAGAATAGTCGTGTTGGATATCAATTGAGATATCGTAATGTCATCAGAAAAAGATCTACACTCCCAATATGATTTCCATATCTGAGTAGATTTTATTTTTAATTGTGGGTTGGGAATAGTTTGATTTTCCTATAGTTAAATTTAAAAAAAGTAAGAATTTTATCAAAAATATAAAATAATACAAAAAAATTATAAAATTTTAGAATCAATTGCAAATTTGGCATTGATGGGTTAAGTATTAAGTTTTGACTAATTTGATTTTTTTTAAAAGTATAAATGCATTGTATTAGAATACCTGGTGTTGAATTTTGGTATTTATATCAAACAGCTTAACAATGCAATTAAGATTTAATTGCTGTTTTGATATTAAATTGACCTATAGTTATAGTTCAAATAGCAGTTGTTTTAATGAAACAATTTTATTATAAATATTTAATTGCAAAATCAATATTTAATTTATATCAACCAAAATATACATTTATAAAATAAATTATAATATTAAAATATACTTTTTTCTTAGAAGGCTTATTTTCTCTGTTTTTTTTGTGGTAATAGTCAAAAATTTTGTTCTGTTTACCGGTATTCATAGATTTAAAATATCAGATGGAAAAACATCAATTTTAATATATTAAATTTTAAAATTATTTTATTAATATGGGGTAACCTATTTAAAAATAATTATCAAAATTTTCATATTAGATTATGCTTAAGATATTTTTAAACACTAGGCGCATAAATTTAATATTAAAATAAAAAATTTAATTATTATAACAAAAAGTTTACTATTTTATATTTTTAATAGACAAAACATTTACAATTATGAAACATAATTATTAAGTTGTATATTACATGTTTATTTTATTATGACAAAAACACGTAATAGTACTTAATGATAATTCAGAAAACTTAAGCTAAATTTTAATATTATAATTGTACAATATATTTTATAAAGCGGCAAAATTGCCAAAAAATAATAAATACCAGCATATATTCTAATTTCTGTTTAATAAATGAAAATTAGCGTTATTGCACAAAAAAAAATTAAAAAGCTATTTTTAAAGGGGGCAACGGCCTCCCTTTGCCCCCCCCCCTCAATACGTCCCCGGTGCTACCCACAAATATGGTGGCTATATAAATTTTAAATACCAATTTTCCATTTTTTTGGATCAGCAAAAAATGCCAATTTTATATTAACTTTATTGCAAGACAAATATATAAATAATAATTAAAAAGATAAAATTGTGAGTTTTTTCATATTTAAATCCTTCTAAAATATGTTTTATTTATTTACATATATAAATCTTTAAATTTAATTAAAAAGTGAACACTTATAATGCGATTTCTTGGAGAATCAGGTGGGCAAGAAAAGGTCTGTGCAAATTCCTTTGCGTCAGGCCCAATTCTAGTAATTCCACTTGGGGGGGGGGGGGGGGGGGGCAAAAATAACTTGTGGGGGGGGGGCAGATAATTTTTTTTTTCGATCACAGCAAAAAATATAAATGTACAACAATTAAATCCATGTTCAAAATTTTTTATTTTAACAAATTAATAGTAATTTATTAAATTCATAATATAAAAAAAAATGATTGCGTTTATAAATTGGATATGTTAATATCAATTGCTAAAGATATACGATTTGGATGTAAGTGTAATTTTATCATTTGGTTTCAATGCGCATGAAAATTAAAAATATGATATATATGAATAATAAAAATTAATATAAAACTTGGGATTTTATTAAATGAATGGTAAAGATTGATTATCATGAAAACAAATTGTATAAGTATGCTAATTTGGAAGAATTTACACTAAAAAACACTGGTTATATATAACTATTAATCAATATTGGGGTAAAAAATTAAATAAAACATGAACATAAACGTTAATTGCGCATAAAAAAAATTTGCAACCATGTCTTAAAATAGTAAGCAATAATTAGCTGATTTATGAGCAGTATATTGTATTAATCTAACAATTTTATGCTAGAGGTTGTTTTGTTTAATTTATAAAATTCATCAAAATTCAACGTCCCACTTAATGATTTTTCTTGTCCTAGAAGAACCAAATCACCTTTAGGCAGGTCACTACTTGCCAGCCTACTAGAAATTATTATCCTTCTAATGAAGAAAATGTGGCCTCACAACTCGACGTTGAAGAGCCAAATAACAAATTTATAGAAAAAATGTTAAATAGATTGGAAAACGCATCTTTGTAATCATGTAAAAATTTAACAAAATCATTAGTAACACATTCTATGTAATTATTAAGTTTTCTTATTAAATTTTTTTTGGCTACATCAATTTCTTTAGATAATGAATTTTTATCAATATTACTTATTTTTAAAAGAGGCTCTATTTTTTTTATATTTAAAAAAAGGATAATCAAATTTATAAAAGGAATCTAAAGATTCAAAATTAAAATTATCAAAAAATCTATTATCAAAAGAATCAATAAACAAATCAATAATATTAAAATAAATACTTTTTAATTTTAATGATTATTCTCAAACTTATGAGTAGAAAATAAATAAAAATCAGAAAAATCTTTAGGGTTAGTTTTTCTTTTATCCATAGATAAATTATTGTCATTTAAAAAAGTAATATCAAAACAGTTTTTGAATAAATCTTTAGATGTATTTGTATTTCTTAATTGTTTAATTACTAACAAATTATGGTGTATTAAATCAAAAGTTTTAAAAACATAAATTGTTTTGCATTAAATCATTATTTATTTTTAATCAACAAAATAATTTTCATTTTCAAATGATAAATACAAAAAAATAAATTGATGATTATGAATATGGTCAAAAAACCCCGACGCTTCGGCCCTGTGACCTAAAAATATAAAAAAAAATTATTTTTAATTTTTAAAAGACTATTTAATATTTTTATGTAGTTTAAATAAAAATAATAATGAGATCGTGACCACACCACCGATGGGGCAACAGCCGGGGTATGGTCCCGCATTCACTAACTTCCTTGATTGCGTCATGTTGAAAAAATTTATGAAGGGAAGAAATAAAAAAAAATCTTTCCCTTCACTTAAAATTTTAAGGCAATCTTTTACAACAAGATGCAATCGGTGGTTAAAGTAGTGAATTACGGGACATGGTGTCCAGCTATTTTGCTTAGAAATACTTGATCACCACCTTTTTCCCCGGGCATTATGTTCGCCCCAACGTAGCATTGTGCGATCAGGTTCTTTGGTTCTAGATTATATTCTAACAAAAAAGATAACAAGTGAGAAAATTTCTTAGGCATCAGATTTATGAATTGCTATCACAAATATAAAGCTTTCTTTATAATTATAATTTTCCATATATCTAATAACAACAGAAATATTTTCTGTGTTAGTTTGATCTCTCTAGAGGATGAGAAGTGTTGATTAAACACTTTATGAAAAAAAATAAATATTTTTAAAATAATACTTTTTAGATATTTTTGGCGGAGCAAATATAATTATATATTATGTGGAATAAAAAATAAAATTTATACGTATTTTTTTTTGGGGGGGGGGGGGGGGGGGGGAATTTAATTGGGGGGGGGGGGCAAAAAAAAATTAATATGTAATTGGGGGGGGGGGGCAAATTTAATTTTTTTGGGGGGGGGGGGGAGCATTCAAAAATTTTTTGCCCCCCCCAAAGGGGTCTGGAATTGTGCTTGCTTTGCGTTTTTTAATTTTCCATAAATTCTAAAATATGCATATTAATTCAAAATAGTTATAATTTTTATATAAGTCCTTGTTATAGAAGACATGTAATAATTGTTCCTGATCAGGGGCGTTATAAAGGGTTGTTAAAAGGGCAATTGCCCCCCTTTAGAAATTTTTTTAACTTTTATGATGTATTTTGCGGTTGAATTTAAATATTAAGATAAAAAAGAATAAAAATCAAAATTTGCTATTTTTTGGAAAATATACAGCTTTATAAATTTATTTTAAAAAAATATCAACATTAAAATTAAATTCGTAGTTCCTATCCTCCAAAAAAAATTCTTCCCCCCCCCCCTTTAAAAAAAATTTCTGTATACCCCCCTGTTCCTAATTATTTAAATAGTATTATTGTGTTATTATTTGAAATTATATACAACTTTATAGAGGATTAGATGTGAACTATTAGGCATATATTAGTAATCCCAGAAACTTAGCAAAATGAGGAAGGCCAATAAATATATTAAACAAGTTTAATAAAACATAGAACTTTTTTACAATGTATGTTCTATAAATGTAAGTTAAAAGTTATCTGGCAATCAAGTTAAGCACCTTTTTTAGTTTATTTGGATTAAACAAGTTTAGAATCAATCGAAAATGTTAGTCTTAAAAATTAGATCTCATAAAAACGAATTATCAGTTTTAAATAAAAATAAAACTGGTATAAAATATTGTATTAACCCGTTTACCTTCTCTATTTTTTTAGTAGCAGGTGAAATTTTATATCTTTCGCTTTTCAACTTTTTGTTTAATAACAAGTAGTTTTATAAGTATAGGGTTCATCTTAACAAATTTCAATTAATTGAAAAAAACTTCCTTATAACTCAAGCTATTTTAAACATCTTTAAATTTAATCTATCTGATATTTAACATATGATTAGCTAGTTCGCAAAAAACATTCCATATTTTAAACAAATTTATAATTATATTTAGTACATTTTTAAAATTTGCCCCGTTTTCAGAATTTTGCCTTAAGTCTGCCGTAAAATTTTGCCATTTTTTATTTCCTGCAATGGTTCTAATTGATAAATATAAATTAAAAAAAAATATCAAATTACTAAATAAAAAACATCTTACTTAAGTTTCCATTTTTTGGTGGAAAAGTGTTATTGTTATGCGGCAAAGTAGAAGGGTGTAGCATTAGGTTCGATTCTAGCTTTTCCAATTTGGGGATAAGGCAAAAAAAACTTGTAGGGGGCAGAAAAAATTAAAAATAATGTACACCAATTAAATCCATGTTCAAACTTTTTATTAGGGCACGTGCAAAGTGAAATTTAATTCGTAAAATTTTTAATTTTTAAAATATTGACGTAGCAAAAAGTTTTTTAATAAAAAACCTAATAATTACAAAGAATGTGTTACTAATGTATTTAATTTTTTTACGTTTACAAAGATGCGTTTCCTAATTTATTTAACATTTTTTCTTTAAGTTTGTCATTGACTCTTCAACGTCGAGTTGTGAGGCCACATTTTTAATAAGAGCACGAGAAAAGTAAGTTATTAATTTTATTTTTTTTCAAAATTTTGTTAAAAATTTTTATATCAGAAAAGCATTTTATGTGTTTAAATTAAATTTGGCAATTTTTTAAAAATTTGCGTTTTATTACAAAATAAAAATTATTTTGAATTTTTAAATGACCAAAACTGTTATAAATTAATTTTTTTGCATATTTAAGAGTTTATGGAATGCTAAAGAACACAAATGGATTTGCACTGACCTTTTCTTGTCCACCTGATTCTCCAATAAAAATTACTAAATGTTTATTGTTTTATTCATCCAAAAAGTTTAGTAGTTTATATTAAATTTTATTAATTAATTTTAATGCTTTAATTATATAAATAATAAAATATAATATCCTATTTTTAATAATAATTTATTTATTATCTTAACAAAAAGTTGAATTTTTAAAAATTCGTAATTTTTGCTTATCCTTTCGAAAAATTGAACAAATCACTTAGTTATGTAAAGTTTAAAGATGGCCAAATATTTATTTTTTAAATTTTGAAAATATATTCGTGGACCAAACTCATAGATGAAAAATTATCTGAAAATCTATAACAAAAACTAATAATGTCTATATCGTTGTATTATTTTAATCTTAATCATATATAATTTTTTAATTTTTTTAGAATAGGCCTGATTCTAATAAATGATTTATCAATATACATAATGTTCAACTTTAATTTTTATTGGTAAAATATCTAACACCAGCAGGTGACTTTCCTCTTGCGTTTAAATTGGCTTCCTATCCCTGTGTTGGTTATATGGCCAACCTTACTTTTGTTTTCAGATTGGTCCTTGAGCAATGCATTCGATACCTGGGGTGCCAAATTATCAATTTAATAAAAATCGTAAGATAGATATTTGGATGCATAAGGGCGCCCATATATCTTGGCTATGTCATTAAGCCTCGCTAACTCGAATAAAACATTAAAATGTACCTATACCTCCTCCCTCTTCCCAAGCAATGCCATACGTCAAAATTGTTACTTAAAAATATAAACAACATAAAAATTAAAACAACAAATATATTCCTTGTATATTGAAGGTCAAAAGTTTTCCGGCTTCAATTCTATAATTTATTATTTTAAATTTAAAAAGGATTAAAACTTTGTATTACAAAAATACGGCCGAATTCTATGTTTGGACTTATTAAGGTTTGTTTGAGCCCAAGAAAAATCAGGAGTTGTGTGAGGGGTTAAACTATTAGCTGCATGATAGATAATATTGCCACATTAAAGGACCATTTTTACATACTCTTCTTGTGGGATATACTTTATAAAGGTTTATCGGCTTAAACAACGTCCCAAGCCATTTGGGCAATTTTTTTTAGAAAATACTTTATAAACTATACATTTACAACCACGAATGTAACCAGCGATTGTTAAAGGGAGGATCTGTGTACCCCAGCGCCTAATCCTATAATTTCTGATCATTTAAGTTTAATGTTTCCAAATAAAAATTTTTTTTTAATTATTTAATTTTAAACTGAATTACATGCCCAGACCCAAAGACTTAAAACCAGGATATAATGTCTATAAAATTGTAAAGTTAGAATATTATATTATATAAATACATTAAAAAATTGATATGGAACTTTATGCAGGTATACATTGTATAAGTTTTTTAGATTAAAAAAGATAATTTTAAAGTCTCAGAATACAGAATTCTATATTAAAAAATACCAGAATTATTGGAAGTTTTTTAGCCCATAAAATATTTTTAAATTAAGGCTGTAAGTTGTAAAAAGATTTTGATTCTTTGCAATGTATTCACCTTCAAATCTTATATATAAATATTCCTGCTGGTCCATTTTTAACCAAGTTGAAATAATTTTTAATAAATGATATCAAAAATATTTTATTTAATAGAAAACAAGCATTAATATATTTTATATATATTAGCAATTAAATATAACTATTAAATTATAAAAAGACAGGAATAATATTGCAAGTTAGATGTGAATAAAATAATTAAAATAAAATATTATATATACTAATTCCAAAATTCTCTGGCCATGTATTTTTAAAAAGAGAATAGTTTTTTTAAATTTCTATTAAATTTTTTTGCTTTGCGCTAAAACTCGGTGAAATATAGTTTTATTACCAATTTGTTTAAAAATTTTCAAGGCTTTAGGACCAAAAGATCCAGAAGTTGTGGCAACAATTGGTATAAAAATATTATCGGAAAAAACAATATTGTCTTTAAAATTTCGGCATTAAAAATTAGATCAAAATTAAGCAAATGTAGGGAGTTGTATAAGAAATTCCTAGACACAAATATAGCATTAAAACGCTAAATTAGGTACTAGAGAAAGCCTCTAACCCATATCCTGAAATTTATGAAGAGAGTGAGCTGAGTAGAGATTTGTGCCTTGTGTTTTCACTCTGTAAAAGGTAAGCAAGTTTAAGACACATATCCCATTCTTTTTGATCACCCATTTCAGGATTTGACCTGGTAAGGCCGGCCTCAACTGTTCAGTTTGTTAAAGCTTAACAGAAATTAAAATCCGCGTGTATTTTTAAAAGATAAAAAGGAAGCAAGGAAGGCGACAACTGCTATACACCTGGGCGACGATCCAGAGTCCACACAGCTTGCCTGGCAGGATTCAGAATGATTAAATTAAAGAGATATTAAAAACAATACGTGCTCATATTTTTTGAGCAAAGAGTTTTTTTTTTAGGTGAGAAGCATTAAATTGCTATGCGGCGATGTTCATAACCCTTATTGTCAATAGGATTAAGCGCGTCTCTCGACCAATACCATAATATCTATCAAAATGTAGCCGCACTCTCCGGAATATTATAGCATGTAGGCTTTACAACTCTAGCAAAAGTCAGGCCAGAGTCATTCACCTGCTAAAACAATGTCCCCCTTGCCCTACATCTCTTGAAAGAGACGGCATACTTGTCAGGGCATAGACCCTTTAAGCCCTGTCGGGTATTAGGCAATCACTTAACCTAGACCAAGAGCTAAAGAATTTACGGCCAGCATAATGACAATATTAAATTATATTTATTGAGACTGATCAGAAAGCCCTAAAATATCAACAATATATTATCACATTTATTTGAAGATATTAATTCATTCAAGTATAAGCGTTTGAATTCATGCAAAGCAGAGCAGTGAAGACGAGCAAGTGGGTCATTTACAACACGGGCAGTCGAAGTCACTTGGAACCCATCTTAATAGTCTTGCTTTTTTAAAATTCCACTAATTACCTATCCTTATATGAAGCAGAAGTTAAGCCAAAAGAAAACTCAATGCAATCAATACTTTTTAATTTTTTTAAAGAAAAATAAAAAGGGGATCAAATAATTCAACAGAAGCTCCGGATGTTCGAAAGCAAAATTTTGACTGAGGAATTAAAAACACATTTTTTTGTTCTAATTTTTTTTTAAAAAACAAATAAATAATTTTCTAAAAAATTTCGACCGCACTAAAACCTCCCACGGGCGAACCTAAGATTATTTAATGCTCGTAAGGTGTTTAATTAAAAGATTTCCACTATAGTATTTGTAGGTGGAGGTAAAAGATATATCTCACATTTAGGTTAAGAGATAAGTTTAAAATTGAAAAATGGCGTTGGCTATACTAAGAGCAATTCCAGCTCCACACATTAAACAATCATATAAATACAATAAGTGCAAACCGAGATTTGTTAAATGTGATAATTCATATATTAAGTTTTTAGGCCCAGAAAAGGGGGCAATTTCATTGAAATTTTGATTAAAACTAAAATTTACCACAATTGTTGATTAAAAAGTTAGATTTATTGATTTCTAAAAAGTATCCTTTACGGTCTGAAAAAGTCTAGCCCTGGAGCAGAGTTTGTTCGAAATTTTAAGAGCTCTAAGAATTTCATTAGATGACCATTTTTGTATTTAAAATCTGGAGAATTTTAAACTTATTAAAGCTTAGGGTGTTTGTCTTTTCTGTTCGATTGTTTCAGAAGTATTAATGACAATTGAATTATTTGAAGGATTTGAGGGCTCCGTTATTAAGATTAAAACTAATGTTTTCGAAATTTCTTTAAACGATTGGTTAGTAGATTTATGGGAAGTTCAGAGCTTAAAAAGAGGGGAAAAAGGGCCTGGTCAAAATTATTAATTTTAGATTAAATAAGGACTAAAGGAGTCTCATCAACAGGGTCTGAAATTCCTAATATCAAAGTTGGGAATAAAATTAATTATTTTCAATTATCAGGGTTAGGCGATACCACGAAAGTAGATAAAATGGAAAACACCATAAACGGCATCCGCACTTTCGGGATTCCTTGATATTGTGGGTCCACATTTCCAAAGTATGGGTTCCGGGCTCTAATAAAGGTATTTGCATATTTTTTATGTAATTTAATTTAGGGACAACAATTTGTTTTTATATTGGGCTCTTTTAAAAGCACTTCTTGCAATTTTTTTAAGAAAATATATGTAAATATATTTTTTTTATAGTAAACCTTATAAAATGTTTAAAACAACATCCTAATTATTTTGTCCTTGTAAGATCGAAGACCGATCATAGAGACTCATACAAAAAATTTTTGAAAACTAAATTTTAAAAATATAAATATAACACAAAAAAGGGATTGGGTATTAGTTATTTACTAAATAGTTGTCATAGGGGGCGGGAGGCCTAGGATATCTTGCTTAAGAGAGAGGCCATAGCTTGGCCCCGTAGCTAGTGCAACCTTTATTCAATTCTCTATTTTATAATTTGTGAACAGGTTTAAGTCGACAAACAAAACGACGCGTCGTCACCCAAATAATTATTGGTTCTCCAAGCCAGTTATAATAATTAAACCCTATGAGTGTAGGGCGCGAAGGGCCTATCAAACTCGGGCTGCAATTTGTTAGCACCCTGTTTTGTGAAAACTTGCAAATGCCTTTAAGGCGGATATTGTATATGCAAGACACTTTTCTCACCCCGGAAGTAGATGACACATTGTAATCTAATTTTATAGCAAGAAATTCTTAACTTTATATTTTTTCAGGGGTAAAAATTTGAGCGATTCTAGTTTTAATAATTTTATTTGCGAGATCGTAAATTAATTTATCTAAAAATAATGATTATAAGATATTATATTTTTGCAATATATTTATGTTACTATGAGTTGGTTTTATTTAATTAAATTCGTGAAAGCACCATATTGGTAACTTGGGCTTAATGTATCTAATAACTTTAAAACGCATAGAAATTTACTGATCATTTATGCTCATTTTGTTGCTTCGCTTGCTCGAAAAAGACAATTAAGCTGAATTAAAAGGTAATCTTTTTTGTTAATGCAACAATTTCTTCTAATTGAGCTGAAAGACAAAAGAATTCTTTTTTACTTATCAGCTTAATCAATATGGTACTCCCACTATTTTTAAACTATAGCTTTTGAATCGAGCACCAACAATTATTGTTAAAATGAATGACAGTTTTACATTTTGCATCATATGATAATTAAGGCTACGTTCCTCAATTCAAAAACAACTCTAAAAATGAATAAAATGTGTAAACAAAATTTAAAAAAGTGAAAATTGTAATTCCAATCGATAAATTATTAACCAAAGGCAAAGTTAACTGTAGCCTTCAAGTATAGATAATTTAAGCACAAAAACATTTTCTCATCTTTTCCCCCAACATAAGATGGCCAACTCTCCTTAGGGTATTAAATCTCCTTGACATTTTTTAATCAAAAATTCACTGAAGCCAAGAAAATTAAATTTAATTGAGCTTGATTAACTAGATAGAGTTTAGTCACCGTGACTTAATTTAATATGCCTTGCTCGACCCGGCCCAAATTTACAAAATATGGCCCGAAATTATTACACGCTATTTTTTTTTTAAATATTATTTGTAAAATAAATATAGAGTGTGTAATAATACCCTTCATCGTTATATCATATTTTTAAATTTTGTTAAAAATATTTAAAATGCAAAATAAAATTTAGGCCCATAATTATTCATTCTAGTTTTAACCCAGTCTGCCCAGCCTGCTTTAGGGTCTCAACTTTAATTCAAATATTAAAGGCACAAAAAACCATAATTACAAATAATCTAGCTTTTATAGACAGGAAAGTTTAAAATTATATTCTATAAAAACCCCACTCCGATAAAAATCAGATAACTTTAATAAATCACAATTGTTTTAGATTAAAACATATTAGCATTAAGTTGGCATGGTGTAAATTATTATTTTAATCTATCTTGTTTGTATTAGATGCAAATTTCAATATTTGTTTTAAATTATAAGTAAATAAATGTTTATTACAAAATTATTAAAGAATAGCAATTAGTTTATCCCAAAATTTATTCAAAACAAAATTCTTTAATAGTGAGATTTTTTTTTATAAAAAAAATTTATAAAAAAAATATTCATTCACTTTCAAAAATATTTTTGTAGAATTTTAAAAAGTAAATTATAAACTTATATTGGCTGTAAAATATCTATATATACTTTAAGCAAATGCAACAAGGTCTAGTTTTGTAAAATATAATGGTTAATTATTTTTAATAAAAAACCCAAATATCAAAAATTTATAATTAAAAATTTATTGAGGAAAGGAGTAAACTAAAAAGCGCATTTAATTGTTTTTTTATATGTTTAAAAAATTCGAAATCAAATGTTTTATTTGTTAATAATTTAAAAAATTTTTAATAACAGCTCTTATAAACTTCTAAAATTTTATTAATTATATAATGAACACTTATTAATGGGATTCATAGGAGAATCAGGTGGGCAGGAAAAAGTGTGTGAAAATTCCTTTGCGTTCTTCAAATTTCCGTATACGCTAAAATATGCAAAAAAATATATAGCGAAATTTACCATTTTAGTTGTTTATTAAGTCCTAAAATTTCAAGATGCCATTTTATTTTTTATAAAAGTTCTAAAGTCAAGCATTAGCTTTATGCATTGACGCACCGAGGGGCAGGTGTAATTGGTGGGTATCTGCTTTCTCGTTAAATAATCTCCGTTGAACATTTGAAAATGTAGCGCTTTAAGAAGCATACCTCCTAAGAAGTTGCCATCCAATGACTACGTTATTTTTCTGCCTCCCTTCCACTCCCTTATGAAAACATCTTGGGCACGCTCTCGCTTTATGGTCACCTAAGGCTGCATTAATCCTCAATATTTATAGTCAGCGCTTACCTTATTTCTGGCAAAAAATCAGTTTTAACAGAGAAGATCATAAAATTGCGGCTTCATGAAAACCTTTTACAAATATTTTGAACACTGGAGAAATTATGAATTTTTAATAATTTCCTTAGGCCTTTTTTTTTAATCCTTTAACCGTGTTTTTGCTAAATCGTCAAATAAAATTCTAATTTTTAAATATAAGTAGAATCGCCATAAATCTAAACTTATATTTGAAAAAATTTGATTTGACTAAGTTAATTTTTAACTAATGTATTTTTATATTTATAATTTAGGCTTGCATTTTTTTAACAGTAAAGACAGCAACATTAAAAAAATAAAAGCTATCAGTTATAACACAGGTCCTCAAATTTTTGAGATTTATGAACTAACTACAGAGACAAAACCTGCCATTTTAGAAATTTTTAATCATTTATTGTTTTTCAAATTTGTAAATTAGCAAACATTTAAATATTTTGAAAAAATATTTAAAAAGATTTAAAAACTACTAAAACAAGCTTTTTTTTATATTTTCACTACAGCTAAACTACTAAAAAACTTCAAATAATATATTAAATAATCAATAATTTATCGCGTTTTATTTAAGTTAAAGTATTTTGTATAATTTACATGTTGATAAAAGAGCTTGATTTAATTAATTTTTTTCCTCCTTATATGAAAAAAAAAATATGTATTTGATTTAAATATGTAAAATAAATTCTTAGGCCATGATAACTAATACATACATTTATAATGTAATAATCTATTACACAGGTCATATATGCCATCTTATTTCAAATCGTTAACCGTTTTTTCTTATCTAACTTAAAAAGTCAGCTATAAACGTTAGAAATTTGAGAAAAAATGTCAATAAACAAAAAAGATTCAAAAAAAATTAATTAAATTTTTTTTTGCATATTTACAACAGCTAAGCTGTTAATATCAAACTTCAAATAATTTTTTATTATTCGATGTATCGTGTCGTATATAAGTTTGGACGCTGAATATTCTGTTTTATCTAAACTGATGTAAGTACAAATATAGCAAAAAATTTTAATTCTCATTATTTGAGAAAATATAAGTTAGGAATTTTTATATGAAAAAATATTTATTTTTTTTCGGGTATTCTCGAGTCTGTCACTTTGGTCAAAAAAGGCCATTTTTTTAATATGGACGGATCTTGGAAGAAACCTAAAAAAACAAAAAACATATAACAAGGTCATAATGGAGATGTATGCTTTTTCCTTATTTTTTTTGACATTGTATTTTTTGACCTGAGTTATTTTTCTATTAAAATATCCTATACTCTATTACAGTGGCGGACACGTGCACAAACCTGAGTTTAGAGATGCCTACAAACGTGCGCCAAGGTTTAAATATTTAATAAGGAAATTTTATAATCTAAATACGAAAAAAAGATTCTGAAATTTTTATATTATATAATATACTTAAATAAGTTGTCGTTAGGATAAACTATGGTCAGGATTTTGTTTTAAAAAATTTACTTACTGGTTCCTCGATAAAATTGGCCATGCGGAAAAAAGAAATTTACAAGCCATTATTGGGCAATTGTTTATTTGTGGTCCACTAAATATTAAAAGTGTGTGAGTAGACCCTCTGATTACAGATTTTTTTAAATTTTTATTGTATATGAAATTAACCACTCGTTAAAAAAAGGGCGGGGGGGGGGGGGGGGGGGATTAATTATATATAATTTCAACTTTGTTTTAACAATGTTATATTATATAGTAAAATCTAAATGATGTGGCATGATATACTCAAAAATTTTATTTCTCACTATTTAAGAAAAATATAGGTTACAAGTGATTTTAACATGAAATACGAATTTTTTCTCTTTAGTGTATCTTAAGGTCGCAAATGTGTCAATTTAGCCAAAAAGGATTATTTTTTTATATTGACCTAAGACAATAGCCGAAGGCGAAAGAAACCACCGAAAATTTTATAAGAGATAAGACCATCAGGGGATTCATTTTATTTCAATGTTATAACTTTGTTCCCTACTTGTCGAGCTGTTTGCAAATAGAAAATTTTATAAAACATTACGTTCAATTATCTCAAATGCTGGGGAAGTGCTGCTCTTTACGTCAACCTATATATATTCTTAGCAAAAAACAAAGCCCAGCAATATTTTTTTAATTTACAAAACCCGTAACCTTTTAAATACGTGACATTTTATGAGATCAAAAGGCATTAAAAATTTAATGATATATTATTCAACCCTCCAAAATTACATGTTTTTCGGGAAATTTAAAGTTTTCGATTTATCATTAAGAGCATTCGCAAAAACATATTCAGTGTTATTTTAATTTAATAAAAAAAAATTCAGGCCGTAAATTTCGGGCCGGGCGTAAAATTATATAACCTATTTTCAGGCCTTGCCGGGCCTAAATTGTAAAAGTCGGGCGGCCATTCTAATAAAGGTATTAAATTTTATAACATAATTAATTTTTTTTGGTTTATCTTTATTTTAATTTCCCCCAATTTAATTAAGATTGAAAATACAATTAAAAATTTAATTCAATATGTGAATCTGAAATATACCAATACATTATTATGCATAAGTACGTGCTAATGACGCATTTTAATAAATTAAATTTGGAGATCGTTTAGGAAAGAACAAAAGCTAGTATTTGAATTTGAAATTTACTTTTTTAAAGTTTAAACAAAAAATGGTCTAAAAAAGATAGATAGATTTTTTTCCACAATTCCGATTATATGTGTTATATTATAATGATTTATCATTGTTCTAATAATATCAAAAATTTATAAATTTTTTAAAGTCAGCTCTCCAAATTTATAATTTAAATTTATAATTTACCCAGTCTCTGGAACGTTGGCTTTAACATGACGGAATATTTTGCCAGTTTTCAATTTTTTGCAGAAGCGCTAATAAACAATTAAAAAAAAATAAATGATATTATTACAAAAATAGGACATTCGTCTTTAAAGCCTATTTTTGCGTTTTCTTATATATTAAAAAAATTAATTAAAAGAATAAGCTAAGATTTTATCAATTGATTAGGCTAGAACATAACTGGCGATCTATTTCAGGTATCTAAGAACAAATTTTCTAATATTATGGTGTGCTGTTATTTATTTATTATTAAGGGCCCTCGTAGTGGATTACCCTGACGAACTGGCTCTGCAACTGTATGTTAAAAACCATTGGGAAAATTTCCTTCATATCATTTCGCATAGAGGGGCGCTATACCCCTTTAGGGCTTTGACTCAAGTAAGATTTTCTCTCATGCCGGCAACCTAGGTTTTTAGCCTAGGCTCTTAAGGAATAGGGCCTATTGCTTTTGTAGGCAGGCAGGTTACCAGCTTCAAAGTAGTTGCACAATTTTGAACGCCTGAGACATATGCTAAGACGAGACCAACCTAAGGATGTTTACGTTTACCGTTTTTTATGAAACCTTAAGCTAGCTACCATTGAGACTTAACAATTAAGTATAAAAAAATATTTGTAATATCTATTGTAAAATGTAAACTTCACATAATATTTTTATAAAACCAATAAAATATTGTGTCCATGTTAGGTTGGGGTGCTAAATCTGTATAACCTTAATGTTGATGTAAGAGCCAATATACTTAAAAATTTGTAATTTTTTTTCTTAGGGCACGTGCAATGTGAGTTTTTATTTTCGTAAAATTTTCAAAATTTTTTTTTTAAAATAAAACGCAAATTTTTAAAAAGTTGCCAAATATGTATATACGCATAAAATGCTTTTTCTGAAATAAAAATTTTTTGAAAAAATTAAAAAAATTAAAATTTTTAAAATTTTCAGAATTTTTAAAATTTCACGAAAATAAAAACTCACTTTCCACATGCCCTTAAATAAAAAATAGAAGTTGCAGGTGCAATATGAAAAATGTTAATTTTCTTTAAATATTCTCATGTCGCAAAATCAGTCAATTTGGTTTGGCCTATTTTTAATTTTCTAACGGCTAAAAAATATTGGAATTGTTATAAGATTCACGTAGATTTATTGACCTGAAACTTTACATTATCGTCAATCATTCGTTGAATTATGTGTATGTGTAATATTAATTTTGAACTGATCGTATGTAAAACAATTAAACGTAGATATAAAGGTTATTTGGTACAATCATTTATATTATAAAATATGCTAATTAGATGTTCCTTAATTAAGATTTGCATATTTTACTACCAATTTAAAATGATAAATATCTATCGTTTGGCCTCGAGATTCAATTAATAACCAAACAAACTCTGCGCAAGAAACAGTTATAACAAAACGAATTAAAAAATTAGAAAACTTATTAGGTAACGGCTCTGCTACCTTGGCTTGATGTCGTGCATTTACAATGTAGTGAAAGTTATAGCACAGGTCAACAAATATCATTCAGAAACGTGAATTTTATAGAAACATAAAAGAATGCATCCCCATGATGGCCTAATCTCATATATGTTTTTTTTAGTTTCTTCCGTCTTTGGCTCTTTAGATCCGTCTATAACAAAAAATGGCCTTTTTTGACAGGATTGACAGATCTAAATATACCCTAAAAATCTTTTTTTCATATAAAAATCCCTTGTAACTTATGTTTTTATTCGCAATTAATGAAAAATAAATATTATTAATATATCAAGCTCATCTGCATTTAGATATTACAAAATATTTCGTGTCAAACTTAAATAAGACACGATATATTATCGGTTTTTAATAAAAATATTATTTAAAGTTTGAATTTAACAGTTTAAATATTGTGAATATGCAAAAATTAAATATTAATTTTTTTTTGTTTTTGAATCTTTTTTGGTTGACATTTGCTTCTTGGCGGACACATCCCAAGGTATTATGTCCAAATGAAAAAATAAAATATATAATTATAGTTTGGACGCAATCATTTTT
Source organism: Acutogordius australiensis (assembly GCA_030555515.1). Taxonomy (NCBI): domain Eukaryota; kingdom Metazoa; phylum Nematomorpha; class Gordioida; order Gordea; family Gordiidae; genus Acutogordius; species Acutogordius australiensis. The sequence goes on from CM060242.1 coordinate 8,796,342, forward strand.
TATTACCTTAAACTTGTTGGCAGACACCATGTAAATTTAATACAAAGGCACCTACAACATTACTTGCAAAAATAAATCAAAAAACTTGCATATGGATCAACTCTAACCCAGGCCAAAAAAATAAATAATATAACAAAAAAACAATATGAACCTTCCTTGTACTCAATACTATGTACTTTATTAGTGTTATTTTGTTTACTTTTTTATAGATTTTTTAAACTGCCATTTAATGCCTATTATCAAATAAAGTGGATCCGGATATTTAAAATATAAAATTGTAGTTTTTTTTATAATTATATAACAAAATTTTTAAATTTTTTCAGGTGTTCTTGAAGTCGCAAAATCTGTCAATTTGATCACAAAAGGCTTTTTTTCGATAAGGACGGATGTAAAGAGCCAAGGCAGGAAGAGACTAAGAAACTAAATACATATATGAGAGAAGACCATCATAAGGATAAATTCTTTTATGATTCCATAAAATTTACGGTTGTGTCATTTTTGTTGACCTGTGTTATAAATGGTGCACCAACACAGTATATTTCAGGTAATAAATATTAAATTAAAAACTTTATAATGAAACATCATAATAGCCACCTTAAATAATCAGATCAATGCCGAACGAAATTAAACTACTTCCTGTGTAGCTTAACAATGTAGCTAAAGATAACTGCAGATATTTTTGTTTGCCTGCCCCACACGGTAATAACAGTACCCATTCAATTATTTAATTAGCGGTGATCCAAGAATATACATATAGCGTTAACCCACGATTAGTAATGTGGGGCCTACGGACCCACTTTTTATATTTTGAATATCTTTAAATATAATATAAACTACATTGGACAACAAATTTAGACAAAGTTAAGCATCATTTATGGCAACTATCGGTTTTGGTCAAGTTTTTAGATAAATACGAATTTAAAATCAGAATTTTAGCCATGCCTCAGATTTTTAATTATCCGGTGTCAAAATTGAGATTTTTCTATTTTTGGGGTATTGGGTTTTTATATCATAACGTATGGGTAGTAAAAAAAGTTTAAAAATATATTTAAATTAGGAAAACATTTTTTATTAACGTAATTTTAATTTTTTTATAATATTTAATTTTTTTTATTTTTTATTTTCATAAAATTAGTAGTTCGTCATAAAATTTGTTTTTTGATCCTAAATACCTTGAATCTTTGGACGCGGTTTAAAAAAATAGGAGGCACTGGGGAAAGAACTAAGCCCGGGATGATAATCGCATTTACAAAACCCTAAATGGTTAATGGTGTTTTTGTTGTCCAGTGTTATTGGCTAAAATTTTGTGACTTTTTTTAAATACATATTAAACCAAACTAGTAATTAAAATTTGGTCTAAGTCTAATCAAAATTTGTTTAGAATTTAGAAATTAAATTGGGGTCCGTTTGGACCCCACATGGTAAATTTTAATGTTGAAAACCATTATATTGACTCAATTTAAAGTCAAACTTAAATATTTGAAACCTTTAGTTATTTTTTCTGAATATTTTACATTTTACGTATACAAAATATATTGTATATTAGTTATAAAAATTATTATTTTTTTATAAAATGTCTAGGTTTTAAGGTAAATAATAGCCAAAAATAATTTTTAATTTCACAATATTTTTTTCCATGAATTTTTCATAAAATGTTTCATCCGACCTAAAAACACAATTTAATTAATAATATTGATATATTTATTTTATTATGATACATTAAATCTAATATGGAAAAATTTTAATTTTTCATATTTTTTTTTACTTTGTGTCAAATATAATTTGCACTATTCATTAACAATTACTTATAGTAGTTTATAATAAAAGAGCACGTTTCTTAATAAATAACAATATTCTAAAAGTCTTAAAGTTATAAAATAAATTGGGGTCCGTATGGACCCATCTGTACCAATCAAGTTATAGATACCATTTGCAAATTAAACTTGACAGCGAAATACATTTTTTTCTCACATATTTCAATTCGTATTCCCTGAAGGCGCGACGGTAGTCATTTTGCCGACACCGGTTAATCTGATTAACTATGGCACACACTTAATTTGATTCAATATTCTATATCGATATGAACTATTAACTGGCAACATTAACACTCCAATAACCCATTTTAAAAAAAAAAACTTGGATACACATACACCAACCCAACAATTCACAATTTCTCAAACATACGAGATCACACCTCAACAACAAAATCGAGGCTTTGCATACTAATGGAAAAAAAGGTGGTCGCCCAATCGATGCCGGATTGCTTTTTCCTTTAAAAATGTGGTTCTATAACCAAAGATTTAACACCTAGAAATACCCTAAATGGAATCTATCAGTATGGCTCAAGTTCCGACTGATGCTAGGCACATCGAAGAGGTATAATAATAAATTTCGTTACTCCAATTATTCCAATCATATCATTATAATTAAAATGGAAAAATTTTTCTAATTTTATTCTATTATAATGTCTACGTAGTAATGACAGGCAAACTGAATACAAATTATACAAATTTTAAGTAATGATTAACCCAAAAATTGACACCTTTTTTCGTGTTAATGACCTACTTTTTAGGTAATAAAAATTGCAGAATTGACATAGTTATTAAAGGCCTTATCTTAAAAAATCCCACCCATTGGCATTAAAAAGTTATGTCTATTCAAAAAATTAAGGGTAAACAAGAGCTACTGTATACAAGGCTACGATGCTATAAAAGTATAATTAAATTACCTGGGCATATGCAATAAAATAAAGTTGATCTTCCGTAATTATTTTTCCTTTGTACGCATATTTTGGGGCTGTAGTATCTTGACGATTTTTTTTAAGTAGCTATTCATACATATAATAATTGTTAAAAATTTTTACGGTTGTAATTAATAAAAAAGACAAAAAAATTGTATAATTAAACCATTAAAATTATAATTAAATTTAGCCATTTTGAATCTTTATATTTATTTTTGAGAGATATAATGTTCAGGTCATCATATTTATATTTATTTAAATTTACACTGTATCACAAAGTAGAGCATAAGAGTATTTTATTACTTTAATATATTTTAATGATAACAGTTTTAGTTTTCTCAATAACTTTAATATTTTGATGTTAGGGCTAATAATAAATTTATTTTCTCATTTTCCGAAAAAGATAAATATTTTTCTCGAAATAGTCTAATAAGTTTGATGCTCTAGCAAATTTTTGCAATTTTTAGATAAGGTTGCTATTCGGGACGTTCAATACCACTTTAATTATGATGGGGCATTTTTTGCCAAACAAATTTTCTATAACGAAATGAAGTATTTAAAAAAGCAAATGCCTTAAGTTAATGGCTTCGCTCTTAATATTCTCTTATTCTTGTGGACACCATTATAGGTTTTATTTTCAATGCATGTAAATAACCGAGTATAGTAAAATATTAACCACTAAAAATGTGGTTAACCTAAATTATTGATTTTCGTAATCAGCACCAAAAACTTAATTAACGATGGATGCCTCTTAAGAAATGATGACAACTTGTTTTCAAATAGCTAGGTTAATTTCAAAGTTATTTTAAGATATTTCTGGATTATTTATAAGAGGTCGACAAATTTTGAGAGTTACGAGATAATACAGAAAATCAACTTTGCTATCTTAGGTATTTTCAACGTTTATCGTTTTGTCAAACTTCGTAAGTCAGCTATTTTGAAAAAAAAAAGTTGTTGTATATTCAGGTTAGATATAAACTTCAAACAATATATTGAATATTTGTCTTTAGGGTATTTTTGAGGTTGCAAAATCTGTCAATTTAGTCAAAAAAACAATTTTTTCTATAAGAAAGTAGCAAATCGCGAAAGCAAAAGAAACTTCAAAAATGGAAAATATATAAAAAATAAGGCCATCATCCATTCATTTCAATATTTGAAAACTTTTTTTTCGGACATTGATATGTTGACCTTTGAAACATCCAAATATATTTTTAAAACAATAATAGCTTGCCAGAAATAAAAAAAGCAAAAAAATTTAGTTTAATCTGGAGTTCAACGGAGGCGCCGTTAAAAATTATTAATTCTAATAAGGCTAAATCGTAATATCCTGCGATCGCCAATTTATATAAATTTTTATTTTTTTAACACGCTGATTACGGATCTAGTCGCTTTTAGTTTTGGAGATATTTGACAAGTTCAAAAAATGGCAGTTTATTGCCTATTATGCTGATCTAACACTAACCCTAACCTTAATTTAAAATTGACACAAACTTTCTCTTTAAACACAGACTGCGCTCACATAAGCGTCGCCTTATATGAGCTGTCAAAGTATATTTTTGGACTTTTTAGGTAACTTTGCTCAAACAAGAAAGATTGAAGAATTTTAAAAACATATTTTTTGTTACCAAATTAAATTTCGATCATCCGTTTTTTTTAAGCAATACCATTTTTGAACTTTCAAAGTCAAATATGACCAAAACTAAAAGAACGCGACAAATTTGGATAACCGATTTGTAATAAGCGTGTCAAATATGACTAAAATAGTAAATAATCGGCGATTTGCCCCCTAATACAATAATTATGCCAGTAAATAATATTGTAAACAGCAATTATGGCTATGTATATTTTTTGTTTCACCTATATAGTCTTATAACCCGACTAAAAATTTATACTTAGATTATTATAAGATTTAAAACTAAAAAGTTTAAGAATTCTCTTAGGCGTAATTTGTCATTTTTTGTTTTACCAAAATATGTTTTACTCACCACCAGCACTTAACGGGTCTTAAAAAAGCCAAAAAAGACACTTTTTCAAAAATTTAAAAATTTTTTTACCAATAATTTACCTATTAACTTACATTTTTAAATTATCTTTTTATTTAGAGTAAGAAAATTTATTATAAAGCTTACGCAACCATTAATTTATTATTGTTTTCTCAATCAATTTAAAACAGAAGAGTCATGCTGAAATGTTTAAGTTATAATATGGTAACCTGTCAAAAAATAAACAAAAAATAAATTAAAAATATAGATTTTAAGTTTTAGGCCTAAAAGTATTATTTCAGGCATAGTATAATTAAATGTGTACAAGCAGAACAACGAAAAAGGGTATAAAAGTTTACCAAGGATATTTCGAAGGGGATGGGGGGGGGGGGGGGGGGTTGAAGTAATTAAAGAAGGCAAGGAATGAGGGATGATAAATTTGAATGAAAGGGGTTAAAAAATTCTGTTTTAGACAAAATAAATTGAGTGAGAAAATTTAAGTTTATTATATAATAAAATATATGTAAAATTGTCATATTAAAATCATTTATGTTTATTTAGAATTTAAGCATTCCTTATATTTTTAATAGGTAATAAAAGTTAGTATTTATTTTGTTATATAAAATATAAAAAAATAAATTTAAATTTGCAGTATATTTTTTATTAATATGTTAGATATAAAACACGAACACTAGTATTAAAACACAAATATGCATCTCGTCATTTGATAATGTTAGACAATTACGTTGCACTTTATTGGTGAAATCAATAATGAAAAAAAAACTCTTATGTGAAGTTGCTGCTTTTTTTATAACGATTTAGCAAATGGGGTAAGCTTTAAAATAGGTATATTACATAATTGTGATTTGAATCCATATAGCATATAAACAAGATTTTATTTCCTCTAGTTGTGTCTTTGTTATTTGTCTAATTACATTTTTATTCTCCTTTTATTACAGATTATTAGACATTACGAGTAAAATAAGTATATATAATATGTCGAGTTGTATTTACACAATAAACTAAATTGCTTAGTTATTTAATTGAAGTTTTAGGCAATCATATATAAATATAATTAAAATTAAAAACAGATAAATGAAAGCAACAAATTTTTATCAATAATCAACCCCCCCCCCCCTTCTTCGGGACGCCAACATATTTCATTCAGAACAAGAATATACATATTTTTTTCAATTTTTTAATCTCCCGGTCTACTAAGTAGTTTAGTAATCTATTACGGCTGGGCTATAAGAAAGTGCTGTGTTATTTAAAAATATAGAGCTAGATGGACATGCAAATGAATATCTGCTTTTTGCTTCTGCCAAGGCCCTAGCCTGCCTGCTATTGAATACTAAAAATGCAGCGTCGTTATGACATCTTATACCGGGCACAAAATATTTCTAGTGTCTACTTTACTCCTCACCTATCCCCTCCCCCTTTTTATAAAACCTGAATACGCCTCTGACATCAATTTATAGCAGGGCACAATGTCAACTATGATTAAAATTAAACAGCAGGAAAATATTCAGCCAAAACTCATTATTTAAAATATATAAATTTAGATATTTACCCTATAAAGAATTTTGATATCGCTATTATCATGTCGGTGTGGTTTAACAGTCTCGTTCCCCACCTATAATTAATAAAATTAAATTTATATTTATTTTAAGACGTGATAATAAGTTTTTAAGAATAATAGTGAGTAGTAATCACGTATCGACAAATTCAATAGTCGAAATAATGATAGCCATTATAATTTAGCAAAAGAGAAGTGTGCCCTATCTAAAAAACTTTCGTCAAATTTCCATATGTATGCGGCTTTTCCTATTAATGATTTGCCAAACTCACAAAACTATTTTAAATATAAAATAATTAACAATTTATTTTAAAGGATTTAGGCCCTATGTTGTGTTAACATGCCCAATGAATTACAACCAGGCTACTACTTTTGTTTTTTAATACTTATTTCTTTATTAATTTTTTTTTCAAAACTAGATGAGTAGAATTAAATATTTAAATTGCCGTCATTTTGCACATTACAAAGAGTTAAAATGAACGAGTTTTAAAGTCTTGTATAAGACATCACAAATAAATATAACGGTAGTTTTGAAATTTTAAAACGGTAGAAGTGTAAATATTGTATATAGTATTACGTGGTAAAATTTTATGATATGTTACATTTTCTTAGTTTTTCTATTTTGACTCTATGAGAATAAAAGTTTTTATTGATAAATTTTATATATAAAGTAGATATTTTAAAAGTTAATATCTGAGGTTTTTTAGAAGAGAAAAACTGACTCTGAATTATAAAAGATTACCATAAATAATTATAATATAATTTTCAGCTTAAAAAATTTTTTTGCCTCCGGGGCTACGTTCATATTAAAAAATGGTCATGTAGACTATATTGACAAATTTTGCGACCTCAAAAATACTCTATACAGTAAATCAAGAATTTTTTTTAATATTAAAATCACTTGTAACATATATTTTTTTATCTCAATTAATAATAAAAAGATCTATTTCAAGCACTTACCAAGTCAAAATTTATACAGAATTTTATGGTATCATCAATTAAAGACGTTCGCATATTTATTGGCCTTTTAAAAAACTTTAGTTGATAAAAGTTTCTAAATATATAAAAAATAATTTAAATATATTAGTTTCAAATATTCTTTTTTATGATTTTATCATGGCATCATTTTAAAATAGTTCAAGGCTTATAGCTGGCTGAATAGTAACTTATTCCATAGCTAAATCTTCCATATCTCTGGATGCACGGAGTTATTAAAGATTTGTTGACCAGTGCTTAAATTTGGTTTGAGTTGTAATTTTGGATTTTTAGTTTTCATTCTGTAACAGTTAAAAACTTTTGATGATGTCTGAGCTTTATGTACTACAAAAATATTTGTTTTTTAAGGTTGGATGATAAATTTAAGTAAAATGTTAAATAGAATTAATTACCTTTTTATAGGTTGTATTATTTGAGGACTTGCAAATAATGAAAGAACATTTTTGATATTGGTCGATTAACAAGTTGAGGTTCATAAAATTTATAAATTCCGCTGAATTTCATGGTATGCCAGAATTTTATGTTTTCAAAACACTTGAAAACTTAAAAATGCAGGAAAATTTATGAATGTATGAACAAAATGTTACGTTAACAAATATAATTTTAGAAGGCTTGTGTGCAATCAAATAATAATTAAAACAATAAATGAGGTTTTTGTATTCAAATTTTATATATTTTTTGAAAAATATTAATTTTAATGCGTTTTTATTCAATTAAAAAAGTTTGAATTTTAGGTATTTGAAATAAATCGCGAAGGAACTCGAGCGGAACTCGAGTTCCACGAGTTCTAGTACCCTGGTACTTAGTTCCGAGTTCCGAGTTCCATTTCAAAAAAAAGACGAGTTCCGAGTTCTGGAACTATTTCCAATCCTTGGGTACAGGAGATTTATTGAGAGTTGCTTTTACATTTATTTACATTTTTTTTAATAAAAAAAGATTTAAACAGCCAAACATTAGGCTATTGTTGATTAAAATATAATGAGATTAAACTCGGAAGTATAAAATTAAAAAATTTCTGCGATTTTTACGAATCATATATGAGGCATAAATCTAGTTAAAGGAATATCGACTTTCCGATTATATGATACAAACCAGATACTATTATGTGATTATATTGTAAATTTTAAAATTCAAATGAAATCAATCCAAATATTTATTCTTTAAATCATCAGGATTAAACTTTAATATAAAAATAGTTTCCCCTTAACGTTTCCTATTTATATCAATAATAATTTATTGACACCTAGAAGGGCATATCAAATATTTAAAATAAGCGAAGTCAAATAATTTGTCTTACAATGTTCCCGTAGATGTCAGTTTTTTTGTTTGGCAAACACGGTAATCGTCGTTCTATAAATCAACAAATTAGATAAAGGGTTTAAGGCACCATACTTTGTTCATGGTGTAAATTTCAGAATCTGATGTTTATAATTAAAAGCCAGCATTTAACAATCAATTTTAAAAAATTAATTGTGAATTCAAATTTTAAATCTATTTTGGATAAAACTATGCAAGCTTAATGACATTCCTCTGTATTTTTAAAGGTTATTATTGATATAAACAAATACATTAATTATCATTTGGCATTCAAGGTAAAAATGCATTAAAACTGATAATAAAGAGTAAAAAATGTTTTATTGTAAAAATTTATTTCTAAATAAATTTAAACAAAATTATAAATTGTCTCATATAGAATTTAGCTGTAATAAATTTATCGGCTGAGTATTGCTAGATTTAAAATTCTATAGCTTTTCCCAGGTGAAATATTTTTTTGAATCAGCGTCCAGTACACATTTTTGCTTGCGGACTTTATTATCAGAGTTTTAAAGTCACAGCAAAAAATCCTTTATTTATAATTAAATAATTTTATATTAACATATATATCGCCTCCATCAATATTGATTAACGATGCACAAAACTTCTGGGGCTTAACGGCTTTTGATCAATTAGATTAGCTATGAAGGCATTAAACAAAAGTAGATCCCGCTAAAATTGGCCATTTTATAATTTGGTCATCTAGATAGAGCACGCTTATTGTCGAGATATTGACGAAATTAAGTTTAATTTTCAGAACTTGATTAGTTATTTTAATTATAGCGTTATTTGTAAGACTTAACTAAATTGGTCCAGTGGCATAGACGACAAAAGTATAAAGAAGAAATGATATATTACAGAATAGGTAAAATGCTTTTAACCCGCCAGTGCTAGGGTGAGAAATTAAGCGAATGCTATAACGGGCTCTGAACGTACTCTAATTTTCAACCTCTATACCCTCACGAGTTTCAAAGCTGTGGACTTTATTTCTTTATAATTTTGTAAAAAAAATACGTTGATTATTATAAATTTCACTTAACATAAAGTAGAGTAAAATATAATAAATGAGATTTTTTTACTACGTTACATAAATTAAAAAAAAATTAACTAAATATGTAAATATGACTTATTTGTGTTATTAGGTTTGGTAGAATGTTTTATTCATGAAAAAAATATTATTAAAAAATATTAAAAAAATTAGGAAAGATTATCTGAAAAATAAAGTTGCAGTTTTCTTAGATTAGATTTACATTAAGGTTATATCATGGTTTTTCTCATTGAGACTACACGAATTTTATTATTAGACTCTAATAAAATTTTAACTAGTTTTATTAATTATATATTAAAAAAAACATAAAAGTTGATCAATCTTATATCATATGTTTGAAGATTACTTTAATAATTTAAGATGTGAGTTTCTATGAGCCCCACAGTGCTGTTCACGAAAATAGGAGGCTATGCAGTTTTATTCCCGAATTATTGATAAAACTTGGCAGATTTTTAATTCTTAACCCTAAATGTTTGAACAAGCATCCCTCATAAATTGCTAATTGGTAGGGAAAATGTAAATTAAAACACGTTGACCTGTTTTATGGCTTATTAATTGCAATGCAAATATTAGTATAACTAAACAATAAAAATTTTATTTAAACGCATGTTGACAATAAAACAATTGCTATAAATATTTGTAATTAAATTTGTTATGATATTTATTTTCTGATTTCTATTTTATATTCTAACTTTTTTTAGCTCTTAACATATTAGGAATAATATAATCGATTAGCACATTTGATTAAACCTGGCGACAAAAAAATATAAAAACGAGCATAATAAGAGTTTGAAAAAAATCTCTTGCATCCTATGCCGCGTTTTTCTACCAATGTTCGCATTTTATAGGGGATCTAGAGTTCAGAAAACTATATAAAAACTAAGATGCTAAATTCTAAAAAATAGCATATTTTTGATTCTCCTAAAAAATATATGAGTTAAAATTTTAAGGACTTTTAAGTTCTTTAAAATATCAATCTTATCACAAACTACTTTTAGAAATAAAAAACAGGAAACTAACTTATAACGCCTTTTTTGAATAAAACCTTAAAAAAGTTTTTTAACGTTTGTTTTCAAAGTTTTCCCAAAAATAAATATAGGAAAATCTTATTTGACGCCTTAGCTAAAAATATTAAGAATGGCGAAAATTCAGATTTCATGTTCTGAATCAGCACCAAACACTTGTTTGATTATGAATGCAATGAATGTTTTTTTTCGTAAAACATAAATGATGGTATTATAATTTTCAATAATATAAATAGTGAAGAGCAGCGAACTGATAAAATTACATATCGAGGGCAATAGTGAATGGATTCTGTAAGCTTAGCAGAGCGGTCGCAAGGTATTTTAAGTAAAGGCAGCTTATTTAAACGCTTTTAAAATTCAGCTTAAGATGCAGATTTTATAAAATAAAAATAACAGACGAATTGCAAAATCAAAAGACATTTATATGTTTGACATTTGACGATAAATGAAGCCTGCTGATTATGCCTAGGGTCATTTTGCCGGATTAAATCGGTAATGTTATACATAAATATTAGGTGAATTTTACCTGGTCCATCATCTATATATTCATATATAAAAAATGTATAATACATATGAAATTCCACCTCATTCCTACAAATCCGGACATCTTGGATCATATAATATCATGCAAGACTTGAGTTACGACACCGGGTTGTAGGCAAAAAATAAATGAAAGTGCGAAATTTGGGAGGTCATAAGTCAAAAGCTAGACTTGTTTTTTTTTATTAAAGGAGAGAATAAGAACTATCTTGCATGTCTAGATTTTGTTAAAGATTAAAATATATTCGTTATTCGTCTGAGATCAGAACGACATTTTGAGAAATAAATTTTTTTTATCATTTTAAGGACAAAAATGTGCCCCTACTATATTAAAATACAACGATTTCTCCAATTAACCCTAATCTCAATAGAATATATCATATCCTTTTCACTGAATGTCACTGTCAGGGCTGGGAAAAAAAAATAACTCTTGGCTTTTTTCCCAAATCCCCACGAGTTTGTGGGCATGGCAAACTAAATTATCTTTTTCCTACTTAAAGAAAAAGGGCATATTAATTAAAAGCCTATTTTCTTCAAAAAACTTCTAGGAGCTTTTAGAGATCCTCGGCTTTATTTTTATTTTGATTCCTAGCTTTGTATTTTAATTGTTTTCTGTAATATAGGTTTAGGTTGAGGTTTTGCACGTTGATTGTTTTAAATGAATAGATATTATTGGTTTTAATATTATATTTTGCACAAATATTCAAAGCAATTTCCTTTTTGGCAGCTGAGTTGCTTAAGTTCTAGTATATCTAATATTCGAATTACTTTTTCATTTACAAATTATTGACACCTAAAACTCGTACGAATTTTTAGGCCATCTATTTTTTTACCAAAATAAATTTATTAATCTTATTGATACAAAAAATCCAATCAATTCGTAAGTTTTAAACTATAATTGATAAAATTATTTTAATTTTAATGGTAATTAAAGGGTTGAAAAATATAATCAAAAAATTCATATTTAAGAAAACCCGGACAAGGTTGAGACTAGAAATCAAAGTTTAGATCTACCACCCAGCCCGTCGGCCCCGCCTAATAACGGGTCGGGCCGGTTTTTATTTTGTTTTATTTTTTAACTATTTTTACAAGAAAAATTGATATAATCAATATTTTATCGATATAAGCTTAAAATTTATAGCCTGAGATTGGGTTTTATTTTTACATTTTATGCCGGGCCTAAAACAAAATCAAGGTAAATTGAGAAGGATGTCTGGTGGGCCAGACCGTTATATTACTGCCCGGTTTAAACTCTAGAAGAAGATTGACATAAACTTAATCAGCATTCATCAAGAATCTGGGCTAATCGAGCTTTGCCAAAATACTTCTTTTAAACCTTATCTGGTTAGACCTGTAAGCTAATTTGAAAACAGCCCGACCAATTTATTTTAAATATTATCGGCTGTCCCTACGCACACTTAGGAAATATGAAAGATTTTAAAATTAAAAGTTATTTTCAAAATATTATATGAATGCTATATAAATAAGGATTTAATATATCTAAAATTTTAGAATTTTCTAAGATGTAATAAAATGAGCTTTCGGGGAATTTTTTTAGAGCCACTTTTTCGATTTCTTTTGGCCCCTTTTCTTTGTGTGGCCTTTTTTTATAATCCTCTTTAGCTAGCCCTTTTTCTTTTCCAAAGTTTGGGGGGGGGGGGGGGGGGGGGGGATAAGCCAAAGTTTTGTGGCTGTTTACCCAGCAATAGCCACCCTTCCTATTGCAACCTACATTATCAATATGCTTAAAATATCTTTCAAATTTAAGACATTTTCCCTTATTTTAAAATTCAACAAAACTTTCAAAATTCTCAAACAAAACTATTTATAGTTTAAGCAGTCTTGGCCCTAAGCCACGCTAACCTCATAAATAATCCCTCCCCTTCCTCTTTATTTTGCATCATTTATTATTATATTATCTTTACCTAAATACTTATAATTAAATTTTATATATCTGCTTCTATTTATATAATATATTATAAAAAACTTTTAAAAGTTAATATTAATTTTGGAAGTAAAAAAAAATTTTGTTTAATAAATTTATTTCTTTAAAAACAAATATAGATAAAAAAACTCTTGTAGCTGAGCCTATGTTGTAGATTATGTCGGGCGAGCGCGTCAACCAGTTTGAACTCTAATATATATGTAATGTGTTTTAACTGCCCCGAGTTAACAACTTTGTCAAATACCACATTTTATTTTGTAAAAAAAATTACTCACAAATATATTAATACATATATTTTCCAATTATACAAAAATTTGGACTATGATAATTTGATTATAAAGCATACCTCGTGAAAATAATTTTTGCCAAATATAAACATAATGGCTAATTATTTAAATAATGAATTTTTATTTATTCTTAAGGAGCTTAACAGAGGCTAAAATATTTAAAAACTACAGATCAAAGGTATATGTTTAGTTAATAAAAAATTCTAAAAAAAACCCTATCATATTATTAAATTGTTATTCAATTGTATCTACAAAAATCTGATTCATTATTATGATATTTAATTGACAATTTAATATTATAAATGGGGTGCCACTTAAATTGATACATACGACTAGAATATTTGCGAACATAAATTATTTGTAGTTTCAAAATCTTTTATCACAAAGACAACTAAGAAAATTTAAGTTAACACTTAAATTTGGTAATAAAGTTGTGAATGGCGAGCTCATTCATTTTAAAAATTTATTAAAATAACATTTTAATTTAAAAAAAAATACACCTGCTGTAAAAATTAAGAATGTTTAAGAGTAACTAAACTAATTTTTTTTTTCAAATGAGCTTTAGGGGATTACTTTTTAGTTACACCAGAAAAAATATTTACAGTACAGGTCAAAATTTTTGGAGATTAATGAGCTTACTACAGAGATCAAACCTGCCACCTTACGGATTTTTAATAACCGTTTAATTAAACTTAGGAAGTCAGCTAATAAACATTGAAAATATTAGGAAAATTATTGTTACAAAAAAAACCTTGAAAAAAATTATTTTTGCATTTATATTTAAAAACAGTTAAAATGTTAATTTTAAACTAATAATATTTTCATTAAAAACCGATAATAAATTGGGTTATATTTAGGTTGAGGTGCCAAATGTAAAATCTATATGTTAATATTAGAGAGTGTTTCACTTGTAATTAACTTATCATTATCTATACAAGGGATTTTAAAATAAAAAAATCTTGTTTTCTTTTTGGGATACGTTGCAAAATCAATTTCAAGAAAGGCCTTTTTGATATAGACAACGAGCAAATTACCCAAAAGCAAAAAACTAAACGGTTATATATGATATACAGGTCAACAATATTTTGAGAGTTATGAGTTAACTTCAGATATTAAACCTGCCAACTTAGAGAATATTAAATCCGTTTACCCTTTTTCCTAATCAAACTTATAAGTCAGGTATAAACATAGAAAATTTAAAAAAAAAGGTCAAAATAACAAAAAAAAAATCAAAAACAAAAATACATACAAATTTTAATTTTGCATACTCACAATAGTTAAATTGTTAAATCAAATAATATTTTTATAAAAAACCGGTAATATATTGTGTCGTATTCAAGTTTGGACGCGAAACATTTTCTATTATTTAAATGCCGATGTAAGAGCTTGAAATATTAATAAAATATATTTCCCATTATTTTTGATTATAAACATAAGTTACAAGGAATTTTTACGTGGACAAAATTTTTTCTTCTTAGGGTTTATTTAGATCTGTCAATTTGGTCAAAAAAGGCTATTTTTTGTTATAGACGGATCTAAGGAGCCAAAGACGTAAGAAACTAATAAAAACGAAAAATATATATGAGATTAGGCCATCACGATGCGTTTTGTGTTTTCATAAATTTCGTCTCTAACATTGATTGTTGACCTGTGATATAAGGCCAATATGGATCCATTTATTTTAATTAAACTTCTTTTTTCTGACTTTGATATTTGTCGACCTGTGTAATCTATATAATATGCAAATAACTGAAATATAAAAATATTATAATAAGAAAACAATGTAATTGACATAGGCATAAATGAAAATTAATTAGTAAATCTTTTACGAATAGATTTTAAATTCGGTCCAAATTCAAATGTCGACGCAATGAGGGTTCCAATAGAAGCATACTTTAGTGCTCTTATATATGTGATAAAAAGAAAAATTAATTGAATAGAAATATAATATTTTTATTTTAATTCTATCGTTTTAACTTTGCTTATATAGCATTTGATACCAATTGAAATTATATGGTTTTTACATTCTTACTTTATTTACAGCTTCTTGAATCTTAAATTTTTTTAAAATTCATTCAAATAACTGTTGTAAATAACAAATTGAAGTTAATCCCTTGGCAATTTTTTTATTAACAGTAAATTTAATAGAAAAAATTATTGAATAATTAAAATTTGTTTTTGTTAAGATTTGTCATGTTCGAATCAAAATATATAACATAGTTTAAGTCACTTTAGAAAAAATAAAATTATATTACAAAAATTTTTTGTAAATTTTAGAATTAATAGATCAAAATATAGAAATATTTACCAAAAAAACAACCTTAAAGACATTAAAAAATTTAAAGCATCGCCTAAACCGGATATTCAAGCTATAATTATTTTTTTCCGACTATACTGTGAGGAGGAGGATATTTTATATATATATTCAGTATTAACAAATTAATTTTTAATTATTAATTAAAAAATAATTGATAACCTAAGGGCGCGTTCAGACTCATTTCAAACTTAAAAATTTTAAAAATTTTGAATTTTGTAAAATTTTATTTTTTTCTAAATTTTTTAAAAACTTTTTTAGAAAAACTATTTAAATGCTAATAACAAAAATTGGTTTTTTGTAAAAAAGCGTTCAATTTCAAAAGGTAAAAATTTTAAAATTTTTAAAGTAAGAGCCTAAAAAACCTAGGTCGCCGGCGTGCGAGCAAATCTTACTATTTAACCCGTGGGCAATATTAATTGCTTTTTCTTGGGTTAATAGAGTTAAAACCCTAACGGGTATGGCCCCCCTATATGGGGAAAGGTTTGAGGAAAACCTTAAAACCATTTGTTTATGTTTTTCCAATCAATAATTAAAAATAATTCCACCTCTCTTCTTCTCCGACAAATTAAATAGACCTAGTTACGATAAATTTGTTTTTATAATATAAAACCAATTCAAAAAGTATAAACTGAAGGAGGTTAAAAATGACATATTTTTTGTATCCAGAAAGAACTAAAATTTAATTGGGGAAGTTCCTAAAATACGGCCGCATGCTAACTTTCTATTAGACTGATATAAATTTCCCGTACAGGAATTTAAAAGTGAAACTCAGCATTAGGTGGAATGGCGAGAGGGGGAGGGTAGATATTAAATGTATATTATCGCTCACAGCCATCTACTAACGGATAGATCTGACTCACAATTAGACTTAAATAAATTCATTACTATTCTTATTTATATTTTCTTAAACCGAGTTAGGATTAAATTGTTGTGAGAAATGGTCGCACGTAATTTTTTTCCGCTCTAACATTATTTATAAAAACACCCTATTTGTTGACCAATTTATAAGATTAACATGGCCATGGTACCACACCCACCTGGATATAAGATTAGAGTAAGGCTAGTCATTAATGTTTTTTATTGACCAATGTCTGTCTGCTTAATCACCTTTAAGAGGCTGCACAATTGGCTTTAAGTCTAATCCGGCCCGATCGGATTTAACATTTATTTGTTGGAACATTTCTGGCTTGACCTTGAAAATTTTTGAATCAGAGGTCAATAAATTTTGAGAGTTATGAGCTAACTACAGATAATAAATCTGCCATCTCTGTGATTTTTAAATTTCCTTTTACCGTTTTTTATATTCAAACTTAGTAAGCTTTAAACATCAAAAATTTATAAAAAATTGTCAAAAAAACAAAAAAAAATTAAAAAAACACTAATAAATTGAAATTTTACTTTGTATATTTACCACAGCTAAACTTTGAAATTCAAACTTTAAATAAATTTATTAAAACCCGATAATATATCGTGTCGTATTTAAGTTTTGACGGGAAAAATTTTGTATTATCTAAATGCTGATGTAGAATAAAGATTCTTAAATTTTTCTTTATAGGGTATTTTCGATTTTTCTGACATTGATGTTTGTTGACCCCTGTTAAATTTCTTAACAGCTTGTGTAGGTTTACATGGCTATTTTACCATATTTAACCTTAAATTACACACGTAGGTTTATATGCCACAGCACATCTATTAAATCTTAAAGGTTTTAGATGATTCATATAATATGCGTAAAAATACATTAATCCAATGAATTTTTTTATATGTTACATCAATATATTTACTAAAATAGTCCCTTAAGTTTTTAATATTTTTAGTCGCTTGTTCAAAAATATTTCTTAAAAAAATGCTGGACCCTAAAGCCTCAACCTATCCGATCGTGGGTTAAACATCGAAGTGAGGCAAACACGATTTGGTTTGTAGAAATATTAATACATTTGGTTTTTGGAAAGTTTCTTTTAAATTTTTAGTTATGTTTATGTAGCAAATTTTTCTTTACAAATAAATGATTTTTTGAAATTCGCATTAAAGAAGTTTAACATTTTTTTTAATTGCTCACCATAAAGTCTCATTTTTTATCGAGTAGTTTTTTTTGTCTTTAAAATCTATGCTACACCTTTATAAAAAATTAATTTTATAGTAAAATAGGAATCACAGCGCGCAGGTACTCAATTTTAATTGCGTATGTTTATTTTTAACATTACAATTAAATATAGATCTCGACAATGATAACCTTTAAAAAATACTTTCTTTGCTGTTTTACTTCTGAACTGCTCAAATTATAATTTTTAAATCAGCCTTAAAATAAAATAATTATATATTGACAATTTTTTAACTTAAAATTACAATTGGAATTAATTTTGATGCTTGTCCATGAGGCTCTTTTTACAAAAATTTCTTTTTAATGGGCAAAACAACGGGCAGTTCTTAAATAAAAGATTTTGCAAATTTTAACAAAATATATTTAAATCTAGAGGTAAATAATTCATTGACAAAAAGTACATTGGTCGTTTTTATATAGATAACACAGACGACAAGTGCATCGACTGCAAAGAAGCGACTGACAATACATTAGCTATCGTGCTCCTCACGTGGGACCTCCATGAATACCCTGGATCTATGGACAAACCCTATATTAGTCGCCTTCAAACTCGCTCTCACCTCAGAGCCTCCCTCATCCCTTTTCAAGCTCATAGGTTAAAAACAAGAACAACATAAAGATAACGATAAATGAAAACTCATACTTAAAGAATATAAAACAAAAGTGAGATAAAATTTAAATATTATTGTTCATTCAACATTAAACCATAGGAAAAAATTTTAAAAAATTTTTAACAAATGAGCTTTAAACGCGGCCTAATAAAAAATTCTTAATTTGTGAGGCGGTTTAAGAAAATCTTTGATAAACATATTTCCTATGTTTCTTCCTGCCCTGAAATATGCTTTTGCAAAACTAATTGCTCGATGAAAAAAACAATAGGAAATTAACAAATTAGGTGATAGTTACATAGGATAGTCATTTCCATAGAACGGTTCATTCGTAAATCCGTCTGTTATATCTATAAAAAAATTGATTAAAAATGGTATCATAAAATATTCTTAAAATAGTAGATTACCCACCCTTCAAATTTCACAATATGTAAGGGAGAACTTATTACTATTTAAAAAATTTTTACTTTATTTTATTGCTATAAATTTTTAAACAATAAGAGATAAACCGTTTAATGTAAGCTTATATTGCTAAAGATCAGATATGTTAATTTTATTAATTGAACATTGCGTAAGAATCTGACTATGTTGGGTCCATACCTTCAATACAGTTTCTAATATCTGAACAAATTTTTAGTAGACCTACTAATTTTTAATTATGTTTAATATATATTTAATAATACACAAATATTTGACCAATATCTTATTTTTGATTGTATTCAAAATTAAAATGTGCATGCGTTTATACACACCCCGCAGTGCTAAGCGCGGTATACCCTCTAAAACATTCTGTGTACATTTAATTGTGTTTATTTCTAATAAAACTAATAATTAATCTTTGCAACTTGATAGTAGATAATGAATAATTAATAAAAAAAATTATACTCAATAATCAAAAAACCTAAACTAACATTTTTCAATATTTACCTGGTTCGATATTCCTTCCCTAAATTTTTAAACTTGCCAAATTTGACAAAGTTTTAGGTGTTTTATATAAAGTGTGGCTTTAAAATAAAATTAATTGGAAAACATTTTAATTTTTTAGAGGAAAACTTGTTGAAAGTTTATGTAGTTAAAAGTTATTATTATTATATTCATATGAATAAAGAATAAATTAATTTTTTAAATAATTAGTTAATGTTTATATAACAAAACTCAATAAATTATAAAAAATATATAATTAAAATAAAATATGCTTCCAACATCATCTTATTATAGCTGGCTTAAAAATAAAGTTCAATAATGTTAATATTGCTATCGAAATTCGCTTATTAGACTCCAGAGAAAAATTTAAAAATAATTTTTATCGAGCCTTTTTTCTACAACTAAATAAGATATATTGTAGCACCCACATATGGTTAAGCACAAATTTGCTTCATGCTTTAATGTATCGATA
This sequence comes from Acutogordius australiensis, assembly GCA_030555515.1. NCBI lineage: Eukaryota > Metazoa > Nematomorpha > Gordioida > Gordea > Gordiidae > Acutogordius > Acutogordius australiensis. The sequence goes on from CM060242.1 coordinate 8,816,217, forward strand.
AAATAAGAAGGTTTTTGGTGGCTTATTTTATTTTCGACAATCTGTTAATTGTCAACGCTGATAAGAGCTTCCTCTGAACGAACTGTTTTATGGTGTCTATAAAACGAATTTAATATTTTAGTCCAAAACCCCTATCTATATTGACCGGCTCCATGCATCGCTTTGATTGCCCTTATAGATAAATTGGCCCTGATGCTGTTTTATTAAAACTAAATTCAATAATACTTTTGCTGTTCGCCACAAAATAATTTACGTTTTTTTTAAAAAGGTCGAATTAAAACAATAATATAACTCACATAGATAATTCGGTGCCCAATGGTACCCACTTATTAGACGATATACAGTATGAGAATATGGCCAAAATCTAAAAATAATATATTGTTACATAGATTAATTTTGTCATAACATGTGTCCAGTGCTATATTATAGTCCTATAAAATCCTTAATTTCACTTTAGTACTGTAAAATTGCCTTTCCCAAAACAGATATTTTTTAACAACCTTGTTATAAGGATACACAAGAATTTTATTGCCTTTTTTATTGTCATGTCTTGATTTAGTAATTATGTCTAAATATATAAGTATTTTATATTATTTATTTATATCAAGTTAACATTGTGCAAAAAAAAGGCAGAGCAAACGAGACCTTTTTTTCGAACAGACTGGCCAATAATAACATTAACAGTTTATTCCTAGTACGTCAAAAATAATAACAGCTCAACAATATGAGATATGACCATCGTAGATATTTTCAAATCCTAATATCGTTATTTTGATCAAACTTTGTTTTATAAAAAAGTGTTAAAAAACAAGAAGATTGAAATAAATATTTTTTTCTGTTTATTTAAATTGTAAAAAAAACGAAAAAGCATATATAAAAAGTTACTTAGCGATATGTTCTCTTTTGCTTGTTAGAGCCATTGAAAAATTAAAATGGCACTTTATGTGGTGTCTGATTGCAACACGCAAAATAATTACCATAAAACAATATGTAAGAAGGAAGGACTAATCGGTAGTTATGCCTTTTTATTTAGTAACACTGTTTAACAAATTTGATATACAAGCTAAATTGATCAAACCTATTGCACAAACAAAGATTAATTGGACAATTACAGGGATTAAACCTGCTATCTTAGGAATTTTCATATTTACATTTTTTTATAATTAAACTTATTAAATTAGAACATTTATAATTTTAGAAAAAATGTCAAAAAAAAACAAATATTGAAAAAATAATTTTTGTATTTAATCGGTAAGCTTTTTAATTTTAATCTTAAATTATATTTTTATCAACCGATAATAAATTGGGTCGTTGTGGTGCCAAATATATTGCATAATCTCATGATGTAACACATATTAGAGATCAAAGTCGGGACCCGAAGGCCAGCCCGGCCCACGGGGTGGGCATTTTTAAAAAAAAGGAACTACTGGCCGGGCCAAAGTATTAAATCAATTTTCCTATTTTTTTTTTAATTTTATTAACAAGAACAAAAGATAAATATTTTTTCACCGGGGGTATTACTTTTATACTCTGTATAATTATTTTAGATAAAAATAAATGTCGCAGTGGTATTTACCTTCAAGCTACTCATATATTAAATATTTAACTCAGTTTTAATAATGTTTTATTATATTATGTAATATACATGAAAGCTTATGCTTGTAATTTTATTTTTCATAATTTAGCATAATAAATTATACAGGGGGTTTAAATAAAAAAAATCTTATATTTTTTTCGCTTTAAGGTATTAAGGTTCCAAAATCTATCAATTTGGTAAAAAATAGCCATTTTTTATAAACCCTATTTGAAGGCGAAAGAAACGGAATATGACCATAGGATTATTTAATTTCAATGTCATAAATTACTTTTTTTTACGCATTAATATGTGTCGAGCTGTGGTATGCAAATATAAAGTTCTGTTGAAAAAACTGCCCAAATGTAATATAGGCTTTATTGAGTAGTGCTACCTTTTTCTTTTATGTCCACTTAGATATATTCCTCAATGCAAAAGCAAAAACTTAACAATTTCTTTAAAAATTATGATATCGCCCATTCAATAACAAAAATTTTTGGAAAAAAAAATTTTGGGTCATATTTCAAAATTGACCGAAGGCCGAACATAAATAAATAACTAAATTTGGGCAGGCCGGGCTGGGCAAAAATTTTAAATATAGCCGAGCGGGTTGGGCCATATCACCGCCAGTTTGAACTCTACTCTATATATCTAAAAATTTTATATCTCATTGTTTGAGACGAGTGTATACATTTCAATGCTCCTCACCCAAAAAAAACATGGGATTTTAATTTCGATATATACAAATTAAAAAAAAATTAGAAAAAGCCTTCACGGGAATGTATTTATTTATATTTTAATAAACTTTTTTTTCTGGCATTATTATTTGTCAACCTGTGTTTTTTAAGGGATTTTTTACATTGTCTTAAGGTATGACTGGGTGACTAAATTAATCTGTGTCGATTTATGCTGGTATCATGACTTTCATATAGATTACACAAGTCAAAAAATTTTTGAGAGTTATAAGCTAACTACGGAGATCAACCTGCTATTAGGATTTTCAAATCCGTTTACCGGTTTTTTAATCAAACTTAGTTAGTCAGCTATGGACAATAAAAATAGAAAAAATGCCAAAAAAAACAAGATAATAAAACAAAAATAAATTGATTTTTTTTGCATATTTACAACAGCTAAATGGTTAAACTCAAACTTCAAATATTTAAAAACCGATAATATATTGGGTAGTATTTAAGTCTGGACGCGAAATATTGTGTATTATCTAAATGCTGTGTAAGAGCTTGATATACTAAAAAGTTTTATTTTTTATTACTTGATATGATAAATATAAGTTACAAGGGTTTTTATATGAAAAAAAGATTTTTAAGTTTATCTTTTTAGGGTGATTTCGATCTGTAAATTTGGTCAAAAAGGTCATTTTATAATATGGACGTAAGGAGCCAATAGTCCGGAAGAAACCAAGAAACACGAAATACATTATTTAAGTTTAAAGAAAAATATTTTATATTATCTAAATACTGATATAAGAGCTTGATATAATAATTATTATAAGTTACAAGGGATTTTTATAAAATAAAGATTTTTAAATTTTTTCTAGTATATTCTCGAGTTCACAAAATTTATCAATTTGGTCGAAAAAGGCCATTTTTTGGTATAAACGGATCTAAGGAACCAAAGGCGGAAGAAAATTGAAAATATATGTGACATCATAGGGATGCATTTTTTATGTTTCCATTAACTTTTTTTTCTTACATAAATAATTATTGACCTTAATGGGATTATCATTTCTGTAACATTATATTCGTTTACTTTTAATATCGTTACACTTTGCGCCAGCTAAAACACAAGTCAGGAAAAACAAATTTTAGAAAAAAGTAATTTTTTAAAGCATTAAAACATACACCAGGATGGCCTTTTCACATATATAATTTCCGTTTTTGGCAGTAACTTCCGCCTTCTGCTCCTTAAATCCGTCTATAAATAAAAATGGTCGTTTTTGACAAAATTGATAGAATTTGCGACCTAATATCCCAAAAACACAAAATTCAAGTTTTTTTTTTCATATAAAAATTGTGACTTATCAGCTTTTAGATTATAAAGATTATTTCGCATCCACTTAAATGGACATAATATTTTATTGTTTTTAATAAAATATCATTTAAAGTTACATTAATTTTAGCTAATATGCAAAAAAAAACAAATTGATTTTGTTTTATCTTTTTTTTGACATTTTTTCCAAAAGTTTTAATGTTTATAGCTGACTTACTAAGTTTGATTAAAAAATCAATAAAGGGATTTAAAATATCTATAATAACAGGTTTGATATCTGTAGCTAAATATTTGTTGACATGTTTAACCATTGTTTATAAAATTGCAAAAAAGATATAGGGGAGACCGGGGCGAAATTGGTGGGGTGAAATGAATAATAAATATATCTCTGCCAAAAATTAAATATATAAATTTTATATATGTTGTAGAACTTTAAACAAGCTATCGATTCATTATATTTTTTACATATACATCCATTTAAAAAAATATAGGAAATCTCAATTAAAAAAAATGCTATTTCAAATTTATGTTTTAAGCAACAATAATTTTGCTTTATTTTTGATAAAACGTTACCTTGAAAATATTATTTTAATTAAAAGATTTAAAAAACACTTCGTTGTAAGAACATAATACATTTTTAACTTAAAACTTAATTTTATTTGAACATTATTGATTTTTCAAACATCGCTCAATGCGGGGCGAAATAAACATGTTCATTTCGCCCCATCATGCGTAATTATAAAAGAAAAAGTTTAAAGACAGAATGAAGACATTCTCAAAGAAACCCTATAAACTCAAAAAAACAATTTAAATCCATAATTAGATTAGAGAACTAGCATATGAATATGCTGTCATAATTAACAAAAGAACACCTACCAGTTGGATTGAACAAAAATTAGCTGGACCTGATTGGTTCAGCAATTTCATAAAAAGAAACCCTATTTCAGAATGAATGTACCAGTCTAGCCCGGATATCTGGTTTCAATACAGAAGCATTCAATGGTTTTTACTAGAACCTAATAGATATAATGGAAAAATATCATTTTACCTCACATGATATTCAATTTAGATGAAACTGGTTTATTAACAGTTCCTTCACCATCTAAAGTGGTTGCACAAAAGGGTGTCAAGCACAAGTTTATATACATTGTATTAATTAATTACTATGTAGGAACAATTTCTGCTGAAAAGGGCAGCCTTGTTAGTTAGCATTTGTATTGCCATAAATCCAATTGGGCAATTAATTTCACCCTATTTCATTTTTTCTAGAAAAAGGTTTAAGGTGGAATTTTTAACTAATGGTCCCAATGGGAGTGATGGTTGTGGCAATTTATCAGGATGGATGAAAGAAGAAGAGTTTGTGGATTATTTAAACATTTTTTTAAATATGTTAAATGCTCAACTGAGGATCCAGTAAATTGAATTATTATATTTTAAATAAAGGCACTTATAATAATGGATAACCATGTATCTAATATATCCATAAAAGCAGTGAAAAGATAATGTAAAAGTGGTCACATACCACCTCATTGTTCACATAGACCTCAACCCCTTGATGTTGGTATTTTTGGGCCACTGGTAATTAATTATGATATAATTATTGATAAAAAAATCTAAATCTATATTTATTTTCAATATATAAGGTTTATTTGAAATTAAAGCTCTAAATTTAATAAATTTTACACACTTTCATTTTGCCCCATGGGTGTTTTATTTTACCCCGTATATGGGGCGAAATAATTAATACTAGTAGGTTTACACATTGTTCAATATTTTACAGAATTATATTTTTTTAATTAAACAAATTATTTTATAAAATATAATGAATTATCTATAAAATGAGCCATTAATTTTTTCTTTTGGATTAAAAATGTGTCAGCAGCAACGATTTTGCAAAAATATGATCATTTCGCCCCTGTCTTCCCTATATTGAAATTATTAGACTTAAACTTAAAACAATATTATATTAAATGATGTTGTGTCTTAATTTGAGCCAATTATTATGTACAATTTAAATGGGTGCTGAATATACTAAAAAATCTTATTATTAGATGAGAAACTAAAGTTTGAAGTCTATAGAAATATAATTTTTTTATAAAGATTTTTGATGACGCAAAATTAGTCCATTTTGTCAAATTCGGCTATTTACAATTATTGTAAGCTCGGAGCCCTATTCTATTACGGCCATGTAGATTATAAATTTTGCCAAATTTATTGGTTGATTTGGGGCATAACATAAAAAACAATAATACTTCTTTTCTATTTTGGCTCCGACATTCATAATGATCATCAAATTTTTCAACTTCCAAGCATTCAAGTAATTCTCAAAATAACTGATATCAGAGGTTATGTTGACCTTAATATATGATAATTAAGGTTTTAAAATATGTTATGGGTCTAGATTATCTTATCCGTAATAAAGTCATTCAATATAATGAAAAAAATTGTAATAAAATATTAAACTAAATAGTTAATATTTTAATAAATACACTCTTAAAATAAAAAAGATTCTCAAAAATTATGCAGTAAATTTTTAAGGATTGAAAATAACTGAGACGTCAATAGAGCTAAGTAAGTTTATAAAATAATATTTAATTTTTTTAATTAAATGATTTGCCAAGACAAATAAAAATTCTAAAGATATTAATCACAGAGTTGTGACAGCAGAAAGCTCCGCAACCAATTTGGAAATGCACTTAGTAAATATATAAAATAAAATTGGCTTATTTTTGATTTTTATTCAAACTTTTTGTTTTTACATTGAAGGACACAAGGCTGACAACTGCCCAATACACCACTCACCAATTCTTCGAACAACAACATTTTATTAATTGTATGAGAAATATTGAATATTATCGACTGAATAGGTGTTATTAATGTAAAAATTTTATACTAATGTAAATTGTGAGATGAGGGGGGGGGGGGGCAAATAGGCTTTTATAGTAAATTTTTAGATTGTGCCTATTTTGTCCATCGACAATTTAATATTTTGTTCTAATTAAATTTGCAGAGCGTATGTTTTTCTCGTTTTAAGCTGACATCCAAACACCAAATTTTTTTTATTTGATAATTTATTACAAATTAATTTATTGGTTCATTCTTTAATTTTACTTTGCTTGCTGGTTATTTTTAATCGTCACAAAAGAAGAAATAGGCCTTGTAATTATAAACATTAGTGCAATATAACTATGTTCTATTTTAATTAATACATAATAATTCGTAAAGACTCATTTCCTGCTTAGACATGCATTTTATGAAAACAATAAAATGTTTTTTATAAATTATTAAAAAAAATGAATAATGATTTTTAAAAAACGATAAAATTGAGAGAATAATTGGTATAAATGTTTAACGCTGGATTGATCATTATGCAAAGCTTTTTTCGACAGGTGTTTTGACTTCCTGCTACTTAAAAAATTAGGATATTTTTCGCAAACAAAAAATTAATTTTCATATTTTATTATTCATTTGTAAATCTTTTAAAACCTTACATGACCGCGAACATTTTAAATGTTAATATGTTGTACGAACGTAGCACTTACAAGTTATTGGAGCATTTATATGCATAATTTTAATAAGCCAACCATACGGTTGGGTTAATATCGATTGGAAGCTAAAGAGATCGGTTACAAATCATTAATATATCAATCAAAACGCCTTCGTGTTATTGTTTACTTTTAGGTGTTTAATAAGGGTCAGAAATTAAAGATTTTAAGCTTAACAGTTATAGCTCGTGGTAAAATAACTAATAAAATTTAAAAATTTAAAATAAAGCTACATGTAAAGCAATAAAAAAGGCTTTTATATATAGTCAGCTTACTTTTCTTTTTCAACTTATGTCTGATTCCCTAATTTCCAACAATATTTTCAAGTAAGTTTTTTTCTTTAATACGTCTACTTTAAGTTTTTATTAAATTTAATGCCAAAGTTGAAAAAAATATTAATCACTTTTGGAGCCTTGTTACCTTAGCCTAGCTCCATAAAATAGAAAAAAAAATTACAATCTAAACTTATATACATTTTTTATGTTTTCCTTTATTTTTGATTTTTGTTCGGTTATATTTAAATAAATATTGGCTTGGATACATTAATTTATGATTAAAAATATTGAATAAAACTTTACCCCCCTTCTTTTTTTTCTCATGTGTCATTTTTAAGGAAAATCAAACACAACATTAAAATTATAATTGACAAATATGTATTTATTTTGCTATTTCAATTTCGGTTTTTTGAAGCTGATTTTTTCAACAAAAATAGCCCTGAATCAAATTTATAAATTCTAAAAACAAAAATAATAGGTGAGAGATTATTATTCAGTTTTTAAAAGTTAATTAGATACGAAACTATTTGATAATAAATCAAATAAAATAAATATTTTTTTTTAAAAAACAATTTATTTTTGCAAATTATAATCTCTATTTTAAACTGATGGATAAATTATTTTTTTAGTTTTATGGGGAATTATAATGTAAGATGTTTTTCTCGCATGAAACAATTTGCTTAATTCTCAACAGGTAATGTGGGGTACATATGGACTCCACCAGCACATCTTTAATTTTATTTTTAAAAATTATAAAAAGTATGTTTAACTTTTGGAACTCTATCTAGAGTACAAACTAAAACTAAATTTCTTTTTAATTGCGTACTACTTAGCCTTCTTTTGGGATCCCGGCATTTTACATGGTAAATAAAACCATTTTACAGTTTACAATTTTTATTTTTCTGATGTTCTGTATTAATATATTACTAGATAATTATAATGCTATAAATCTTTCCCCCTTTAAATATTTTAAAACTAAATAAAAATGCATTTTTAATTATGGTTATCAAACTGTTCAATTCTGAACATAATTTATTTAATTGTATTATATATATCACAGGTCATAAAATATTAATGTTGGAAAAAAAAAAGTTTATGAAAATATAAATGAATATTTCTTATGATAGCCTAATTATAAATTTTCGGTTTTCCGTATTTTTCCGGCTTTGGTGATTTAGATGCGTTCAAATAAAAAAAACATTTTATAACCAAATTGTCAGATTTGGGGACCTCAAGATATCTTAAAAAGAAAAATTTTAGATTTAAATATAAAAATCACTTGTTACTTATATTTATCCCAAATAATTAGACATCAACATTTAGATAATACAGTAAATTTGTCGGCCCAACCTAAATATGACCTTTACTATATAATTATAATAAAATATTATTTGGAGTTTGGGGTTAGCAGTTTAACTTCAAATAATATAATAATTTCTTTCAACATTATATGTTTTTGTTCTTTATTTTTTATTTAATTTAATTTAAAATTTTTAATGTTTATAGCTGACTTAATAACATTGGTCAGAAAAAACAACGGAGATGAAAATTCTAAGATGGCAGGTTTTATGTTAGCTCATAAATTTCAATAATTTGTTGACCTATATGTTATATGGAAGATATAATTAAAACAAAAAAAAATTAATATTTTATTTTCTATTGGCTTTGCGTAAGATATTACAATATGCGTTAATATTTGTGTTATTTTTGAACTTGATATTTTATTTAACTGTTTTATGCTTAAATTTATTTAAGTGTCCACTTTTCGAGTTTTTTCGTTTTTTAATAATAATTTTGCGTAAAACTTGTTTTGTGTAATTAAGCAAAACAATAAATTGAGTTTAGATTGTTGTAGTGACTAAAAATATTTCATAATTATGCATTATTTTAATGAAATCTTTTTTTGCATCTACAAATAGGGAATCTAAAAATTTTTAATTGTGCAAATGACCTTAAATAGTTCAGTTTAACAGTTAATTTAATTTTTATAATATTGACTGATAAGTACATATACCTTAAATAAAAATGTTTAAATTGTTTTGATTGTTCTATATATTAAGCAGATCTTAAATTGCAAGAGGCTTAAATTTGTATACTAATATTAATCAAGAACTTTCACCGTAAAAATATAGCACGAAAAAGGGGTCTTGCTTTTACTAAGCCAATTTTACATCGAGTTAAAAGCAGGCACAATTCTAGACCCCTTTTTTTGTGTGGGGGGGGGGGGGGGGGGGGGGGGGGGGCAGAGTAAAATGCCATATAAAAAACCAAATTTATGTTTTAAAAGCCCATTCCTGTTTTTATTGTTCAAATTTTATAATTAAAGAAGTAGCTTAAACAAGCCAATATTTTCGTGACTCAATAAACCAATCTTTTAATAAAACACTGTTCTATGGATATAAATATATATAACGCGACGCAGTCAACAATTTTCGAGAATTATGAGCTCATCTTATGAATTTTCAAATCCGTTTACCATTTTTTTAATCAAACTTATTAGTCAGCTATAAACATTGTAAGATATGTGGGTAAGAAGTTAACATTGTAAGATATAGAAAAAATGTCCAAACAAATTCAAAAACAAATATAAATTAAATTTTTTGCATATTTATAACAGTTAAACTCTATAGCTTGATATACTAAATAATTTTATTTTTTATTTGAGATGATATATAAATTTACAAATAATTTTATGTAAAAAAAATTTTTAAATTTTTTTAGGGTATTTTAGAGGTCTCAACATCTATTAAAAAGGCCATTTTATTTGATATGGAAGGATTTTAGAAGCCAAAAGCGGAAGAAACAAAGAAAAGAAAAAAGAGATTAGGTCGTAAAAATGCATACTTTTAGGTTTTCATAAATTAATTTATTTGAAATTTGTTGACCTATGTAATCAGATCAAGGAATTATTATTTGTATCTTTAGACTGGGAATTTTTGTGCAAATTTCACATGACATTAAAGTCCTCATTAGATAATATATTGAAAAACATTAAATAATATATTGTTTTATTTCGATATATTGGCTTTGAAGTTTGTTAGCACCATGTCAATATTAACACATAATTTAATTATGTATTTTCTTTCACATAAATTAAAATTTATTAGCACAAAAAAATTTTAATTTGAAAATTTCGCTTTTTCTTACACTTCACCACTTCACAAATCATAAGTTCTGCAATAAAAAAATATTAAATTTTTTTTGACAAATTTATAATTTAAAAATTTATACCCCAATAAAGTATTGATCGTATTCGGTCATGTCGATCAATTCTGGCTGTAATTTAACTTTGAATGCCCTTAGCAAAATCTAATAAATATAATTTATGCACAACTTGTTAGGGAAATTTTAACATGCTTGGACAGATATGTCATTATGATAATTTTAAGACAAAAATATTTTATATCAAAATTTTAATTTACTTTTAAATTTTGGTAAGAAGAATTATTTAAATTAAAAGGTTACTACCACTTATTAACACTAGCGAAGTTAGAGACCCCTGCATATTTAAGATATTTGATCACGTGGATAAATAAATTGACTATTAAATTTAATAAAAAATATATAATCAGTATATTAAGTATATTTGTGAAGGGGCTCCCTAAAAACCCACTTTTAAATGGAAATGTGTTTAGGCCCTTTATATAAAGTTGCCTTTATTAATGTGCCTCCATTTTTTAGAAAATCTATCTTATTTTAATATATTGTTATATAAATATGGTGATAATAGATTTTCGCAAATGGGTATTTCCCAAAGTAAAATATCTAGTCTAGTTTTTTAAATAAACAGATAATTTTAAATTTTGGGCAGTTTTTATTGAAATTTTTGTTAATTAGGGCGTAATGGTTAAATTGTTTTTGACATTTATTTTTTCATGTCTTATGTCAAAACTCATGCTTGCAAAAGGCGTAATATGGCATTGGAAATTTTCTATTAACTTTTTTTTTAATATAACTTTGTTGTTTAATCTAAATTATACGCGCTTGTTGCGAACTTATTAATGATATGAATTTAAATTGAATAAAATTATAATTTTGTTTTTTGTCAATTTATTTCTGTATTTCACTAAATAAATAATAATTTTAAATCGAAAAAATTGTATTTATTTTTATATAGACACTTAGAACATCTAACCTTTTTTACCCAACCACAGGTTAATAACAACTATTTGACACTTATAAACCATTTTATACATGCATCGGCGTAGGAGAGGGGGGGGGGGAATATATTCAAAATAAGTTTTTTTAAATTAATTAAAAACTTATAAGCTTTTAAACAAATTTTTATAATTAGTGTAGGGTCCAATTGTAGAAAATGTGTCGTGAAACTCTTACAAAATATGATAGAAAAATTAGATAATGCTATGCAATCCACAAGTTGCTGCTCAATTTTTTTTATTTGAATTAGTTGCACAATTAAACTCAGCTCTTATAACTCAGGTCATAAATTTTTGAGAATTATATAACTACGGAAAGCAAACTTGCCATCTTAGGGATTTTAACATCCGTTTATCGTTTTTTTAATCAAACCGTTAGTCCGTTATAAATAATGAAAATTTCAAATGTCAAAAAAACATAAAATATTAAATAAAAAAAATTAATCACATTTATTTCTTCATATTTACAACAGTTAAATTGTTAAATTCAAACTTTAAATAATATTTTTGTTATAGCGGATATTGTGTCGTATTTAATTTAAGCCAAATAATGTATTTTCTAAGATATACTAAAATTTTTATTTCTAATTTGGATAAAATATATATAAGTTACAAGGGATTATATGAAAAAAGATTCTTAAATTATTTCATATTACGGTATGATCGAGGTCGCAAAATATTTAAAAAAAACGATAGATGTAGACGGATCTAAGAAACCGAAGGCGGAATAAACTAAGAAAAACGGATAATATATATGAGATAAGTCCATCAAAGGAATGCAGGCTTTAATAATTTTAGAAAATTTTTTGTAACATAAATATTTGTTAACCTATAAAATTTTTAAAAATTTTTTTAAGAGGTTTTAGAGGTCGTTTATGTATGTTAAAGTTATAGCCCCCCCCCCCCCCCCCCCAATTTTGCCAAAGAAATACAACAACCTTTATTTTGCAGCATTTATAAGTATTTCTGCTCGCGAACGAAATTAGTATTTTTTATAAAGTTACTATTATCAACCCGTAACTTAAAAATGATCTTATTCAAACAGCCTCCTACCAAACTTAAACCTAAATCATACTCTGGTGGTATACAGTATTAAAAACGAAAGGTAATTATAAGTTTACCTCTTCATGATAATAAGTATTATCCATTGCATACCAATCTTCGTTTTTAATTGCTTTCTCGCGTGCTTTATTTTCCTCTAAACTAGACTGTTATAAAATTAAAAAATTAATCATAAAAAATTCTTTTTAATTTTTGATAAAATTACTATTGTTACAGTATTATATTTACGCCTGATTAAAAAAAATTATTTAAAACTTACTATGAACATATTTTATGTCTCAGGTAGTTTAACTATTTAACATTGTTAGTTAATAAATATTAGATTGCTTTTTTCGCATTTTCTTTACTTAATCCAATCTTGAATAATGTAAACTCTAGCTAACAATTATGCATCTTAAATTAAATCTAAAATTGAACATTTAAAATTATTTATGAATATAGCTTAATTTAATATATATAAAATTTTAAATAATTTGTGATCATGTTTGTTAGCCCAAAAATGGAAACATTTTTATTATAATTCAAAAACAAGTTTTACATTTCAAATACATTTATAGGGCGGAAACAAAATCGGCTTCTTTAATAATTTAGAGGAGATTCAACAATGAAAATGGTGTTAGTTTTGAATTAGGTATAACACCCCTTTTTTAGGCATTAATATTCTATTAATCTAATTTGTAAAATTACTCACTTACTTTTATCAAGCAATTAATTAATATCGTTCAAACACATTTATCTTAAGTGGCTGATTTCTAATGCCATTCAAACCATTTATGTGTGTGTGGGGGGGGGGGGGGGGGGGGGGGGCTGGGGTTGGTTTATTATTAGGTACTTCAAACCCCCCATGCGCCCATTAAATTGCAAAAGATATTAGTAAGAGAGCAATCACTTAATAATTTTTTTTACGTCTCATTCCTGATCATAGGACTATCCAATTTGACTGAGATATATATTCTGGGGTTATAAATACTCCCGTGTGTTAATTGATAACGTAATAAGCATAAATTCAAAAATTTTAATTATTTTATTGTTACATTAACTCTCTAAACTTATGATTGCAATTAACATTAATATTTAAATAGATAGGCTTCTTTGGCTGCTAAACTAAAAATAGCATAGATTGAAATTTGGTTTTTAATACGTAAACCCAGAAAAATTCAAACAGAAAAATGCGATATCTATGCATCCAGTTCTAATTTTACAGTGTCTAACACTTATTTCACAATGGCTCGTATCAAAATGAAAATTAATGTAATTTGGCCGTTTTAAGATATGAAACTAAAATTATTATAAAAATTTATATACATTAGCTATATTTATGTTAATCAAGTGTTTTTTCACTCTCCAGCCTTAACCGCATGGGGTAGAAAAAAGTTACATGAAGTATTGGGAAACAAGTATACCAGGATTTTAAACTTATCAAAGTATTAAGGATTAAAATATGTTTCATTTTAAAAATTAAGCGTTTTTTAATATAAATATAAGTGGAATAATAATTTATTTTTGTTTATTTATACAGAAACAAATTGACAGGTTTTTATTTTATTTTATATATCAAATTAAGAAATTGCGACAAGCGATTAATTGTATATTAGGTATGGTTATTTTTAAAAAATTTTTAAAAAAAAAATTATAGAAATAAAAATCTACAAATAATATCGATTTTTCTAGCATGAGTTATAGAATAAGACAGATATATGGAGGTGAAAAACTTAAAAAAAAAGTTCATATACCAAAAATAACATATCAATTCAAGAAACTGTTTAAATTTGATATGATATTTGGTGTCAATAAGCTTTAATAAAAATCATAATTTCTTTATATTACTTATTTCCAAAAATTCATACATGATGTACTTGAATAAAGCTTTAATCAAATTACAATGTATTTAAAGATATTTCAATTTCAATGTACAAAGGTCAACAAATATCAATGTCATAAAAAAAGTTTATGAAAACATAAAAGAATACATCCACATGATGGCCTTATCTCAAATATATTATCTTTTTTTCGTAGTTTCTTCCGCCTTCGGCCGCCGTACATATTAAAATGGCCTTTTTTACCAAATTGACATTAATTCCGACAATATTCTAAAATGAAAAAAATTCAATAATGTATTTTCATAAGAAAATTCCTTGTTACTTTTATTTATAATCTCAAATAATGGGAAAAAAATATTTTTAGTATGTTACATCAGCATTTAGATAATATCGGTTTAATAAAATATTATTTTAAGTTTGAATTCAACAGTTAAGCTATTTTGATGCAAAAAAAAAATTAATTTATTTTTGTTTTTAATTTTTTTTATAGCATTTTTTCTAAAATTTTTATTGTTTATAACTGACTAGCTAAGACTGATTTGAAAAAACGTTAAACAGATTGGAAAATTTTTAATAGTTAGCTCATAACTCTCAAAAATTTGTTGACCTGTGTTATATATAATAACTTCCTAGGCATTAACATATTTTTCAAAATGTCTTAGGTACGTTTTGAGGATCACATATTCACTTTAAAAATATGGTTAAAGTACTATAACTTATTGATATTTTTTTTATATTTTGATATGAACATTTAATTTAAATAGTCATAAAGTTTTAATATTTTTGTTCACTTGAAAAATACCATTAATTAAAAATTGCTGGAGTCCCCGTAACCCCACTCCCAATCAAGCGTTTAACTTAACTATAATTGACTATGCCAACGTTACAACTCTTATAATTCTCTTGTATATGTTGCGGTCGTAGAAACCTCGGATATTCTCCTAATCCTTAAGTTATCTTTCAAAGCATGTGTCATCTATTATCGAGTTGTTAGCAAAAATTTTACTAATCATAAACAAATATAATATAGGCTTTTTTCTGATTTCAGAATTGTAAAAAATATATTAATGTAAATAAACTAACTTATAATATTATTTTAGAATATGTAATTTGACCGTTTTAGGATATGCCTAATATAATGTAAAATTTTTTATAAATTAATTTCTTAAATTTTTTTTACACAGCTACCTTAATGTTAATCAAATGTCAAATTTTTTTTCTTTAAAATTTTTTTTCCTAATCTCCTCCATTGTTACAAAAAAAACTAAATTGCAAAAAAGTTTAGTATTTAGAAATTTAAGGAGTTTTAAACTGAAGTTATTTGTGTCTTGTCCTCTTTTTTATTAATAAATGTCCTTAACCATTTGATAACTTTTTAACTGTTATTTTTAATATGTTACACACCAAATGCTATAAATTATTTATAAAAAATTACATTTTGTCACATGTTAAGTAAATAATGTTTTTATAGGTTTAGGACTGTAAGAATATTACTCAGCTTATTTAAAATGTTTTAATATTTGAGCTAACTTTAGAGATTAATCAGCTTTTATGGATGTTCTTTGTTTACCGTTAAACAATAATTAAATTAAAAAAATATACATAAACTATCTATATAAAACAGTTAAAATACTAAATTTAAGCTATAAAATATTTTATTTCAAAACAAATTATTGTGTGTTTATACACTTAGCTCTAATGTAAATTAAAAATCGTCTGTATTTATTGGCGGTTTATATAGAAGACTGGAAGTGATGAGGTAAAAAATATGTTGTATTAATTTTTCCCAAATTCAAAAAAAGTCATTCTACGTCCGGTTTTATTTAATTGGTAGTGGGGGATTAATTTATAATATCGTTGAGCAATAAATTATATGAAATTTTTTTAGGGGCACATATGCCACGGACCAATCCTGGCTTAGTAATTTTGATAAAGCAGAACACTTATATAAATACTGTCGTAGCCCGTAATACTAATGGATTATAATATTAGACAATTGATTGATTGATGGGCTAAATTCATCTGTGTCATCATGACTTGCAAGAAAAAGTTTTTTTCATAGAATTAGTTTTAAATAGAAGATAATATTATTTTTATCCATATTATCTTAATAAATTATTAGTTAATAAATAGCACATATAAAACCTTTTTATATCTATATTCCTAAGAGATATCCTGGTGGACTAGCCACCAGGATATGAATTCCTTAATATCAATCTACTAAATCCCAATCAATATATTATCCTATATTTTTCAACTTAAACAATGGTGCCGTTAAACCCGAGGACAAACCAGAAAAATTAAAAAAACGTAGTTTTAAAAAAAAACATTTTGGCTTACACTGATGAATATACATTGGAGGACAGCATTAAACTTGACATTGACATTCTAAATATTTTCCAATGCGTAATTCTCTCAACACAAGGATATCGACTCTAATTAATACTTCTCCCCCCCCCCCCCCTTCGTTATCCACGAATTGAAGGTCATTGACTTCCAATATTCTATATTGGCACAAACTAAATTTAAATTCTCATAGATCAGCCCGTAAATTGAACTCTCAATATTCTTAATCGGTATGAACTTTTAACCGACAACTTTAACACTCAAATAATTTACAATTAAATATTTTTCTACTCAAACATCAAACAATATTTCGCTGCTCATACACCCAATTGAATTTCTCATACACTTATAACAATCAAAAACAATATCTCAAACAGATCACACCTCAACAACGTAATCAAGGCTTTGCATACTGATGGAAAAGATGGTGGTCGCGCAATAGATACCGGTTTGTTTTTCCTTTATATAAGGTTGTTTAACTCGCGAAAATGTAAGACCTAGCATCACACTAAATGAATTACGGCAAAAGTTCCGTCTAATCTAGGCACATCGTAGAGGAGCGTAAAAAAAATAATAATAAATTTATTTATCTAAGACGGATGGTAAACCACTTTAATACAGAAACCGACAAACGCTAGCCGCACACAATGAGAGGTGACGAAACTTCAAAACGGAACAAGAGATCAGCAAAGTTCAACATCCCTAGCAACTAAACAATTATTCAACACATATTTTTGGTCATGCAAACACCCATTTTCCGAAACCATCTAATTAAAAATCGACACTACTAAAGGTACGATGCCCCTGGAAAAGGGAGGTGTCGTAGCCCGTAAAACTAATGGATTATAATATTCGACAATTGATTGATTAATGGGCTAAATTTATCTGTGTCATCATGACTTGCAAGAAATAGTTTTTTTCATAGAATTAGTTTTAAATAGAAGATAATATTATTTTTATTCATCTTATCTTAATGAATTATTAGTTAATAAATAGCACATATAAAACCTTTTTATATCTATATTCCTAAGAAATATCCTGGTGGACTAGCCACCAGGATATGAATTCCTTAATATCAATCTACTAAATCCCAACCAATATATTATCCTATATTTTTCAACTTAAACAAATACCTCGTCATAATAATTATTATCCAGGGTCAAGAATCCATTGTCTGCAATTAGTTTCATGTATGTATCTTTAATTTTCGCTATTAAAGTGGTAATCTGATAAAAAAATAAAATAATTAGTATAATTATCATTTATCTTACTATCAATGAATTTATTTGTAAAAGAGCAGTACACAAGTCAACAAATTTTAAAAACTTATGAACTAACTTTAGAGACAATTGTAATCTATTTTTAAATTCGTTTACTGTTTTTTCTAATCAAACTTTGTTGTTATCGAAATTTTTTAAAAATGTTAAAGATTTAAAAACAAATATTGAAATTATATTATAAACAAAAAACTCTTACATTCAAACTCATTATTTTTTTATTCACCATAAATTGCCCAATTTAGGTTGTGGTGCTAAACTTTTTCTAAATTAAATGTTGATGTAAAAGCTTGATATACTTAAATATCATTATTTGAAAAAAAACATAAGTTACAAGTGATTTTAATAATATGCATAAAAAATTTTTAAGTTTGTTCCATTAGGCAATTTCGAATCGCAAAATTATTTTAGTTGGTCTAATTTGGCCAATTTTTTGATATATACCTAAGTTAATAGCCAGGAAAAAAGTATAGAAAACGAAAAATATAAAAGAAAAAAAGCCATCTTGGGATTAATTCTACCCAGCCATTTTTTATTACACCTTTTTTGTCGACCTGTGTTATAAAAAATTTTTTAATTGATCACATTTTTTTTATTTTATGTACAATTTATAAAACTATCCAGACCAATTGAATTTTGTTTTAAATTCTTTAAACTATAAGCATGCTAATAGATATATTTTAAATTTACAATTTTTTAGTGACTGGCTTAAATGTTGGAGATAAAACCCAAAAAATAAATCTAGAAGTAAAAAAAAAATTTCTTATAATATATAAAAAACTTCGTAATATTTGTCGGCCTAAGAAAAATAACACAGGCAATATGGCCCAATACTTAGATAAAACCTGAATTTTTTATTTAATTTAGTTTTAACAACTGCATATATATAATCTCTGTATTCATGTAATTTTTGATATTATAGTAAATCAATGTTCATTAAAGTAAACAAATATAAAAAAAAATTTGTGTTAAAGCCATTGATTTGAATGGTTATTAATTAAATTATATTGAACGCCATGAGGTGTTGAATCTGTGTTTTAATAAAGTGGCCTAATAGTTAAAATTATGGTATTTTATACCCATAACCTAATTAGGTTATTTCTTCTAACCTAAAATTGATACTTCATACGGATTATATAAAATCAACTAATTTTTGGTACACAAAATTTGTCAAGTTATAACAAATCCTTCGCAATGCAATTCTTTTAACTTAAACTTTTAAATTTTCATTTATAGCTCGATAATAAATTAACCGAGGTTTTAAATATACCTTTACCTGAAATAAAATTGTGTAATGACCCTAAAGTTGATTGCCCCTATGCTTTTTTAATTACAAAGTTAACACCGGAAATTTGCATTTTTGCTATATTTATAAATTAAATTATCAACGCTTAAACACAGGTAAATAAAAAACAGATACTGCCAATTTACTGTTGTATCTTAAGCTGTAACATCTTATATATTTGGTATTAACTCTAAAAAAGGGTAAATAATAAAAAATAATATATAACATTAAAATCAGTAAAATTTTTATCTTTAAAATTTTAATTTGTTTGGATTTTAGTTTTATATCAACATTATTTTTCTTTTAGCTCTACACCAAATTCGAACAAAAGTTAATAATTTGGAGCAAAACAAGTACAGTTATTTTTTAGCATTAACAAATATGTCATAAACCATCTTTTTAATATTACTTTAAAATTTTACAATTTTAATTAAAGTAAGTTAATTGCACTTTGGGTAATATTTGAATTTTCGCGTCTAAAAATATTATTGTGTTTACGATTTCATATTTATTCCTGTGCTCCATTAGAAATTTTCTCTAATTTTTATCTATATATTTATATAGCTGTTCATTATTTTAAAATAATTAATTTAAAGATTTATAAAACTTTAATGAACAGAAAAAAATTTATATTTTGAAATACCAAGGGAAACGCGTGCTTTAAAAAGCTAAAAGTAACAATTGAACTATATGTTACCAAGGAAAATTGCAGAATTAAAAGTTCTGCTCTAATTACTAACGTGATACATGATTGCACTTACGTAATTATTATCTGATTGTAAGACATGTCGAGCATATACAACAGCCATAGCTTTTTCTATGCTTTTAGGAAGAGTTTTAAGGCACCGTCTCCAATCTTGGTTAGGTAACGTGACATCTTTTAGCTGCCGTAAAGGGTTGCCTACATTGAGGTACTCGAGAGATAGATACTTATACGCATCTCGAACCTTTTGCCACATGAGATAATTGTGTAAAATTCTAGGACTGGTGAAAAATAAAAAATAAATTATTAACTTTTATAAGTGATAAATATTTCTCTAATATATTTACAAAAAAAAAATATAATCAAATATGTTAATCTTAGGCCGCGTCTTGTAAATAGTTTGTATTTGTAATATTTTAATGGGGTTTTATCTATCAAGACGCGATTTCGCTTTCTATCATTGGCGTCATAATACGAAATGCCTATATATTACCATGATTGCTAATCATATTTAAAAAAATGAAAATAAAAGGCATGGTCTTATTCAGAAAAATACTGGCCTGTTTAATTAACATTATATCTTAAGAAAAATATCGAAATATTGCGTGGAAAATAAATTATATATGACTTATTTCTAACTTAGCAAAATTCTTATAATATCATGCTATATTCTCTCTTTTCCCCGAGACATGCTTTCTATCTGTATCGTATAAAAAATGCCAAATATATATTCCCGACTTCGAGCTCAAAAGAAATAATTAGTTTTTTTATTAACAAGCACTGGCTATTTTGATTCTGTTTGGGACAGGGAGTTTTTCAACTTACGTCATCATTTATTTTACAATTATTATTAATTAAATCAAATTAGGCAAAAACAATGTTATTAGAAATTAAATTTTAAAAAACTGATTTTTATCAACTTTTAAAGCTCAATGGCAAACCTGCCTGTCTTACACGCAGGGTTTCGGTTGCACAGGAGGCTTATTGCTTCAAAAAGCAATGTGCAACTAATTTAAAGCTGCTATAATTGCGCAGGTCAACAAATATCAATGACAGAAAAGTAAAATTTATGAAAACATAAAAGCCCCTGATGGACTTATCTCATAAAGTTCTTTTTTCTTTATTCCGGCTTCGGCTCCTGACATCCGTTCATAGAGAAAATATTTGACCAAATTGACAAATCGAGAATACACAAAAAAATAAAAGAATCTTTTTTTGCATAAAAAATTCCTTGTAACATTTATTTATTATCTCAGAAAATGAGAATTAAAATTTTTAAAATAAAGCTCTTACATCAACATAGATATACTTTGCGTCTAAACTTATATACGACACGATATTTATATCGTTTTTAATAAAAGTTTTATTTGAAGTTTGAAATTAACAGCGATTGTAAATATGCAAAAAAAAATTCAATTTATTTTTGTCTTTAAGTTTTTTTGTTTTCTTAGAATTTTTTCTAAAATTTTTAATGTTTAAAGCTAAATAGGCTAAGTTTGATTAGAAAATGACGGACGGATTTGAAAATCTCTAAGATGGCAGGTTTGATCCCCGTAGTTAGCTCAAAATTCTCAAATATTTGTTGACCTGTGCAGTCAAAGTCCTAAGAGAAATTAGTGCCCATATAAAAGAAGGTATGGGAAAACATTCCATTTATTTTAATTGTTAATAACCTAATTTTCTTTACTGGCCTCTAAAAAATCTTAGCATTCTTTTAAAAATATGAAATTAAAATCTAAAAGACTGATTTATTAGTAAGATAAAATATTTACAATATAAGATTTATTAAGAGTATTATCCTTTATCTTCTTAAAGTTCTCAACCATGCCTCCTGCATTAAAGATTGCATCTTTGTCATTTTTGGGTAGTGGTACTTAAATTAAAAAATGTCAAAATTTTGCCAACTTGCAATAGGTTTAATTCTATTCAAGCCACTGAAATAAGATTAATAAACCGACAAAAAAATTACATTTGCATAAGAGTGTAGTTCAAAGTTGACTCTTTTTTGATAATTAATTATTGTCAATTTTTTTTAAAACTTATATTTCATAGAAAATTTTTTTTTTAAAAAGCAGCTTCTTTTTATTAAAACGCATGTGGAATTCTTTAAAATGTAGTAAAAATTTTGTAAGTTAATAAAAAAAATGAATAAACATTTAACGCACCCATATGTAAAATATTTATTTTATTCTTTTTGTATTACGTTACAACTTGGTCAAATTTTACAAACAAAACAGCTTGATAAGGTCTTAATTTTGCTAATATATTATTTTCATGATTTTTCTAAGAGTTCAGACTTATTTAATTTTTTCAAAAAATTTTAAAATTTTTACTTTTTGACATTGAACGCTTTTTTACAAAAAATCGCCAATTTTTGCTATTAGCATTTAAACATTTTATTTGAAAAATAGATTTTTATAAAATTTAGAAAAAAAAAATAAAATTTATGAAAATCTAAAATTTTTAAAATTTTTCAAAAAAATAAAACGAGTCGTCTTAAAGTAGAAAAAGATAATTTCTATCGTGAAACAGAGATTAATGTTGTAATTAATAATTAAATAAAAAAAATTAGAGCTATTATTGTTTGGGGAAGGGTAGAGGGTGGGAGGGGGTTGGAAGGAGAGTTTAAAGTTAATTTAAATTTCATAAAAAAAGATGACCTTTATTAAGATAGGTTAATACGGATCCCAATGTAAAACCTCTATAACTTGAAGAGTTAAACTATAAATTTTTTTTTATTTTTTTAAAGAAAAATACATGTTCTTTAATTGCAAACTAATATAAGTTATTAATAATGTAAATCGTACATTTTGTTTAACACAGAGTAAAAAACATCTAAAATAAATTTCCATTTTTATATATTCCATTAGATAAATCTTGTCAATGGAATAAATGTATTAATATTGATCAAATAATGTTTATAGGTCTATTAGAAAATTTTTAGAAGTTAAAATAATTTTTATCATTATTATACTATACAAACATTTTATATACTTAATAAGTAATACTATTTAAAATAATGCTTTGAAAATAAAATTGCAATTTTTTTAGTTTGAACTTACATTGAGCCAATATCATGTGTTTCTGCAGTGAAATTCAGAGTATTTTAAAACAAAATTTCTTATTAGATTTAGACCAAATTTAATTACTTTTTTTATTTTTATATAATTAAGAAAGAAGTTACAAAAAGTTGACCCAAAATATATAATATTTTTAAAATTCAAAATGTGCTGGCGTCCGTATAGACCCCACAGTGCTAATATTTATTTTTGTCGTTGCGATTAACATTGTGGGGTCCATATGGATCCCAGCACTTCTTAATTTTATCACCATAAATATAATTATTCCCTATCATTTTGTGAATTTTCTAATATATAATAAACAAAACTAGTAAAATTTGGTCTAAGTCTAAAACAGAATTTGTTTAGAAAATAAAAATTCTATTATGTTCCGTATGGACCCCACTTGGTAAATTACAATGTTGAAAACCATGATATTACGTTAATGTAATTATAATAGATAATTTTAACCTAATTTTCTATTTTTTAATAGTTTCACAATTATAAAATGTTTGTGTTGTATAATATTGACAATATTTTTTTTTCTCTTTAAATAAGTTTTTATGGCAAATAATAATGATTTTTTATTACAATATATATTTTTTTGTTAAATTTCGAAAAAGTTCATTTCATTGAATATAAAAATTTCCCATTTTTCAAATTTTCTTTGTTAAAAATTTAGAATATAGATTAATGATAATTTTTATTGTTTCATATTAAACGTGCTCGTATTTTTCTTCAAAATAATAAAATAAAGCTTCAAAAATCTTTAAGTTATTGAATTTTATTGGGGTTTGTAGACCACACTGTTGATTGCATTTGTACTACTCACCTTAGCATTCGCGGATATATACTTGCCATTTTTATAAAACTATTCCTTTATTTAATTGGATAAAAAATAATTTAATTGGGCAATGCAACCAATATTTACGCTAGTTAGACTGTAGCCATTTTCTTTTCCGTCATTTTTGTCGTTTTAATTATGTAGAAGATTAAATTATTAAATATTACCAGGCATATAATATTTTCAAATATAATTTTGTAGGCCCTCCGCGTATTAACTTACTAATAAAATTGCCAGGGTCAAAATAATACATTCTCAAATTTAAAAAACTTGTTATTATTTCTAACATTATTTTTATTTTATTTTATATTTCTTTTATTAATAATGTTTCTAATACAAAACTTTTTAAATCAAATAAACTATTTAAACATATTAGTCTAATTAAAATCTAAACCTATAATATATATCAAACATTAATAATCGTTTTTTATTTTTGTCATCATTAAAAGCTAAATTTACAAACCTTTTGTAGGAATATAAATAAGGGTAAATCACATCTTTAATGCCCTGGATATAAGATTGTTTAAAATTCATTTGACGGTCTTTGTCTAAATGTGGATTCAAAAAAAGAGTTTTCTCAAGTAGATTTGTCCAATTCATCTATATAAGGCAAAAATAAAAGCAAATGGTTTTGGAATAAATACATAGATGTTAACCAGCTAATTGATTTTGAAGCGCAGACTCTTTAGCGCCTAATTATGACTTAATATATTTAATATAATTAAAAAATATTTTAAATATTTGAAAATTTAATATTTTCAAAAATTGTAGTAGATCACAATTACGAAATTAAAAATTTTAGAAAACATATTAAAATAAAAACATGATAGATTCAAATACAAAAAATTATAATTTTTTGCATATTTACAACATATATTAAAAACCGATAATATGTCGTATTGTATTAAAGTTTGGACGTGCAATATTCTGTTATATCTATATTCTAATGTAAGAGCATATACTAAAAAATTTTATTTTTCAATAATTAAGATGAATTAAGGATTATATGAAAAAAAAATTCTGATTTTTTTCTAGTAATTGCGAGGTCGCAAAATTTATCAATTTTATCTTAAAATGCCATTTTTTTGATATATACGGATCTAAGGAGCCGAAGGCGAAAGAAACTAAGAAAAACGGAAAACATTTATAAGAAAAGGCCAGTATTTTTTTATGATTTCATAAATTTTTTTTGACATTGATATTTGTAACCTGTGTAATAAACATCCTTTATTTGAGAGTAAGATAGTAATATTGGAGATATAAGACAAGGATGTTCCTTAATGTTTGAGCAGTAAGGTTTGGCAAAATTAATTAGTATATTATGTTAAATACTAATTTAAGTAAGGGTATACTAAAGAGTTAATTTTTTAGAATTTATCTATTCAATTAAATGTGTATTAACTTATAGTATATATTAATTACTTTTTTGCATATAGTTCAATTTTCAAAGGCTTTAGTTTACCTATACCTAAAAAACTTAAAAAAACACATTATATTGCCATAAAAATGCATGCATACATAGTTTTTCTTAACCCATAAGGTTATTATATTTTGCTGATTGTCAGCACATTTGCTAAAAAAAAATAAACAATTGTGTCCTGGCATATCCAATGTCAAGACATACGCTATTAGCAAGTAATTAGGACAATAGCTTATTGTCTAGCGAGCAATTAGAGAAAGAAGCAATTAGTCCTGATTGCTTGATGCCTTACAATATACATACAATATATATGACTAATATTTTACATAATTGGCGCCATCGGAAAAATTGTGTATGCTACCCCATTGATATCCAGCGTCCCTCTAAGTAACAAAATAAATTTTAAATTTCAATAAATTATTCTATAACGAAGTATGAATCAAACATAATAGGAGACTTGAGGCTTTGATCCTCAAAAGTCAAACATCTATAATTCAAAGATGGTAAGTGATGCTTTTAAACAACAGCTAAATTGTTAAATTAACTTCAAATAAAACTTTTATTAAAAACCCAAAATCTATCATGTTGTGTTTAAATTTGAATGGGAAATATTTGCATTATCTAAATGCTGATGTAAAAGCTTGATATACTAAAAAAAAATTTCCCATTATTTGAAAATGATAATATAAGTTACAAGGGATTTTTACATGAAAAAAAAAATAAATTTTTTCTCTTTCAAGTATTTTCTCGATCTGTCAATTTGGTCAAAAAAGGCAATTTTTTGAAGTAAGAATTTAGCCTTAAAATATATAATTTTCTGGGCGTATTTAATAAAAACAAATTCCGAACCAGATCGGCTAGCCTAGATTAAAAACATGTTGGGCGGACCGAAATATTATTGCCCGGTTTAAACTAAATCTTATAATTTATTATTTTAAAAATGTTAACTTTGCCCGCTGCCCTTTTCCCCTTAAAAATAAAAATCCTGTTTGATTCATTACTCTTTGTACATAACACAGGTCAACAAAGATCAATGTAGGAAATGTGAATTTTATAAAAACATAAAGAAATGCATCCCCATGATGGCCTAATCTCATATATAATTGTTTTTCTTTGTTTCTTTCGTCTTTGGCTCCTTAGATCCGTCTATAACAAAAAATGGCCTTTTTTAACCAAATTGACAGATCTAAATATACCCTAATTAGATAAAATTCAAAAATCTTTTTTTGTATATATAAATCCCTTTTATAATTTTAATCACAAATAATGAAATATAATTTTACTATTATATCAAGCTCTTATATCGGCTGTTGAATAATACAAAATATTTTGCGTCCAATAAATACGACACGGTATATTATCGGGTTTTAATAAAAATGTTATTTAAAGTTTGAATTATATTATCTATATGCATAAATAAAATTTCAATTTATTTTTGTTATTGAATCTTTTTTGGTTTTTTGACCTTTTTATCTAAAATATTCAATGTTTAAAACTAATTAACTAAGTTTGATTATAAAAAAAGGTAAACGGATTTAATATATTTAAGATGGCAGGTGATCTCTGTAGTTAACTCAAAACTCTCAAATAATCCTTGACCAGTTAATAATTTATACCAACATAGCCATTTACGACCTAATTTTTGGAAAAATGTAAAATAATTAAACATTTTTAATTTAAAATAATTTTAAAAGCATGTTTAATAGTATTTCTAGATATTTGCCCAATTCAAATACAAGGTCAAAAATGGCTCGCGATTTATGGTCATTAGAGTCCCGGGGGCTTATCGTTTGAATTAAGACTAAATTGCCTAAAATTTTTTAATTTATATTTTTAATTATAAAAATATATATTTTTGATTATATTTAATTTTTTATAATTTTATCTAATTTTTTAAATCAAACATTAACAAATAATAATTAAAAATTAGTGCCATAATTACACAGGCACAAAAATCAATGAGTGAAAAAAAGAAATAATGACCGGTGGAAAATAAATCCGATGATAATCACCTTAATAACGTCTACTTTCGGCGTATATCAAAAAATAACCATCGCACAAATTAGCTAATTTTGCGACCTCAAAAATACCAAAAGAAAAATAAAATTTTGTAACTTATATTTTTTATTAATAAAATTTTAATTATATAAAGCTCTTACATCAATTAGGTTATACAATTTTGCACCCGATAATAGTTTTAAAATAAAATTAATATTCGAAGTTATGCTGTAAAAAAAAATTAAACATATACACATATATAATACAGGTCTGCCAAAGTAAAAAAAATTGACAATGGGGGAACCACTATGGTCTCATCTCATATAAATTTTTTAGTTTTTTTGACTTGTGTATTTTCGTAGGCGTATATCAAAATGGTCAAATATGGCCAAATTGACAGATTTTTCGAGACAATATCTAAAGAAAAAAAAATTTAAACATTTTTTTTACTATATCTTTTATCTCAATGATGAGTAATTAAATTTTTTTTATCCAGCTCTTACAACCACATAGCACAAGATATATTATATGATAGAATTATTATTTGAAATTTGAATTTAGCAATTTAAAATATAAATTTTTATTTTAATTTATTTTTGTTTTTTAACATTTTTTTATTTATCAATCAATGTTTATGGCGCTGACAATAAAAATGGCCTTTTTTTAAAAATGAATAGATTTTAATACACACTAAAAAATATTCAAGAATCTTTTAATATAAAAATCGCTTGTAACTTATATTTATCATCACTAATAAAAGAAATATATTAATATATCAATTACATCAGCATCTAGATTACAAACTAATACAAGTGGAAACTTAAATAAGACACGATATATTATCGGTTTTTAATAAAAATTGCATTTGAAGTTTAAATTTGTTTACTTGTTGTGAATATGCAAAAATAATTTCAATTTATTTGAGTTTTTGATCTTTTTTGTTTTTTTTGACATTACTTTTTAAAATATTTAATGTTTATAACTGACTAAAGTTTTGTTATAAAAAACGGTAATGGGATTTGAAAATCCCTCAGATGTCAGGTCTGATCTCTGTAGTAACCTCATAACTTTCAATTGACCTGTTTAATCTGGGATGATGCCTCTGCACAATCGTTGGTGAAGATTTATATTTTACAAATTACAAAAAAAAATAAATTTAAAAACATATTACATATCTCAATTAAACTTAAAGAATTTGTGTTAAATGGTCTAATAATTTTATAACCTGGGGCTTGTATAACCTGGGGGGGGGGGGGGGGCAAATATTTTTTTCCTATTATGGTTTCAAATGCATTAAATTTAATTGGTATTTAGTGGGGGGGGGGGGGGAAGCTAAATTTTTATTTGGGTGGGGATATCTGGGGGGTTTTTCCCCAAAGCCTATAATTTACAAATTTATGTTGAAGCTTAAAATACTTGGAAGTTTTATATTTTTCAAAATAATTTACAATTAAATTCAAAAATTATTTTTTTACCTAAAGAGTTAAGGTGACCAAATCAGTTACATTTACCGATTTCTTTTTATTAATGATTTTATATTTCTTAAACACCAAAATTAAAGAATTTGCGACAGAATAGATGATCATTTAAGGAGCCAGGTTTTTAGTAGTAGTCGAGGCCGACAAAAGTTTATGATTTTCCAAAAAATAGTTATTTCGGGGTTATATATTACACAGTTCAACTTTTTGAAAGTCAGGAGCTAACTACGGATATAAACCTATCATCTTATGGATTTCCAAATTCGTTATCGTTTTATCTAATCAAACTTAGTTATTCAGCTATAAACATTAAAAAATTTAGAAAAAATGCCGAAAAAACAAAATAGATTCAAAAACAAAAATAAATTAATTTTTTTTGCATATTAACAACAGCTAAACTGTTAAATTCAAACTTCAAATAAAACTTTTATTAAAAACCTATAATACATAGTGTAGTATTTAAGTTTGGGCGTATTTTGTATTATCTGAATGCTGATGAAAGAGCTTGATATACTAGTATTTCTCAATATTTGATATGATAAATATATTAACAAGAAATTTTTATATGAAATAAAGATTATTAATTTTTTTTAGGTATTCTCGATATGTCAATTTGGTCAAAAAGGTTATTTTTTTGATATGAACGGATGTAAGGAAGGCAGAGGAAACTAAGAAAAACGAAATAATTCACGGCTGTGCCATTATTTGTTGACCTGTGTTATTTTATAAATAAATGATCCTGTTTTTATTTATTCTGTATAAATTTAAAAATTGGGTACTGTAACCTAATATATATGTTTCTAACATTAATTTGCAACTTAATTTATAAAATTTTGGGTTATAAATTAAAAATAAATTTCTTGTTTTCAAGCTCTTTTAGCCAGGGACCTAGATCTAGAATATTGTCGTTTTTTTATTATCCTTAGCACGTTACCTAAAAGGGCACATTCTTAACCCTACTCTATATTTCACTTTTTTGTGAATCTATATATACAGGGTATATACCTACTCCATCACATCTAAAATTTTGGATACCTTGTTAAATAGTTAGTTAAATATTTTACATTTTTAAAAGTTTTTTTTTCTACGAAAAACTTAATGAATGTTTATAATAAAACGTAATATTGGTTATTTTTAAAAAGATATAGCAATAAATCTTGTGTTAATTTTAATTATTTACACAATAAGAAATGTATTTAATGACACATAAAAAAAATTGTCTTCACGTTTGTTACAAATTATTAATATATTAGATCTCTATTTAACAATATTAATTACGGTTTTACAATTATTTCTTTGCGTTTGATATATCTTTCAAATTACGATTTAAAATAAAAAAATTTAGGACTTGAGCTAAAACTCATTTCATGCTATAGGCTAACACAATGGTGTGGCTTATTTTATTGCACGAAACGGCGGGCTAAAGTCACTTAATCGATACGCATTTTATATGTAAAAAATAACTTTGAATATTGAAACCTTTAACAGTTGCCCCTCCAATTCCAAAATATCAGCCATAACTCTTTTTAATTTTATATCCTTTTTTTGGTCGTCATCATAATGGGTGAGTTTTATTGCAACTCCAAATTTTTCTTGGTCCCGAATCAACAACCTCCCAACGTTCATCATCCACTCCAAATAGACGTTGTATTCTTCGGATGAATCGTTTAAAATATTATATGATTTTTTTCCGGGTAACGTGAAAGACGGGGTGGATATCATTAATTTATAATATATCTTATAAGGCCACGTGTATTCAAATTCGATATCATATGTTACTAAATTAGGCTCGAGCGTTTTGTTATCGGCATTTGTGAATTTAACTGATAAAAAAAAATACAATAAACGTTTGCATTTTATGTGTTTGTTAAAATGTATTCAAATAGAAGGGTGCTAAACTAACTAGGGTTGAGAAATTAAGTCTATATCGGTCCGGTGTAAATATACAATTTTTTTTATTGTAATTTTAGTTCTTAGCTAGAAATTTTTGCTTTAAGCATATTTTCCCTATTGTCTAGGTATAGTTTGTGTATATGTAGTGGGGCATAAAGCGATTAAGGTGTTGCCAAAGGCATTAAATATTTTTATTAGGGCGACAACAATAATACCCTTCCTAATTTTTCTTTTTATATTAATTTTCAATAAATTCATATCTTCTTCCTTTGGATATATTAAAACTGTTAATACCTTCAATCAAAATAATTTTTTGGTATGGTTAGGATAAGGTTTATTTAGGGAATAAACAAAATTAAAATTAATTTTTTAATACGTTAGGTTATCAATATTGTTAAAGGCTGGGTAAAAGAATTCAATATAATATTTCACATGTTGCGAACATGATGTTTCAATTAGAGATATATAGTATACATATTACTTTTTAAGTCCGGTTTAGAGATAATTTTGAATAAGATTGTTTTTTTTAAAGAACATTTATCCCTCCTTTGGTTAGCTGCCACGTTATAAAAATATAAATAGGCAATAAAATTATTCTTAATTTTAATATTACTTAATATTTTTACATTTTGAATCAAACATACCCTACAAAAAAAGAGAATAAAAAAAATTTATTGTGATTTTAAGTGCTCAGGTATTTAGGATCGTTTCATGGTAGATATTTTTTAAAATGGTAAAAGGCCAAAAAAATGAGTTAGATTTACCAAAATTATATCTTGAAGAAATTATTTGATTTTAATAATATTTGAAGATAAATAATTGTAGTAGAATTTTATATTAATGATTGTGAGAATTAATAATATACATCAGGGCCAATTATCATATAATAAATCATTAAAGGTCATAAATTAACTCGTTATCCAAAATTTCTATTAATGATTAAGTATGCCAATTAAGTTTAAGATTATGTATGTATTTGTACCGTTATATTGTAAAAGACTCCCTAACTATTTTTAATAATAATATCACAATATTAAAAAAAAGAAAAAAAAAAGAAAAAAAAGAAAAAAAAAAATTTTCCCCCCCCCCTCGGGGGGAGAAGAAAAAATTTAAAAAAAAAAAATTAAAAATTAGTTGCGACAAAAAAATGGGATTGTAATATACAACATATCTTATATAGCCATTAAGAAGACAATTTAATTTACATGTGTATGGACTTAAATTATAGATTCTCCTTTAGAATATATTGGTTAAAACAATTTTTAAACTAATATAAACAAATTTTTTATGAGATTTTAATTTTTTATAAAATTTGCAAACAATTTTTAAGTCAAATCTTAAAATACCAACTCAAAATATTTTAAGTTAGGCGTTATGAGTCTTATATTAAGTAAAGTTCGATTTAATATTTAATTTAAAATTTGATTTTAAAAACACTAATAAATAAGCAAAAAAGCTGACCGAGAGTTTTTTCACGAATATATCTTATTTCCTGCTCTTTTGGGCAATTTGGATAGAGGTCAACTAAATAGATTAAAAATAGGTGTATAATATTTGCAATTTATTTATATTAACAAATTACTAATTTTCTATATTAATTAAGATAATATCAAGTTTTTTAGGTTGAAGTTATAAGCCCATTTGATTGTCGAGTGGTGTCAAAAGTGTTTACAACTTTAATTACAGTCAATGTTTGAGTAAGGATTTAGCTCCAAAGGCCATACCTGGCATCTTAGGAATTTTTAAAATCCTTATAATTGAACTTTGTAATATAGCCATGAACATTAAAAATTTAAAAAAAAGTGTTAAAAAAACAATAAAACTTTAAAAACAAGAAATTTTAAATTTAATAATATTTTAATTACCTGAATAATAGATTGTATATTTAAGTGTGAAATTTTTTATATAACCTAGTTGGTGTAAATGTTCGATATAATTTTATTATTTCGAGATAAAGTATAAGCTACAAATAATTATATTATAAAAAAAGTTCTACTTTTTTCTTTGAGTATTCTCGAGGTTAATTCTGTCAATATGGTCAAATTTGAACATTTTTAAAATATCCTAAGAAATGAAAGAATACCTTAAACAACATTTCACTTGAGATAAGGCCATCATGGGATCGACCAACATTATATTTTTTTCAATCGGGGCTTTATGTCGACCTTGGTTATAAGATTAATTCACATTTTAAGCCTGCCATAAGCGCATTATCAAACTTCAAATAAAAGATTAAACATATTTCTTGAGATTTCGGGTGCATTCAGCGTTTATTATTTTAAAAAAAAATTAAAAGTTTGATATATCTATTTTTTTGTAGAATTGCTAGTCAAACTATAATACTGATTTTCATTTATGCCTATAAATCAGCAGCCTCCTCTAGGCGCCGAGATTTTAAAATGCGCTCTAATAACAAGAATGTTCCAATTTGGTGCTAATATTGGCACTATTTCTTAAAAGTTTGTTGGATCATATAATCCGCAAATTACCATGTTTTCCAAAATTATTTGATCTTTTTAATTGGTTTAGGCGAGCTCCTGTGTTGGTCTGTCTTTTTTAAAGGAAAAAAAATTCTTTGTTTATTTTGTATAAACTCGACGTGAATTAGATTGTATATTTTAAAATTAAATTAAAAAAAAATAATATATAATCAAAAACATTCGCCTTTCATAGATCATAATTTTATTATTTTGTTAAATTACACAAGTCAACAAATATTTATGTCAGAAACGTGAATTTTATGAGAACATAAAAGAATGCATCCCCATGATGGCCTAATCTCAAGGGCGTAGCAAGTTGTTAAGCTTGGGGGGGGGGGGGGGGGGGGAGAGGTCTGAAAAAAAAATATATGTTTTTTGTTTTTTTTTAGTTTCTTCCGTCTTTGGCTCCTTGGCTCCGTCTATAACGTAAAATAGCCGTTTTTGACCAAATTGACAGATCTAAATATACCCTAAAAAGAAAAAACCTTTTTTGCATAAAATTTTATTTATCACAAATAATGAAAAAACTTGTTTATTAATATCAAGCTCTTACATCGGCATTTAAATAATACAAAATATTTCGCGTCCAAACTTAAATACGACACGTTATAAGATCGGCTTCTAATGAAAATATTATTTGAAGTTTATATTTAATAGTTTAACTATTGTGAATATGCAAAAATAAAATTTCAATACATTTTGTAAATTTAATAATAAATATATTTAAGAAAATAATATATAAGGCTGCAATTATTAGTGTAAATTTAAATAGAAGCAATAACATGTTTTAACATTGATATTGAGAAGGTGGGTTCCATATGGACCACCAGTTTCTAAGTTCTAAAAAAATTTGCTATTAGACTTAGACCAAACTTTAATTACTATATTTGTTTATTATATTAAGAAAAAAGTCACAAAAATTTAGCTTAAAATATATAATAGTCCATATGGACCTAGAGTGGTAATCGCGGGTTAAATGATTAATCATTAAATACATCCCTAACAAAATTATATATCTATAATATGCTGCCAGTCATGCTTATTCGGTCAAATTCTATGTATAATTTTTGATGATTATTATGTCAAAATCTTAATATAATTTAATTTATGCCTAATAAATGGATCTATAATTACTACAGGCTACGACACCTCCATTTTACAGAGGACATTTTAAGTGTCGTAGTGTCATGATTTGTAAGACCAGATGATTGCGGAAAATGGGTGTTTGGGTACAGACCAGAAGAAGATGCTGAATAATTGTCACGTATTTTAGACTATCTTAATCAAATTGTGGTTGTCAAATTGTACGGGACAGTTGGGCCTTTGAGTTTGTTCCCTTTTTATAAACTTTGCTCCGGGTTTTACGTTACATCAAACTGTCTTTGTATACGTTTTCGATCTATTTTATTCATTTTCTACGATTATTGATGTACAAGTCCTATTATTGTATTCTTTCGCAACTAGCTCACCATCACCTCTCCTCACATTCGGTTAGAGTTAGTCGTATCTGTGCTTGTGTGGTTACCATCAATTAAATAATTTTTTTTACGCTCTTCTACGATGTGCCTAGCATCAGTCGTAACTTTTGCTGTACTGGTAACATCCATATAATTAGGATAATTCTTCTTACACTTTCGAGAGTTATAGAACAACTTTATAAAAGGAAAAATGATCCTGAGTTGCGCGACCACCTTCTTTTCCATCTTTATGCAAAGCCTTGATTTTGTTAATGAGGTGTGACATTGCGTATGTTTAAGCAATTGTGCAGTGTTGGATTGTAGAGTATAAGAAATTATTAGGGCGTATGAGTATGAGTATTTATTGATTGTTGGGTTGAGTGTTAATGTTACTAATTAATAGTTCATACCTATTTAGAATATTGAGAATTCAAATTTAGTTCGGGCGGACATAAATATTGGGAAATCATGTTTAGTTTGAGTGGGAGTCAGTGATCCAGTTGTTCAGAGTGACGGTAAAGGGGGGGGGGCATAACTCTGTTTCGGGATGTTGTCTTTAGAGAATTACAAATTGGAATATGTTAAGAATAGTATTTCGCTGTCAGACGATGTCCTTATGAGTATATCTTGGTGTAACCACTTTCCAGCCAAATAATTTACTAAGTTTTCAATATTACCTAATATGTCTCGGGTTTCGGCATCATTGTATTAGAATAATATAATAGGATTTATTCCATTTCGTGTATTGATTGAATGACTGAATATGTAAAGATACATATCCTAGTAGCTAGGCCACTAGATAACTTAACTTGGATAAATAACTAAATTATTTTAAGTTAGTTCTTTACTAATTGTTACTATATTTTTAAAATAAATCACTAACAAAAATATATATCTATTCCAGTCAAACTTATTCGGCAAAAATCAATAATTTAATTAATGATAAAGTCAAAATCCAATTACAATTACGACAATATATGAATAATGTTGTCAACGCAATATTCCGCCGGCGAATAGTGTTGACCTCAGCATCCAAAGCCCATATACTCCGGCGGGTGGTTGTTAGACATTAGTCAATGTCGAACGCATTTTAGCCGGCGGAATATTAATTGAACTGGGCTCGACGTTCAAAGTCTATATTTAGCCGAATTTTACATAATTTAGGGAGCAAATTTTAAAATTTTGGAAAGCCGTAATTTTGACTAATTGGTGATTAATATAGATAACATTTTGCTCTATCTAAACCCTATATAATTCTTATATTGTGGTTAATAATATTTATATTAGGTTTAGGTGTCTAACAATTAGATTTAAAAGCCAACCAAAATTCCGCCCGGCCTTGCAGACCCCAATGGGCCAAAACGAGCCAAAATTATGAAAGGGTCGGACCTGAATTAAAAAAATTACAGGCAGAGCGGGGCAAATTTTTTATCTTATTTTTATTTAATTGACTTAAAAATGACAAATTTTTAATCGTAATTTGAAGAGTATTATAAACCTTCTGTATTTTAATGACAACATTGGGCAACATAATTTGGACATTAAGCAATTAATGGCAACTTTCGTTTTTGGCCAAGTTTCTGGTGCTAATTACGAATAAAAAATCATAATTTTAGCCAATGCCTCATATTTTTGGTTATTCGGTGTAAAGGTAAAGATATTTCTATTTTTAAGGTTATGGGGTTCTATATTTTAAGAATTATGGGTCCCCAATGCTTCTAATTTTTTTAACCGCGTCCAATTTAAAAAAAAATTTACAATATTTATTTAATTCATTGTCATATTCATTCCAGATAAAAATCTTTATAAAACACTCTAAAAATCGTTTATGTTGTTTTTTTTGTTGTCCATTGTAATTTTAAATTGTATGTTTTTGAAAACTAAATTTTTGGGCCATACTTGTAAATTTTGGCTTGGTCAAAGCCTAAATTACAAAACCTAATTACCGAAGGTTAGGGCGGGGTCGGAAGTGTCGAGTTAGAAATTTACAATTTTCTTTAATATATGTTTTGAAAGGCGCGTTCAGAGTTTACTCAATTAATATTGATTATTAGCATTTAAAATATTAAGCATATAAATTAACTAAATGTGCCTTTATCATTTTAATAAAAGATTTAAAATCCCTTTTAAGTCAAAGTTCAAGTGATAATGCCGACTTGACCTTATAGTTAACGGTCAATATGCCAAGAACACTTAAGATACGATATAACCTAAAATTTATATGCTTTGTAAAAATCAGCTTATAAAATATTAAATCTCAATTATCATTACTTAAATAAAATTATTACATATTAAAAAATTACAATTAAATATATAAAGGTTTCAAAAAATAAAAATAATTAATAGAATATTAAAAAATATTATAAAAAAATCAAGACAAGATGTAAGCATTTCGCAAAATAAATCATTCGCTAAATCATGCAAAATTGGAATATAGGGTTTGGCGTTGAGTTCAGGTCTTAGCAATATTCTGCCGGCGAAAATGCGTTGAGGTTGACTTAAGCCAAAAAATATTCCGCCGGCGGTATATAGGCTAACGTTGAGGTCAAGTCCAAACAATATTCCGCCGGCGGATTCCGTTTGGACGGTGACAATGGCATATTTTAACTTTAATAAAAATAATAAAAATAATATTTTTTTATCTACATATAGGTGGGAATGTTTTAGAAAAGCGCACTTACCTTCTAAAGACAAGCACTGACTTTAAGTGTTTTATATCTAGGCTGATGCATGGCCTTATTCAAGGATAAACCGCCAAGAATTCTTGGTAGTTTAATTTTTCCCGTATCTAAGCTACACTATTTATGTTACTAAACACAGCTAGAGGCAAGTAGTGAATGAATTAGTTATTAGAGAATACAGTTTCAACTAATTTTTGAGTTTACTAACTATAGAGATCAAACCAGCAATCAGTGATTTTCAAATCCGTTTTGGTTTTTTTAATCAAACTTTGTAAGTCAGCTATAAAAATTTAAAATAGATAAAATAACATAAAAAGAGATTTATGAACAAAAATAAATTTATAAAATACAACGATAAAAAATATAATGTTATATAGTATTAAAAATAAATAGGAAATAAAAAATATAAGATTTGGTAACAAGTGGTTATCTACAGTTTAAAAAATATAAAATAATAATTACATATTTCATACATACATAAAAATGTACAATATTAAAATTCGCAACTTTAATTTTTCGCCAAAAATTTTACACATTTAACAAATTTTGTAAAAAAATTTTTTTATAAACAACTGAGATCAACTCTCACACTTAAAAAATACGAGTTAAACCAATGTCTAAACATGGCTACGCACTTGAACTGTTGAATTTAAACTTCAGATATTACATTTATTAAAAACGATAATATGTCGTGATTTGAGTTTTGAAAATATTCTCTATTTAATGTAAGAATTTAATAAATTTTATTTTTTATTATTTGAGATGATAATTATAAATTACAAGAGATTTTTGTTAAAAAAATATTCTTAAGTTTTTTATCTATAGGGTATTCTTGAGGTGAGGTGGCAAAATCTGTTAATTTGGTTTTGGGTAAAGAAAATCATTTTGTGATAAGGACGGATCTAAGCGGCCGAAGCCGGAAAAGATTACAAAAAAACGTATATATGAGATATGGCCATTATGGGGGTGTATGCTTTTATAGTTAATGTTTGTTGACCTGAGTTATTAAGAAATAAATGGTCAGAATATTAAGTAGGACCTTAAGTGTCATACGCATATAAATGTAAAAAATTAAAATAAAAAGATTACTAAGTTTTTGATAACGGGTATATCTATTATGACTTGTGGGGCAATTTGGATATGAGTCATCTAAATAACAATAAGATTAAAAACGTGTCTTGTATTTTTCGAAATACTATGGGCTTGCATTAATCAAAACGCTTATTTATTAGCACAGAAATGTAAATAAATAATATTTATTAAATTAATAAAACTGTTATAGCCTGACATATTTGCCCCATTGACTGACTCCTTGATTATAATCAATTTTAGCACTTTTGAAAATTTTAATATAGTGTAAGAAGCATATTTGTGTCTCAAAACTGAAAAAAAATTTCTGAATTTTTTACAAAATGTCAGGGCGCAGACTTTTGAATTTATACATTTATAAAGATTATTAAGGAGTATATTTTAGGGGTGGGTCTGAAAAGCAAAATCCTAAAATGCAAAATCCCAAAAAGCAAAATCCTAAAACGCAAAAACCGGAAGTAATTAATCATTTTTAAAAAAAAATGGGCGGAGATTTTAATGTTTACATTATTATGGAATTTGTCGGTATTTTGATTGTTTCTTTGATCTTTAAGTAATTTTTAAGGGATTTTGCTTTTTAGGATTTTGCGTTTTTCGGCCGAATTCAGTAATTTTTCAGACAAAATTTTTTTTTTCTGATTTTGATTTTAATTGATTTATATGGTGTCCCTATGATGTTTTAAGGTAAAATTTCGCCGCTTTTCGGGGATTTTGCGTTTTTTGGCCGAATTCAGTAATTTTTCAGACAAAATTTTTTTTTTCTGATTTTGATTTTAATTGATTTATATGGTGTCCCTATGATGTTTCGAGGTAAAATTTCGCCGCTTTTCGGGGATTTTGCGTTTTTTGGCCGAATTCAGTAATTTTTCAGACAAAATTTTTTTTTCTGATTTTGATTTTAATTGATTTACATGGTGTCCCTATGATGTTTTAAGGTAAAATTTCGCCGCTTTACGGGGATTTTGCGTTTTTGGCCGAATTCAGTAATTTTTCAGACAAAATTTTTTTTTCTGATTTTGATTTTAATTGATTTATATGGTGTCCCTATGGTGTTTTAAGGTAAAATTTCGCCGCTTTTCGGGGATTTTGCGTTTTTTGGCCGAATTCAGTAATTTTTCAGACAAAATTTTTTTTTCTGATTTTGATTTTAATTGATTTACATGGTGTCCCTATGATGTTTTAAGGTAAAATTTCGCCGCTTTACGGGGATTTTGCGTTTTTTGGCCGAATTCAGTAATTTTTCAGACAAAATTTTTTTTTTCTGATTTTGATTTTAATTGATTTATATGGTGTCCCTATGATGTTTTAAGGTAAAATTTCGCCGCTTTTCGGGGATTTTGCGTTTTTTGGCCGAATTCAGTAATTTTTCAGACAAAATTTTTTTTTCTGATTTTGATTTTAATTGATTTACATGGTGTCCCTATGATGTTTTAAGGTAAAATTTCGCCGCTTTTCGGGGATTTTGCGTTTTTTGGCCGAATTCAGTAATTTTTCAGACAAAATTTTTTTTTCTGATTTTGATTTTAATTGATTTATATGGTGTCCCTATGATGTTTCGAGGTAAAATTTCGCCGCTTTTCGAGGATTTTGCGTTTTTTGGCCGAATTCAGTAATTTTTCAGACAAAATTTTTTTTTCTGATTTTGATTTTAATTGATTTACATGGTGTCCCTATGATGTTTTAAGGTAAAATTTCGCCGCTTTACGGGGATTTTGCGTTTTTTGGCCGAATTCAGTAATTTTTCAGACAAAATTTTTTTTTTCTGATTTTGATTTTAATTGATTTATATGGTGTCCCTATGATGTTTTAAGGTAAAATTTCGCCGCTTTTCGGGGATTTTGCGTTTTTTGGCCGAATTCAGTAATTTTTCAGACAAAATTTTTTTTTTCTGATTTTGATTTTAATTGATTTATATGGTGTCCCTATGATGTTTTAAGGTAAAATTTCGCCGCTTTTCGGGGATTTTGCGTTTTTTGGCCGAATTCAGTAATTTTTCAGACAAAATTTTTTTTTCTGATTTTGATTTTAATTGATTTATATGGTGTCCCTATGATGTTTCGAGGTAAAATTTCGCCGCTTTTCGGGGATTTTGCGTTTTTTGGCCGAATTCAGTAATTTTTCAGACAAAATTTTTTTTTTCTGATTTTGATTTTAATTGATTTACATGGTGTCCCTATGATGTTTTAAGGTAAAATTTCGCCGCTTTACGGGGATTTTGCGTTTTTTGGCCGAATTCAGTAATTTTTCAGACAAAATTTTTTTTCTGATTTTGATTTTAATTGATTTATATGGTGTCCCTATGATGTTTTAGGTAAAATTTCGCCGCTTTTCGGGATTTTGCGTTTTTTGGCCGAATTCAGTAATTTTTCAGACAAATATTTTTTTTTCTAATTTTGATTTTAATTGATTTATATGGTGTCCCTATGATGTTTTAAGGTAAAATTTCGCCGCTTTTCGGGGATTTTGCGTTTTTTGGCCGAATTCAGTAATTTTTCAGACAAAATTTTTTTTTTCTGATTTTGATTTTAATTGATTTATATGGTGTCCCTATGATGTTTTAAGGTAAAATTTCGCCGCTTTTCGGGGATTTTGCGTTTTTTGGCCGAATTCAGTAATTTTTCAGACAAAAATTTTTTTTTCTGATTTTGATTTTTATTGATTTATATGGTGTCCCTATGATGTTTTAAGGTAAAATTTCGCCGCTTTTCGGGGATTTTGCGTTTTTTGGCCGAATTCAGTAATTTTTCAGACAAAAATTTTTTTTTCTGATTTTGATTTTAATTGATTTATATGGTGTCCGATGTTTTAAGGTAAAATTTTGCCGCTTTTCGATGATTTTGCGTTTTTTGGCCAGTAATTTGACAATTTTTTTTTAGTTGATTTTTTAAATATGATCACCGCTTTCCAGAGATTTTGCGTTTACAATACGTTTACAATAAAAACAAAATTATAGGGATTGGTTTAAATTTGTAAATATAAATAAATTTCACAACACCCTAATTAATCAAGTATGAAGGCGTGAAAAGGATTAGAAATAGAGAGGGAGGGTAAATTCATAATTTAATTTTTGTGGTTTGGGAGCGGCTCTTAGGTCTGCCCGCCCCTCGGTTGCTTTCAACCTACTATAAATATAAGGTATAAAATATGATATTCACCGTTAAAGTAATTTTGTTTCATCCTCCGTTATTTAATGTCCGAATATAAGCATGCGAAATAAATAAACCCAGTAATAAACCAACGTTAAACAATGTTAATATGCAGCGTTAAAAAATAAATTAAAATAGGAATACTAGATGACGTATTTTAAATAATTTACAATTTATTTTTTTATATACAAAAATAGATTTTTTCCCATTAAAATCAAATATGTGTTTTATCCTTAATATATTAATATTTAACAGAAGGTTTTGTTGTTCCAAAAACTGCATGTTAATTCCTAAGGTTCAAAAAGCAACATATTGGGTTAAGTTAGAGGCTATATATTGCCCAAATATAACTACTTGAGGGGTTCCTCCCTTATTTTTCTAAGGGCCTATTCTTTAGATGAAAATCGGAATTCAAACGCTTGCTTCCTTACTTCCACCCGCTCCAAACCCCTCGTGCAGTTAAAATTTAAAACTTCTTTGTCCTGTTCTAACTATCCCCATTTAAAAAAAAATTAGAACCATGTTACAATATTTAATTATACGTATTACTTCTACATTCTGTATTTTATTAATAAATTGGCTAGGGGCTCCTTTATTTGAATCCCTAATTTTCACAGCAGACAATATTTATTGACAACCAAACTTTCAAATGTATTATTTTGTCTTCCTCTTGAGAGTTGGCCTCATCCAATCTTGCCTAAAATGTATGTTTTTAGAGTGGGTCGTCAATAATTGCTTTTATTTTACAGAAAAGGGCTAAATAATTAAACAAAGATTTTCGTTATTGTAAATATTTAACAACTTTTAAACTACCATTCGCACTTATTTTGCTATGTGATTATGTCACAGTGAAATTTCCAATTATAATAAAACATTTATTGTATCTTATGATATAGTGAAGAAATGATTTATTTATATTGCTTTATAATAAATAAGAATTTTAAAGGTACTGAGCCCCGGCGTATGGAGGGGGGGGGGGGCGGGTGCGTGAATTTGGAGCTATATTGCTATACTTTCAAATAAAAATGTTGACCTCTGCATATTAGTTCCCTTTCTAAACCAATTGTCGTATAAAATCTTAGCGTTGCTATTTTCCTAGAAATTTTTAGGTATAAAGTAAAAAGCAACATATATCCTATGTTCAGGAGGTAGTATAAATTGTGTTTTATTTCATGTGTTCGTGTCGTATTAGATATAGACTACAAAGTAAATGTTATTTTCTGTCATTCCAAAGGTGATCTACTAAATGCCGCCATGTTAATCATTTAAAATCAAAATCTAAAAAAAAATTATTTGAAAATGACAAGCTCGTGGCCGTTGACAAAAAAATGGGACAATGACGAATACTGGGGGTCCAAAGGGGGGAGTTATTTTTATTATCCAGGGGCCAAAGGTAGGTATTAATATTGCCTTAATTGGGGAAAAGGTTATTCATTAATCTTCATTAGGGGAATGGGGCATTAGGATAAATAATAAATACTTGTAGACCTTTTATTTCAAACATTCAATTATTCAAACTTTTATATTTATTTGAAACAATTTATTAATTTCATTGCATCAAGACATCGAATTCTTCATAATTACTCTCGGCACTCAGCCAACACAAAACAAATTCCTCTTTTTTTTATAACCAAAAAAACTTCCACTAAAAACTAACTAAGATAATAATAATTTTTTATTCTCTTCAGCTTCGTGTGCGTTGGGGCACGCGCACGACAGAAAAATAACTGAATTCGGCCAAAAAACGCAAAATCCCCGAAAAGCGGCGAAATTTTACCTTAAAACATCATAGGGACACACCATATAAATCAATTAAAATCAAAATCAGAAAAAAAAATTTTTGTCTGAAAAATAACTGAATTCGGCCAAAAAACGCAAAATCCCCGAAAAGCGGCGAAATTTTACCTTAAAACATCATAGGGACACCATATAAATCAATTAAAATCAAAATCAGAAAAAAAAATTTTTGTCTGAAAAATTACTGAATTCGGCCAAAAAACGCAAAATCCCCGAAAAGCGGCGAAATTTTACCTTAAAACATCATAGAGACACCATATAAATCAATTAAAATCAAAATCAGAAAAAAAAATTTTTGTCTGAAAAATAACTAAATTCGGCCAAAAAACGCAAAATCCCCGAAAAGCGGCGAAATTTTACCTTAAAACATCATACGGACACCATATAAATCAATTAAAATCAAAATCAGAAAAAAAAAATTTTGTCTGAAAAATTACTGAATTCGGCCAAAAAACGCAAAATCCCCGAAAAGCGGCGAAATTTTACCTTGAAACATCATAGGGACACCATATAAATCAATTAAAATCAAAATCAGAAAAAAAAATTTTGTCTGAAAAATTACTGAATTCGGCCAAAAAACGCAAAATGCCCGAAAAGCGGCGAAATTTTACCATCATAGGGACACCATATAAATTAATTAAAATCAAAATCAGAATCAGAAAAAAAAATTTTTGTCTGAAAAATTACTGAATTCGGCCAAAAAACGCAAAATCCCCGAAAAGCGGCGAAATTTTACCTTAAAACATCATAGGGACACCATATAAATCAATTAAAATCAAAATCAGAAAAAAAAATTTTGTCTGAAAAATTACTGAATTCGGCCAAAAAACGCAAAATCCCCGAAAAGCGGCGAAATTTTACCTTAAAACATCATAGGGACACCATATAAATCAATTAAAATCAAAATCAGAAAAAAAAATTTTGTCTGAAAAATTACTGAATTCGGCCAAAAAACGCAAAATCCCCGAAAAGCGGCGAAATTTTACCTTAAAACATCAT
The DNA here is from genome assembly GCA_030555515.1 of Acutogordius australiensis. NCBI lineage: Eukaryota > Metazoa > Nematomorpha > Gordioida > Gordea > Gordiidae > Acutogordius > Acutogordius australiensis. Next base: position 8,860,608 of record CM060242.1, read on the forward strand.
AGGGACACCATATAAATCAATTAAAATCAAAATCAGAAAAAAAAATTTTTGTCTGAAAAATTACTGAATTCGGCCAAAAAACGCAAAATCCCCGAAAAGCGGCGAAATTTTACCTTAAAACATCATAGGGACACTATATAAATCAATTAAAATCAAAATCAGAAAAAAAAAATTTTGTCTGAAAAATTACTGAATTCGGCCAAAAAACGCAAAATCCCCGAAAAGCGGCGAAATTTTACCTTAAAACATCATAGGGACACCATATAAATCAATTAAAATCAAAATCAGAAAAAAAAATTTTGTCTGAAAAATTACTGAATTCGGCCAAAAAACGCAAAATCCCCGAAAAGCGGCGAAATTTTACCTTAAAACATCATAGGGACACCATATAAATCAATTAAAATCAAAATCAGAAAAAAAAAATTTTGTCTGAAAAATTACTGAATTCGGCCAAAAAACGCAAAATCCCCGAAAAGCGGCGAAATTTTACCTTATAACATCATAGGGACACCATATAAATCAATTAAAATCAAAATCAGAAAAAAAAAATTTTGTCTGAAAAATTACTGAATTCGGCCAAAAAACGCAAAATGCCCGAAAAGCGGCGAAATTTTACCATCATAGGGACACCATATAAATTAATTAAAATCAAAATCAGAATCAGAAAAAAAAATTTTTGTCTGAAAAATTACTGAATTCGGCCAAAAAACGCAAAATCCCCGAAAAGCGGCGAAATTTTACCTTAAAACATCATAGGGACACCATATAAATCAATTAAAATCAAAATCAGAAAAAAAAAATTTTGTCTGAAAAATTACTGAATTCGGCCAAAAAACGCAAAATCCCCGAAAAGCGGCGAAATTTTACCTTGAAACATCATAGGGACACCATATAAATCAATTAAAATCAAAATCAGAAAAAAAAAATTTTGTCTGAAAAATTACTGAATTCGGCCAAAAAACGCAAAATCCCCGAAAAGCGGCGAAATTTTACCTTATAACATCATAGGGACACCATATAAATCAATTAAAATCAAAATCAGAAAAAAAAAAAAATTTTGTCTGAAAAATTACTGAATTCGGCCAAAAAACGCAAAATCCCCGAAAAGCGGCGAAATTTTACCTATCATAGGGACACCATATAAATTAATTAAAATCAAAATCAGAAAAAAAAATTTTGTCTGAAAAATTACTGAATTCGGCCAAAAAACGCAAAATCCCCGAAAAGCGGCGAAATTTTACCTTAAAACATCATAGGGACACCATATAAATCAATTAAAATCAAAATCAGAAAAAAAAATTTTGTCGGAAAAATTACTGAATTCGGCCAAAAAACGCAAAATCCCCGAAAAGCGGCGAAATTTTAACTTAAAACATCATAGAGACACCATATAAATCAATTAAAATCAAAATCAGAAAAAAAAAATTTTGTCTGAAAAATTACTGAATTCGGCCAAAAAACGCAAAATGCCCGAAAAGCGGCGAAATTTTACCATCATAGGGACACCATATAAATTAATTAAAATCAAAATCAGAATCAGAAAAAAAAATTTTTGTCTGAAAAATTACTGAATTCGGCCAAAAAACGCAAAATCCCCGAAAAGCGGCGAAATTTTACCTTAAAACATCATAGAGACACCATATAAATCAATTAAAATCAAAATCAGAAAAAAAAAATTTTGTCTGAAAAATTACTGAATTCGGCCAAAAAACGCAAAATCCCCGAAAAGCGGCGAAATTTTACCTTAAAACATCATAGGGACACCATATAAATCAATTAAAATCAAAATCAGAAAAAAAAATTTTGTCTGAAAAATTACTGAATTCGGCCAAAAAACGCAAAATCCCCGAAAAGCGGCGAAATTTTACCTTATAACATCATAGGGACACCATATAAATCAATTAAAATCAAAATCAGAAAAAAAAATTTTGTCTGAAAAATTACTGAATTCGGCCAAAAAACGCAAAATCCCCGAAAAGCGGCGAAATTTTACCTTATAACATCATAGGGACACCATATAAATCAATTAAAATCAAAATCAGAAAAAAAAAATTTTGTCGGAAAAATTACTGAATTCGGCCAAAAAACGCAAAATCCCCGAAAAGCGGCGAAATTTTACCTTAAAACATCATAGAGACACCATATAAATCAATTAAAATCAAAATCAGAAAAAAAAAATTTTGTCGGAAAAATTACTGAATTCGGCCAAAAAACGCAAAATCCCCGAAAAGCGGCGAAATTTTACCTTATAACATCATAGAGACACCATATAAATCAATTAAAATCAAAATCAGAAAAAAAAAATTTTGTCGGAAAAATTACTGAATTCGGCCAAAAAACGCAAAATCCCCAAAAAGGGGCGAAATTTTACCTTAAAACATCATAGGGACACCATATAAATCAATTAAAATCAAAATCAGAAAAAAAAATTTTGTCGGAAAAATTACTGAATTCGGCCAAAAAACGCAAAATCCCCAAAAAGGGGCGAAATTTTACCTTAAAACCTCATAGGGACACCATATAAATCATTTAAAATCAAAATCAGAAAAAAAAATTTTTGTCTGAAAAATTACTGAATTCGGCCAAAAAACGCAAAATGCCCGAAAAGCGGCGAAATTTTACCTTAAAACATCATAGGGACACCATATAAATTAATTAAAATCAAAATCAGAATCAGAAAAAAAAAATTTTGTCTGAAAAATTACTGAATTCGGCCAAAAAACGCAAAATCCCCGAAAAGCGGCGAAATACCTTAAAACATCATAGGGACACCATATAAATCAATTAAAATCAAAATCAGAAAAAAAAAATTTTGTCTGAAAAATTACTGAATTCGGCCAAAAAACGCAAAATCCCCGAAAAGCGGCGAAATTTTACCTTAAAACATCATAGGGACACCATATAAATCAATTAAAATCAAAATCAGAAAAAAAAATTTTGTCTGAAAAATTACTGAATTCGGCCAAAAAACGCAAAATCCCCGAAAAGCGGCGAAATTTTACCTCAAAACATCATAGGGACACCATATAAATCAATTAAAATCAAAATCAGAAAAAAAATTTTTGTCTGAAAAATTACTGAATTCGGCCAAAAAACGCAAAATCCCCAAAAGCGGCGAAATTTTACCTTAAAACATCATAGGGACACCATATATCAATTATAATCAAAATCAGAAAAAAAAATTTTGTCTGAAAAATTACTGAATTCGGCCAAAAAACGCAAAATCCCCTAAAAAGCGGCGAAATTTTACCTTAAAACATCATAGGGACACCATATAAATCAATTAAAATCAAAATCAGAAAAAAAATTTTGTCTGAAAAATTACTGAATTCGGCCAAAAAACGCAAAATCCCCGAAAAGCGGCGAAATTTTACCTTAAAACATCATAGGGACACCATATAAATCAATTAAAATCAAAATTAGAAAAAAAAATTTTGTCTGAAAAATTACTGAATTCGGCCAAAAAACGCAAAATCCCCGAAAAGCGGCGAAATTTTACCTTAAAACATCATAGGGACACCATATATCAATTAAAATCAAAAATCAGAAAAAAAAATTTTTGTCTGAAAAATTACTGAATTCGGCCAAAAAACGCAAAATCCCCGAAAAGCGGCGAAATTTTACCTCGAAACATCATAGGGACACCATATAAATCAATTAAAATCAAAATTAGAAAAAAAAATTTTGTCTGAAAAATTACTGAATTCGGCCAAAAAACGCAAAATCCCCGAAAAGCGGCGAAATTTTACCTTAAAACATCATAGGGACACCATATATCAATTAAAATCAAAATCAGAAAAAAAAAATTTTGTCTGAAAAATTACTGAATTCGGCCAAAAAACGCAAAATCCCCGAAAAGCGGCGAAATTTTACCTTATAACATCATAGGGACACCATATAAATCAATTAAAATCAAAATCAGAAAAAAAAATTTTGTCGGAAAAATTACAATTCGCAAAAAACCAAAATCCCAAAAGAGGCCAAATTTACTGATAAAACATCAGCAGGGACACCATATAAATCAATTAAAATCAAAATCAGAAAAAAATTTTCGGAAAAATTATAAATTCCCAAAAAAGCAAAATCCCAAAAAGGGGCGAAATTTTACCTTAAAACCTCATAGGGACACCATATAAATCATTTTAAAATCAAAATAGAAAAAAAATTTGTCTGAAAAATTACTGAATTCCCAAAAAGAAAATGCCCGAAAAGCGGCGAAATTTACCTTAAAACATCATAGGGACACCATATAAATTAATTAAAATCAAATAGAATCAGAAAAAAAATTTTTCTGAAAAATTACTAATTCCCAAAAAAAAAATCCCCGAAAAAGCGGCGAAATACCTTAAAACATCTTAGGGACACCATATAAATCAATTAAAATCAAAATCAGAAAAAAAAATCTGAAAAATTACTGAATTCATACATACTAAAAATCGAAAAGCGGCGAAATTTTACCTTAAAACATCATAGGGACACCATATAAATCAATTAAAATCAAAATCAGAAAAAAAATTTTTGTCTGAAAAATTACTGAATTCGCCAAAAAAAAAATCCCCGAAAAGCGGCGAAATTTTACCTCGAAACATCATAGGGACACCATATAAATCAATTAAAATCAAAATCGAAAAAAAAATTTTGTCTGAAAAATTACTGAATTCCCAAAAAAAAAATCCCCGAAAAGCGGCGAAATTTTACCTTAAAACATCATAGGGACACCATATATCAATTATAATCAAAATCAGAAAAAAAAATTTTTGTCTGAAAAATTACTGAATTCGGCAAAAAACCAAAATCCCCTAAAAGCGGAAAAAAAAAAAAAAAAAAAAAAAAAAAAAAAAAAAAAAAAAAAAAAAAAAAAAAAAAAAAAAAAAAAAAAAAAAAAAAAAAAAAAAAAAAAAAAAAAAAAAAAAAAAAAAAAAAAAAAAAAAAAAAAAAACAAAAAAAAAAAAAAAAAAAAAAAAAAAAAAAAAAAAAAAAAAAAAAAAAAAAAAAAAAAAAAAAAAAAAAAAAAAAAAAAAAAAAAAAAAAAAAAAAAAAAAAAAAAAAAAAAAAAAAAAAAAAAAAAAAAAAAAAAAAAAAAAAAAAAAAAAAAAAAAAAAAAAAAAAAAAAAAAAAAAAAAAAAAAAAAAAAAAAAAAAAAAAAAAAAAAAAAAAAAAAAGGAAAAAAAAAAAAAAAAAAAAAAAAAAACCACAAAAAAAAAATAAACAATAAAACAAAATCAAAATTTGGAAAAATCACGGAAAAAAAAACCCGAAAACGGCGAAATTTTACCTTAAAATCATAGGGAACATTAAATCAATTAAAATCAAAATCAGAAAAAAAAATGAAAAATACTGAATTGGAAAAAAGCAAAATCCCCGAAAAGCGGCGAAATTTTACCTTATAACATCATAGGGACACCATATAAATCAATTAAAATCAAAATCGAAAAAAAATTTTGTCTGAAAAATTACTGAATTCGGCCAAAAAACGCAAAATCCCCGAAAAGCGGCGAAATTTTAATTAAACATCATTAAGAGACACCATATAAATCAATTAAAATCAAAAAATCAGAAAAAAAAAATTTGTCTGAAAAATTACTGAATTCGGCCAAAAAACGCAAAATGCCCGAAAAGCGGCGAGTTACCATCATAGGGACACCATATAATAATTAAAATCAAAATCAGAATCAAAAAAAATTTTGTGAAAAATTACTAAATTCGGCCAAAAACGCAAAATCCTAAAAAAATTTTACCTTAAAAATCTAGGGCACCATATAAATCAATTAAAATCAAAATCAGAAAAAAAAATTTTCAAAATACTGAATCAAAACCAAAATCCCGAAAACGGCGAAATTTTACCTTGAAACACATAGGGACACCATATAAATCAATTAAAATCAAAATCGAAAAAAATTTTCGAAAAATTACAATTCGGCCAAAACCAAAACCCCGAAAAGCGGCGAAATTTTACCTTATAACATCATAGGGACACCATATAAATCAATTAAAATCAAAATCAGAAAAAAAAATTTTGTCTGAAAAATTACTGAATTCGGCCAAAAAACGCAAAATCCCTGAAAAGCGGCGAAATTTTACCTTATAACATCATAGGGACACCATATAAATCAATTAAAATCAAAATCAGAAAAAAAAATTTTGTCGGAAAAATTACTGAATTCGGCCAAAAAACGCAAAATCCCCGAAAAGCGGCGAAATTTTACCTTAAAACATCATAGAGACACCATATAAATCAATTAAAATCAAAATCAGAAAAAAAAAATTATGTCGGAAAAATTACTGAATTCGGCCAAAAAACGCAAAATCCCCAAAAAGGGGCGAAATTTTACCTTAAAACATCATAGGGACACCATATAAATCAATTAAAATCAAAATCAGAAAAAAAAATTTTGTCGGAAAAATTACTGAATTCGGCCAAAAAACGCAAAATCCCCAAAAAGGTGCGAAATTTTACCTTAAAACCTCATAGGGACACCATATAAATCATTTAAAATCAAAATCAGAAAAAAAAATTTTTGTCTGAAAAATTACTGAATTCGGCCAAAAAACGCAAAATGCCCGAAAAGCGGCGAAATTTTACCTTAAAACATCATAGGGACACCATATAAATTAATTAAAATCAAAATCAGAATCAGAAAAAAAAAATTTTGTCTGAAAAATTACTGAATTCGGCCAAAAAACGCAAAATCCCCGAAAAGCGGCGAAATACCTTAAAACATCATAGGGACACCATATAAATCAATTAAAATCAAAATCAGAAAAAAAAAATTTTGTCTGAAAAATTACTGAATTCGGCCAAAAAACGCAAAATCCCCGAAAAGCGGCGAAATTTTACCTTAAAACATCATAGGGACACCATATAAATCAATTAAAATCAAAATCAGAAAAAAAAATTTTTGTCTGAAAAATTACTGAATTCGGCCAAAAAACGCAAAATTCCCGAAAAGCGGCGAAATTTTACCTCGAAACATCATAGGGACACCATATAAATCAATTAAAATCAAAATCAGAAAAAAAAATTTTGTCTGAAAAATTACTGAATTCGGCCAAAAAACGCAAAATCCCCGAAAAGCGGCGAAATTTTACCTTAAAACATCATAGGGACACCATATATCAATTATAATCAAAATCAGAAAAAAAAATTTTTGTCTGAAAAATTACTGAATTCGGCCAAAAAACGCAAAATCCCCTAAAAGCGGCGAAATTTTACCTTAAAACATCATAGGGACACCATATAAATCAATTAAAATCAAAATCAGAAAAAAAAATTTTGTCTGAAAAATTACTGAATTCGGCCAAAAAACGCAAAATCCCCGAAGCGGCGAAATTTTACCTTAAAACATCATAGGGACACCATATAAATCAATTAAAATCAAAATCAGAAAAAAAAATTTTGTCTGAAAAATTACTGAATTCGGCCAAAAAACGCAAAATCCCCGAAAAGCGGCGAAATTTTACCTTAAAACATCATAGGGACACCATATAAATCAATTAAAATCAAAATCAGAAAAAAAAAATTTTGTCTGAAAAATTACTGAATTCGGCCAAAAAACGCAAAATCCCCGAAAAGCGGCGAAATTTTACCTTAAAACATCATAGGGACACCATATAAATCAATTAAAATCAAAATCAGAAAAAAAAATTTTGTCTGAAAAATTACTGAATTCGGCCAAAAAACGCAAAATCCCCGAAAAGCGGCGAAATTTTACCTTAAAACATCATAGGGACACCATATAAATCAATTAAAATCAAAATCAGAAAAAAAAATTTTGTCTGAAAAATTACTGAATTCGGCCAAAAAACGCAAAATCCCCGAAAAGCGGCGAAATTTTACCTTAAAACATCATAGGGACACCATATAAATCAATTAAAATCAAAATCAGAAAAAAAAATTTTTGTCTGAAAAATTACTGAATTCGGCCAAAAAACGCAAAATCCCCGAAAAGCGGCGAAATTTTACCTCGAACATCATAGGGACACCATATAAATCAATTAAAATCAAAATTAGAAAAAAAATTTTGTCTGAAAAATTACTGAATTCGGCCAAAAAACGCAAAATCCCCGAAAAGCGGCGAAATTTTACCTTAAAACATCATAGGGACACCATATATCAATTAAAATCAAAATCAGAAAAAAAAATTTTTGTCTGAAAAATTACTGAATTCGGCCAAAAAACGCAAAATCCCCAAAAGCGGAGAAATTTTACCTTAAAACATCATAGGGACACCATATAAATCAATTAAAATCAAAATCAGAAAAAAATTTTGTCTGAAAAATTACTGAATTCGGCCAAAAACGCAAAATCCCCGAAAAGCGGCGAAATTTTACCTTAAAACATCATAGGGACACCATATAAATCAATTAAAATCAAAATCAGAAAAAAAAATTTTGTCTGAAAAATTACTGAATTCGGCCAAAAAACGCAAAATCCCCGAAAAGCGGCGAAATTTTACCTTAAAACATCATAGGGACACCATATAAATCAATTAAAATCAAAATCAGAAAAAAAAAATTTTTGTCTGAAAAATTACTGAATTCGGCCAAAAAACGCAAAATCCCCGAAAAGCGGCGAAATTTTACCTTAAAACATCATAGGGACACCATATAAATCAATTAAAATCAAAATCAGAAAAAAAAATTTTTGTCTGAAAAATTACTGAATTCGGCCAAAAAACGCAAAATCCCCGAAAAGCGGCGAAATTTTACCTCGAAACATCATAGGGACACCATATAAATCAATTAAAATCAAAATTAGAAAAAAAAATTTTGTCTGAAAAATTACTGAATTCGGCCAAAAAACGCAAAATCCCCGAAAAGCGGCGAAATTTTACCTTAAAACATCATAGGGACACCATATAAATCAATTAAAATCAAAATCAGAAAAAAAAATATTTGTCTGAAAAATTACTGAATTCGGCCAAAAAACGCAAAATCCCCGAAAAGCGGCGAAATTTTACCTTAAAACATCATACGGACACCATATAAATCAATTAAAATCAAAATCAGAAAAAAAAATTTTGTCTGAAAAATTACTGAATTCGGCCAAAAAAACGCAAAATTCCCGAAAAGCGGCGAAATTTTACCTTAAAACATCATACGGACACCATATAAATCAATTAAAATCATAATCAGAAAAAAAAAATTTTGTCTGAAAAATTACTGAATTCGGCCAAAAAACGCAAAATCCCCGAAAAGCGGCGAAATTTTACCTCGAAACATCATAGGGACACCATATAAATCAATTAAAATCAAAATCAGAAAAAAAAATTTTGTCTGAAAAATTACTGAATTCGGCCAAAAAACGCAAAATCCCCGAAAAGCGGCGAAATTTTACCTTAAAACATCATACGGACACCATATAAATCAATTAAAATCAAAATCAGAAAAAAAAAATTTTGTCTGAAAAATTACTGAATTCGGCCAAAAAACGCAAAATCCCCGAAAAGCGGCGAAATTTTACCTTAAAACATCATAGGGACACCATATAAATCAATTAAAATCAAAATCAGAAAAAAAAATTTTGTCTGAAAAATTACTGAATTCGGCCAAAAAACGCAAAATCCCCGAAAAGCGGCGAAATTTTACCTCGAAACATCATAGGGACACCATATAAATCAAATAAAATCAAAATCAGAAAAAAAAATATTTGTCTGAAAAATTACTGAATTCGGCCAAAAAACGCAAAATCCCCGAAAAGCGGCGAAATTTTACCTTAAAACATCATAGGGACACCATATAAATCAATTAAAATCAAAATCAGAAAAAAAAAATTTTGTCTGAAAAATTACTGAATTCGGCCAAAAAACGCAAAATCCCCGAAAAGCGGCGAAATTTTACCTTAAAACATCATACGGACACCATATAAATCAATTAAAATCAAAATCAGAAAAAAAAAATTTTTGTCTGAAAAATTACTGAATTCGGCCAAAAAACGCAAAATCCCCGAAAAGCGGCGAAATTTTACCTTAAAACATCATAGGGACACCATATAAATCAATTAAAATCAAAATCAGAAAAAAAAATTTTTGTCTGAAAAATTACTGAATTCGGCCAAAAAACGCAAAATCCCCGAAAAGCGGCGAAATTTTACCTCGAAACATCATAGGGACACCATATAAATCAATTAAAATCAAAATTAGAAAAAAAAATTTTGTCTGAAAAATTACTGAATTCGGCCAAAAAACGCAAAATCCCCGAAAAGCGGCGAAATTTTACCTTAAAACATCATAGGGACACCATATAAATCAATTAAAATCAAAATCAGAAAAAAAAAATATTTGTCTGAAAAATTACTGAATTCGGCCAAAAAACGCAAAATCCCCGAAAAGCGGCGAAATTTAACCTTAAAACATCATACGGACACCATATAAATCAATTAAAATCAAAATCAGAAAAAAAAAATTTTGTCTGAAAAATTACTGAATTCGGCCAAAAAACGCAAAATCCCCGAAAAGCGGCGAAATTTTACCTTAAAACATCATACGGACACCATATAAATCAATTAAAATCAAAATCAGAAAAAAAAAATTTTGTCTGAAAAATTACTGAATTCGGCCAAAAAACGCAAAATCCCCGAAAAGCGGCGAAATTTTACCTCGAAACATCATAGGGACACCATATAAATCAATTAAAATCAAAATCAGAAAAAAAAAATTTTGTCTGAAAAATTACTGAATTCGGCCAAAAAACGCAAAATCCCCGAAAAGCGGCGAAATTTTACCTTAAAACATCATAGGGACACCATATAAATCAATTAAAATCAAAATCAGAAAAAAAAAATTTTGTCTGAAAAATTACTGAATTCGGCCGAAAAACGCAAAATCCTAAAAAGCAAAATCCCTTAAAAATTACTTAAAGATCAAAGAAACAATCAAAATACCGACAAATTCCATAATAATGTAAACATTAAAATCTCCGCCCATTTTTTTTTAAAAATGATTAATTACTTCCGGTTTTTGCGTTTTAGGATTTTGCTTTTTGGGATTTTGCATTTTAGGATTTTGCTTTTCAGACCCACCCGGAATTGACCTTCAAATTTTTTAAATTGTAAACTACTCAGTTCAAGATGTTTGCACTTTGATAGCTTGGCTTTAATTTACATTTAAAATGTGATAATTTTTTAAAATTTGGGATACGTTATTTAACGAAAATTATTTTAGAGTTTATTAACAAAGAAGGTAAATTTTTTTACAAATTAGCTAAATGTTTAATAGGTGTTCGTTTTTTAATAATAACTGGACGATTACGAAAATGGTAGTCCATAAATGGGAACATAATTATATTTGAGTAGGGTATAATTTGCTGACCGAAATTAAAATATGGCCCTATGTAAAAAATATCTTTATGAATGTTTTAAATGTAATACTTTTGGCAATGTTTATTTCCTTACCAATAAAATACACATAAAATGGTTATATAAATACATTTTGATTGCCACGGCACCATTGATAGAAGGCGAAAACGCGTAGTTGTATTTACTTGTTTAAACAAACAAATTCAACCAAAATTGCAAATCATGCTATATATTTTTATATTTTAAATGTCGTAGTGTCTTTTGTTGATTGTAATATAAGCGCCCAGAATGGTAGGCCAAAATAAAATATTTACGCTGGAACAATCACTGCAAAATTTAATTTTCTAAAATGGCTCTAACTAAAAAGATTTTTTGAGGAAACTAGGACTACAAAAACCAAAGTTTAAACATAGGTATAGAAAAAATAATTTGGGACAGAGGGTTAGAGTCAGATGTCATTACATTACATAATTTTCTCAGGACGTTTTTTCATATTTATATAAAACAAACACGAATTATTTATATAACATAACATAACTTTTCTGTTCGAACAGTGGAAAGTTGTCGCCAGTTATAGGAGAATCATAGGATCCGAGCACGTCCCATCCTCCATAAGTTTCGAGAAATTTTACGAGTGGCTTCCCACCTTCTGCCTCTCTACGGCTAAAATTCATGCAAGAGTCGTAAAAGTTTTTAGCCACCTTTTCTGCTAAACTTCCGAACTTCGTTTTTGGATTTTCTAAAATTAGATTAAACGATGCTGGTAAATACTGAGAAATTCAGAAGTTAAGCATAATATAATTTTTGACTCCCTAAATATATCATGTTTTTCTCATAATTCGTAAGATAAGGGGCCGTGCCGGCCGGGTCTGAATTTAAGAGAAAAATATCGGGCAGATTTGACATATCCGCAAAAATCATAATAAGTGGACAAAGAAAATTATGACGATGGAGGCAAATAATCCCATGATGATCTTATGTATAATTTTTTTTTTGGCTTTGGATATTTTCTTAGATCATAAAATTGCCAATTTGACCAAATTTACAGATTTTGCGACCTCAGAATATTTTAATGGAAATAACTTGTAACTTATATTTCTTAATAAAATTTTTAAGTTTATCTAGCGCTTACATTAATATATAGGTTACACTATATGGCACCTAAAACTTAACAGGACTCAATTTTCGGTGCTAAAAAAATTTTATTTGAAGTAAAAATCAGATATTTACCTGTTTTACAAATATTTTTTAATATTTTATGTTTTTAATTTTTTTTTATTAACATTTTTTTTTAAAATTCATTATTTATAGCTGGCTTACAATGTTAACTATAAAGATTTGACCTATATGGCAGGTCTGCCCTAATAAACTTGTTGAAATGTATTCTTAAAAAGAACGTAACTTCTACACTCTGTATTATATTGATATTTACAACAAAGTATTTAACTTGTAATAAAAAAATTTCTGGCCGTATTTTAAATTCGAGGCAATATAAAACCATGTATAGGATCGGGATGGGTAACCTAAGAAGGCGAGCTACCTAAATTAAACAATGTTGGGTGGGCCAGGTCTGAATATCAAGACCCGGTTTAAACTTTAATATGAATATGATGGAAATTCCAATTATAATTAAATAATGACATTTTGCTGGCCGGAAATTTTTTAGCTCGTGGTCTAACTGTCATTGACCTAGGGCTATAAGAGCCATGCCCTGAGAGAAATGCCTTTCCATGTGATATAGGGCAAGGGGGGCTCTGACTTAGCAGGTGAATGACTCTAGCCTTACATCTGCCAGGGTTGTAAAGTCTGCATGCTATAATATTCTGGAGAGTGCGGAGTCATTTCAATGGATATTATGGGATTGGCGGAGAGACGCGCTTAACTACTGACCCTAGGGGTTATGAACGTCGCCGCATAGCAATTTCAATGCTCCTAAACCCCCTTCCTTCCCAAAAAAACTTAATAAATTGATATTTTTACAAGGTTAAACTATTTATTTCATAAAGGTTGCATAAGCCTACCTAACACGCTATGTAATTTTTTATATATATTGTCTTGAGTCAGAGTGCCATACGTCTGGTAATCTTTATCCGACCGTACTTCCACATCATTTAAAAAATTTCCGCAAGCGTATTCTTCAAAGTTTTTACACGGATCAGCTGAAAGGTTTGCGTAAGACAAAACGCGAGTACTATAAGGATCAGAGGTAGGAGCAGCGTCCTCTTTAATCGGCGAGATGGAAGGAGACAAAATTTAAATAAATATTATATTAATATAACATTAAATTTGATTTTTTTTGTTTCAAGTACTTAATATATGAAGTCGCGTTTAGAGTTTGTTTATTTCTTTGTATAGTTTATAAAAAAAAATTTAATATGCTGATAATTAAGTCTCATTGCCTTTGGTTTTTCTATACGGTATATATTGAAAAATTGGCCAAATTTGACCATACTAATTTTGCGATTTCTCGATAAATAAAAAAAACTTTAATATTCATTTGTATATTGAAATATTGTTTACTTAACACATATTATTTAAAATAAATTACTAGTATATAAAAATTTTTTTTATTTTTTTTTGTTAAATATTTTTTGAGTAATTTTATGTGTTGTATTTTCAAAAAATTTTAATGTTAATTGCTGCAAATGACTAGAAAAAAGGGCAAAACAATTTGAAAATCTTTAGACGTTTGGTCTTTAAAGTTATCATAAGTGTCAAAAATTTTTTGACCTGTGTTTATACATATTTGACTTATATTTATTTATTTTTTGTTAAAATTTTTTAGTAAATAGTCATTTAAATGCCAAAATTGTTAAAAATGACTTTAGCCATGTCGTGCAAAATATAGAAAAAATTTAGAGGTTTTTAAATTTTATACTAATATCTTACAATTTATGTGTTAGACTTTGTATAAGTATTTTTAATTGGCATGCAAATTGCTCGACATACCCTAAATTTATAAAAGGTTCTCTTAAAATTAATATTTTAGATATAAACTAAATGTCTCTCTACGAAAATATTTGAAAAGTTAATACCTTCCTTAAAAAATTCACTTCCACTTCCTGATTGAGAGGCATTTTCTTCTTCTTCTGCACAAAATACACATATAGAATAAAACATAGGTTGGGATTATTATCATTTTGAGCAATAAAAATCTACCACTTATATTAATGTAAGACGGTCTATTTGCAAAATTCTTTGTAAAAAAAATTTAAAATTTGGTGTAGCGAAATATAATATAAATTAGATTTGTATATTAATGTTTCAATGATAGATTTGTTTTAACCAACTGCTATGATGAGCCATGCTTTTTTCTTTCTCTTAAAAATTCTTATAGAGATATGCATTACCGCCTCGGCTAAAATACTAACTAAATGAGGCACATATTTTCTAAAAATAATATGTTATAATTGACGATGGTAATAAGAGAATTTAGTTTAAGATTTAGATTTTAAACATAAGCGCCAATTTCAATGCTCCTCACCCAAAAAAAAACATAAGCGCGTTGATTTGTCAGTTTGTAAACCTTATACAAGTTTCCTTAGTTTTATGCAAAACATATTGCTTAACATTTGGCTATATTCATAAATTGGATTAGTTTCTAAAATAAAATTTGTAGTTTTCTAGATGCAGCCTCAGAATTGCGAAGGAAAGATAATTAACAAACCAAAAAATATATAACAAAGTGTATAAATTCCACTTCCACTTCCAGTTTGAGCGTTAATTTTATTTTCTGTTTAAAGTACACATAGCATATTTTCCAGTGTGCTGTAATTTAAAAAAAAATTAAGCATTAACTACCCACCAAAAAAATTTATGTTTGCCCGTTCTATTAAAAAAATTTTTGAAATTGTTTGTCCAAGCATAAAAATAAACAAATTAATATTTTAGGTTTTATTGAATAGGTCATTGCAATGTTCCATGCCTATATTTTTTATTTCAAAAAAATGTGTAAAAGGGTGAATAATGGTATAAAAAAAAATTTTGCAGTATTAGCACGGAGTGATAAAACACGTTAGCTTAATGAGGCACAAATCTAGGAAAGTTTCAGTAAATAATTAAGAATAATGAGCTAATTAGAAAGATCTAACCTGCCATTTTAGTAATTTTCAAATCCGTTTACCGTATTTTTAATCAAAATTTATATATAAACATTTCTCAAAAAGATGTTAAAAAAACAAAAATTTTTGATAAATAAATAAATTGAATTTTTTTTATATATTCACAACAATTGAAGGATTGTCAAGAAATGATATAATAAATCAACAAAAATACAACGTTACCTTTTGTCAAAATTCCACTTTCACTTCTTGATTGAGCCGTAATTTCATTTGCCTCTGTTTTAAATACACATAGCATATTAAATAAATTTAACGATATCTTTATGTTAACGTAGCCCGTAACACTAATGGATAGAAATTTATTGATTGATAGGCTAAATTTTGTCATCGCGACTTGCAGAAATAGTTTTTATGTATAATAAACGTTTTAGCTTTTAAATATATCATAATACTATATTTAAATATAATATCATAATATAATTCTTATTCAATAAAAAACAAATATCAAACTTTTTTATCCATATATTCCCAAATGATATCCTGGGGGCCTAGCCACCAGGATATAAATTCCCTAAAATTATCCTACTATAAACCAATCCTAATAATCTATTTATTATTTTCTTCCTACAACATTGGTGCCATCAAATCCGGGAACAAACCAGGTAAAATTTAAAACTTCGTAAAAAAACAGTTTGGCTTATACCTTTGATCATTGCAAGATGATATACCTATATCAGCGGTGTTTGATGAATATACATAAGCATTAAACTTGACAGTGAGACATTCTATTCTAAACATTTTCCAATGCTTAATTCTCTGAAGGCAACACAAGGAACTTCAATCTATGCCCCCCCCCCCCCCTTTCGTTATCCAAGAATTGAAGATCATTGACTTCCAATATTCTAAATCGGCACAAACTAATTTGAATTTTCCGGCCCGAACTAAATTGAACTCTCATTATGCTAAGTTGGTATGAACTATTAAATGGTAACATTTACACTCAAATAACCCACAATTAAATATCATTCTACTCAAACCACATAACAAAAATTCTTAACAGATATCAAACAAACATTTCTCAAACATAAAGGAGATCACACCAACGAAATCAAGGCTTTGCATACTGATGGAAAAGAAGGTGGTCGCGCAATAAATACCGGTTCGTTTTTTCCTTATATAAGGTTGTCATATAATCGAAAGTGTAAGACCCAGCATTACCCTAAATGGACGGTAAACGTTTCGTCCAATTCTAGGCACTTCGTAGAGAAGCGTAAAAATATAATAATAAATTTATCAAAATCTGATGGTAAACCACCGGTACACAGAACCCGACTTAAGCAGCGCACACAAGGAGAGGTGACATATCTTTAAAATAGGTTAATAACAACGTAACAAGAGACTAGCAAAGTCACAATTGTACAATAACAGTTTGCAATCTTAACAGTCTAATCAAGTCAATTACGATAGCCAACCTTAGCTACTAAATACAATATTTAATACCTCTGGTCCATACGCAATCACTTAATCAACACTACGATAGAATGGATGGAATGGGTGTATTAAAGTCATTTTGTATAATTATAAATTAAAGAATATTTTTAAGTGCAGATGATGAATTAATACATGTTTCTTCATTATTAATTAAAATGTTAAAACGGTCTGGTTTTGATTATTTTTTCTTTTATGTTTGTTTAAACCAACGTAGAGGAATTTTTATGATTCCATTGGATACTCCAGGTATAACGATATAAATCAACTAGTTTCAAATAATTTTCTATTTGGAATCTTGGATGTGGTTGAACCCTTTAATATTTTTAAAATACCTTGTACAACCAAACGCGATCAAACAACGATAAAAAAGAGTAATAAAAACTTTTGCTGTGAGCAAAGAAGATTGGCAAAGATTAGTCACAATCAAAATCACAACACGTTATCAAATCATTTAGATGATTATGCAAATTTACCAAATCCCGTTGAATTTTTTATATAAAGGCAGTAATAACTGATTGAAATGTATCATTGGCCGTGCTCAATAAACAGTTTGCTTATTATCAATAACACATTAAAATTTAATTAAAAAATGGCATGTGGAATTTAATTAAAAAATGGCATGTGGTCAATACCTAGTGCTACTCTAAACCTTTTAAAGTGAATTGTAGCTTTTTTTGCAATTCTAATTAATTAAAAAATTTTCTTACAAACACCTTGTTGTCATATGTTCAAATAAGCCTAAAAAATTTCTTTATTTACATTATGAAGTGTTAAGTTAGGTCTTAAAAATATCGCTTTTGCTATGAAATATAGTTAAATTATTCATAAAATAGATTATATTTCGAATCGAGTTTTACATTTTACAATATTTGTAACCTAAAACAATATTAAACAATTTATTAAATATAACATAGAAACAATAAGAACGACACATTTCTTTTTTGGTTAACGAATGTAAGTAAGGCCGCGGTAATCATAAGTTTAAGTAAATATTATAGAGCCCCCTTCCTTTTATACTAAATAAATGTTGAATCCTTTCAATAGGAAAGAATATAGTTCAGCATCAACTGAAAATGTATTATTTAAAAATATTTTAATCCACACTTGATTAAAAAATTATATATATTGCATGGCGACATTAACGCTAGAAAAATTCTCTATTTAATGTGTTTATTTTTTATTTTATTCCTGGAAAATTGTTAAATAAAAATTCGATATCTGGTCAAACTGAATTATCGGCAATAAAATTTAGCCTACATGAAGATTAAAAAAAAGCCAAAGTCTAGACTTATGAATTCGATATTAAAAATTTAAATAACTCTTGGAAAGTGGTTCTAAAATACAAAACAGGTTAATGTTCATGATTATATATTTTTCAACTATACAGTACACCTTCTCGGTCGAGAAAAGCAAGATTACCGTAAATTAACTTTTAGTATTGAAGAGAAATTACAAAGTAATTAATAAAAAATATCAAACATAAAATAATAACATGATTTGATAAACCATTTTATTGGTATTTATCCTTTTAATAAATTAAAAGTTGAATTTATTTTTCAATATAATAGCAAATAAATAATTATTTTTTTTTACTTTTATATCATTCTTAAATCAAAAACAAAATAAAATATATTTATTTTTGGGGTTGAGGAGCATTAAAATTGCTATGCAGCGACGTTCATAACCCCGGTCAGACTAAGCACTTCTTTACTGCCATTATACCCATTGAAATGACGCCGCACTCTCTAGATTATTAGTTAGCAGGCTTAACAACCCTGACAAAAGTTAAAGGTCAGAATCATTCACCAAATGCCCCCTTGCCCCACTCTTGAAAGAGACTTATATAGCCCATATTAGCATTGTCGGTAGGCAATACAGAAAGAACTAATTTAAAAAAACTTTGATTCATGCGCAACATTAGTGGTATTACATGAATCAAATTTAACAGAAGAAACAATTTGTAATAGCATCAGTAGCAATAAATTAATTTTACCATTTAACACGAATAATAGTGACCACATTAATATCCATTGGTATTGTTTCATTTTGAAAAAATTGTATATTTGCATGGTTTCAACAATGATTTTTGTAGCAACAACAAGTTGAAAAAAAATAAAATATAAAATATATAAAAATTTTGTTAGATAAAACCAAAAATATATGTTTATTTATTAGATTCGATAATATTGTGTTTTTTAGGTAGAAACATGCTTAAAAAAATATTTCACAATAGGTATTTTAAATGTACTAAAGCTCTGCAAACGTGATAATTTTGCAAAAAAAAATTTAATTTTTATGAAAATTCTAAATGAATTACCTCATAAGCCTCAACTCTTAGGATTAAGCCTGTTTTGTTGTACCTGTATGGCGAGTGTTTGAACTTAAATTTTAAAATATTATTAAATATATAGGAAGATCTAAAACATCAGACTGTTAAATAACAAAAATTAAGGTTCAATCAGACTTTACATGTTTCTACTAGCAGATTTTCGCTATAGCCAGGTTCATAGTTTAACAGATAAAAACGAATGAATGTTTGAAAGAGGAAATAGAAAATATAACCTTACCATAAATGTTCTCGTTGTTTAAATCATAAATAAAAGGCCTTAAAGATTCAAGAAAATAAAATTTTATTTCGCCTAAATTTGCGACCTTAAGATCAATAATGAAATTATGAAATAAATTTAGTATATATAGCATTATCCACATTTAGATTAAACACTTGCAACTTTTAAATAACCCGAATTTATTAAGAAATTTTTTTTTTATAAATTTAAAAAATTAGTCTTTTAATTCTAAAAAATTTATTGTTTTTAAAATCGTTTTTTAACATTGAAAAAATTGTATATTTGCATGGTTTCAACAATGATTTTTGTAGCAACAACAAGTTGAAAAAAATAAAATATAAAAATATATAAAAATTTTGTTAGTAAAACCAAAAATATATGTTTATTTATTAGATTCGATAATATTGTGTTTTTTAGGTAGAAACATGCTTAAAAAAATATTTCACAATAGGTATTTTAAATGTACTAAAGCTCTGCAAACGTGATAATTTTGCAAAAAAAAATTTAATTTTTATGAAAATTCTAAATGAATTACCTCATAAGCCTCAACTCTTAGGATTAAGCCTGTTTTGTTGTACCTGTATGGCGAGTGTTTGAACTTAAATTTTAAAATATTATTAAATATATAGGAAGATCTAAAACATCAGACTGTTAAATAACAAAAATTAAGGTTCAATCAGACTTTACATGTTTCTACTAGCAGATTTTCGCTATAGCCAGGTTCATAGTTTAACAGATAAAAACGAATGAATGTTTGAAAGAGGAAATAGAAAATATAACCTTACCATAAATGTTCTCGTTGTTTAAATCATAAATAGAAGGCCTTAAAGATTCGAGAAAATAAAATTTTATTTCGCCTAAATTTGCGACCTTAAGATCAATAATGAAATTATGAAATAAATTTAGTATATATAGCAATATCCACATTTAGATTAAACACTTGCAACTTTTAAATAACCCGAATTTATTAAGAACTTTTTTTTTTATAAATTTAAAAAATTAGTCTTTTAATTCTAAAAAATTTATTGTTTTTAAAATCGTTTTTTAACATTATTATAAACTTTTTTTTGTTTATAGCTAGCTTACAAAATTTGAAAAACGGTACACTGGATATAAAGTCAATAAAATACTAGATTTGATCTTATAAATTAATTTGGGTATCTCAAAAATTTATAGAAATAACACTTAAATTTTAAGAGTCATGACTTCAGTGACCAGACCTGCCATTCCAGGGGTTTTTGAGTCCGAACAATTTTTTAATCAAACTTTGTTAGCTAGACGAAATTTTTTTCACAAAATCAAAAAAAAAGATTTAAAACAAAAACATATTATTTTTAAAACAACTGAACTGCAAAAATTAAATCAAATAATATTTTTTATTTTAAATTATATATTGTGTTCAGGTTAGAGTGTCAAAATCTTTATAACATTAAGAATTAAAAAGTTTTAATTTAACCAGCATTTATAATAATAAATTTAACAATGTTGAATATAAATTAATTATAAAAAAACAAAATATTTATTATATTTAAAATGTAAAAGAATAAAATAAAAAAATTAAATATTATAAATATTAATTTTTAGAGTCCGATGACCATGTATTTAAAAAAATATTCACTTTTAAATTTTCTAATTAATTTTTATGTCAAATGCTAAATCTCGGTAAAATAAAATTATTTTTAATTAGTTTACCAATTTGTTTAAAGATTTTCAAGGCTTCAAGACCAAAAATTTAGAGGTTAGGGCAATAATGGGTAAACAAATATTATGAATTTAAAAAACAAGATTTTCTTCTTCAAAATTTTAGAATTTAATATTAAGTCAAATATATTATTTAAAAAGAGGATCAAAGTAAAATCTTAAAATAAGGGGTTCCCCTCAGAGTAGTAAACAAAGTTTTGTTAGGTTTTTTAGTATTAAAAGATAAACTAGGTTTTAAAACACACAGTATATTAGTTTTTTTAAAATTGGCAATATAGCAATCCTTTATGGCTCCTAATTTTTGAATTTTAGCAACAATGTAAGGGATGCCGACCAAAAATGAGAGTCTTGCATTTATTGCAAATGTAGGGAGTTGTAAAAGGAACTAAACTCAAAAACAAAGCTTTTGGAAGCTTTGTAAATGTAATTGGTGGTTATTTAACATATTAGGGAAGGCCTCTAACCATTCATGTCCTGAAATGAATGAAGAGAAAATCTAAGAAGAAATGCGCGTGATATCTTCACTCTGTAATAGGTATGCAAGAGAGTTTAACGCTAAGAACATATTCCATTCTTTTTGATCATCCGTTTTAGGATATGAACTTGTAAAGCCGGCCTCAAATGCCCAGGTAGTTAAAGGAAAAAGGATCCGAGTCAAAATTTAATTTTTAAATATTTTTGAAAGATTAAAAGGAGGCAAAGAAACCGACAAACGCTATTGGCGACCTGATTCCAAGTTCACCCAGCTTGCCTGTTAGTGCAATTAGATTTTAAATTAAAGCTATTTTTAAAAATTAAAAATAATTTGTGCTCATATTTTTTATTTAAAGAATTAAAAAAAATAACTGTGGAATTACACATTTGTTTAAAGAAAAAAGCCTGAAGCAACGGTAATTTTTTTAAATGCTAATTTTCTTTTAAAACCAATAGATAACAAAAATTATAAATATTTGCATGTAATGTTAATACATGATATACTATTAATAAATAAATCTTAGATAAACATGGATAAAAGCGTATTATTTATCTTTTAAAAAAATTTATCCTGGAAGCCTGAAAAGCTAAGGGGAAGGGCTGGCTAGGGCCATTTTTTCAAGCATAATTATTATTTTATGGTCTGATTTTTATAATTTCAAAAAAAATTTTAATATTGCGCATTTTTATGTAGAATATATGTAATTACTATTTTATATTTTTTAAGCTGAATAGAGTAACCAAATACCAAAATATCTTTTTTTTTTACATTTCTTATAATTTAATACTACATAACATCATGTTTTTTAACGAGTTTTAATTAATTAAAATTTTATCAGTTTAACTCTTGTGAATATGCAAAAATAAAATTTCAATTTATTTGTTTTTGAAATTTATTTTTTGACCTTTTTTTCTAAAATTTTTAATGTTTATACTAAGTTTGATTAGGGAAAACGAACTTTGGATTTTAGAATATGAATAGTAAAGTAAGATTGATTATCATGAAAACAAATTGTATAAGTCTGCTAATTTAGAAAAATATATCTAAAAAACATTGGTTATATATAACTAGTAATTAATATTAGGGTAAAAATTAAATAAAACATTAACATAAACGGTTAAATGCTTACTAAAAAAATTTGCAACAATGTCTTAAAATAGTAAGCAATAATTAGCTGATTATGAGCAGTGTATTGTATTAATCTAACAATTTTATGCTAGAGGTTGTTTTGATTAAATTATATCATCAAAATTCAACGCCCTAGTTTATGAATTTTTGTGTAGTAGAAGAACCAAATCACCTTTACGCAGGTACTTGCTAGCCTACTAGAAGTTATTTTCCTTCTTAAAAAAGAAAATGTGGCCTCCCAACTCGACGTTAAAGAGCTAAATAATAAACTTATAGAAAACATGTTTAATAGATTAGGAAACGCATCTTTCTAATCATATAAAAATTTAACAAAATCATTATTAACACATATTAAAAATTTGACTAACTCAATTTCTTTAGATAATGAATTTTTATCATTATTACTTATTTTTAAAAGAGGCTCTAATTTATTTATATCTAAAAAAATGATAATTAAATTTATAAAGGGAATCTAAAGATTTTAAATAAATTATCGGTAAATCTATTATCAAAAGAATCAATAAATAAATCAATAATATTAAAATAAATACTTTTTAATTCATCATTAATATTTAAAATATTCATAAACTTATGAGTAGCAAATAAATACAGAAAAATCTTTAGGTTTAAATTTTTTATCCTTAGATAAATTATTGTCATTTAAAAAAGTATTATATATATCAAACCAGTTTTTTGAATAAATCTTCAAATGTATTTGTATCTCTTAATTGTTTAATTTCTAGCAAACAATGATGTATTAAATCAAAAGTTTTAGAAACATAAATCGTTTTGCATTAAAATTGATCCTTAATAATTTTTAATAAATAAAATAATTTTTCAAATGCTAAATACTGTTCAGCCTGTCATATATAAGACATGCTGATGTATAAAGGAATCAGGTTTTACTATTATTTAATAAAGAGAGAATACCATCAAGTGGTGGGTGGTGGCAGCGGTTAAAAAACGGATTGTTGGAGATCTTTATTCATATTAGGTAAAAAGTTAAATAATTAAAATTGATATTTACTTATATACAAAAAATGTAATGCCAAATATATATGTTTTCTTATTTTTTTTGACATGGATTTAAATTTTATCAAATAAAAATTGAGAATAATTTTAGTAATGATTTTATGATAATGTTTAAGAAAACTATTAACATTTCTTTGGAATAATTTTATCGGTTTTATATATAATCTATAGAAAACACTATAATTACAGTGTTAGTCCTTAGACCACAATCAACGTGTTTTAATTGTGGTAGGGTAGGATATATCAAAAATGTATGTCCATATAAGGCCTGGTATCACAACAGGTTGGGCCGATTAGGAATTATGGGTGGGAAGGGCCTGATATAGAAATGGAATCTGGTCACGGCCAAGTAGAAACTATGGAAAAAAGGGCCCGATATAGTTAAATGACTAATGGCGAATTAGAACAAGGGGATTATAAATTTTTTATTACAGATTTATGGACAATTCCACCTCAAATCGACAAACTTTTTTCCTTAAAGTCTCAGTTTTGGCTGAGAATTAATACTTTGGCAGGGTCCTTGGGTGCTGATAAAAACCTTAATTTTTTTTGACCGAAAGTGATTTTTGACCGAGATACGAGCAAAATTATTTTCATATTTTTGCCAAAAAAAATTTAAGGCAACTTTGCGCGCATGTATCATCAAAAGTATTGTAGCTTGAGTCATAATTTTATTTTTATTTTGAAGATCGTAATAAGGGCTATTTTAGATGCAATAAATATTTAAAGAATTTTTTTTAAATTACCAAAAAATTAAAGTCAAGTTTAGACACAAATAGCTCAAAAATCTTTGATTTTTATAAAAAATTTATATTATATGGCCCTTAATAATTTTAATAAATACATGATTTTAAAAGTTTCGGACCGGCATGACTTTTTCCATTTAAAAAAATTAATTTTTTGTAATTTTTGGGCATATTTATGTTTTGCACAATATTAGAATATGCCAATGTGCCAAATTAACAGTATTCAAAAGCAGGACATATGGGGAATTACGTTAGACCATAATAGTTTGATTTAATTGATTACTACCATTAATAAATTTACAATGAAAAAGTGAACCTTAAAACCGAAAAAGTGAAAATTTTGCCTGTTTTTAATATCGACTTTCTGATTAACCAGCCAACTTCAACATTCATTTTATAGATAAAATATCGCTTAATAACATATAATTAACCCCACCTTTTTTTATTCGATTTTGACGCTTCTACAATAAAAATACCTAATTTTGCCAAAAAACAGCAAATTTTCAGGCATCAAAAAACTAACGCAGATTGTATTCCTCTGTGCAAGTTTATTTTTTTATTATTTTTGCATAATTAACTAATAATATTAAGAACCTATATAATCAGTCATAACACTTTTTTTTTTTCATTGTTAGCTTTTTGCCATTGAGGCAGTGAGCTCTTTCAGTTTAAGTCTCCATTTGTTTCTATCTCTACACTCATTTCTATTTAGGTTGTGACATCTCATGCTAGCGTCTACTCTTTGAGACCAAGTGAGTTTAGGTCTGCCCCTTTTATTCTTGCCTTGCACTTCAATTGCATTTACCAGATTGCTTAGATACCCGTCTTTTTGCCTCATAACGTGCCCAAACCATCGGAGTCTGTTGATTTCGACTTTATTTTGTATGGGTGTTATGTGTAAACTTCCAAGTATATGATCGTTGCGGATCTTGTCTTTGCGAGTCACCCCGAGAAACATCCGTAGCATGCGCATTTCCATCGTTTGTAGTATTCTTTCATCGCTTTTCCTCAACGCTGTTGTTTCTAAGCCGTATGTTATTGCCGGTTGTACTATGCTTGAGTAAGCCTTGCCCTTAACTTTTATTGGTATATTTTTGTCGAACAGGACACCTGTCAACGATCTCCATTTTAGCCACCCAACTTTGAGTTTGTTCCTAACTTCTTGCTCGACGTTTTCATCGGATTGTAGGTAAGCACCTAGGTAGGTTGCTGTTGGCTTTGATTTAAGAGACCAGTCTTCGTTAATTACCAGTTGTTCACCCTCTGAGCCTCCGAAAACTATCAATTCAGTTTTGTCTTTGTTAATTTTTAGGCCTAGCTTTTCAATCGCTTTCATCCAATTATTCAGACTTTCACACATCTCCTGCGGGTTTTCAGCCATTAGTAAAATGTCGTCAGCGTACAGTATGTGCCACGGTGGATTTGTGGCAACGCTCTTTGAGATCATGTCCATCACCGCGATGAATAGTAGGGGACTTAGGGCCGAACCTTGGTGCACACCTTCATTAATTGTAAATCCTTTCGATGTTCCTGACGAACTCCTTACATACGTCAAATTTCTTTCATACTGTCTTAGTAATCTCTTAATAATAAATCTAGTCAGTTTAAAAAGTAAAAGTTTGTCAGAGTAATAAATCTAATCAATTTAAAAAGTAAAAGTTTTTGATTAATTAGCTCTGTATCGCTTGTTCATTTTAGCTAACCTTTTCACAATTTACCAACTAAATTGATTTTACGACTTTGCCAATACCCTGAATTTAATCATCACATATCATAATATCACTTTTATAATATCGGTTTTTACACTCATTACATTTTCTTATTTGATCAATTCCTTTAATTTACCAATAAATCGATTAAACCAAAACCTTTAAATTATTTTCAATTCAATGGTGGGATGCACTTGTAGGTCACAAGGACCACAAGCGCAGCAAGGTCAAGGTCAATAGCAATTAGTCAAGAAATTATCGCCTGAACAAGTTATAATTATTAACCAAAACAAATATAATCTTATTTGATACGGGAGCCGCAGTATCCCTGATTTGTTTAAAAACTTTTAAAAAAATATTTCCATATTCTAAAATAATTAATTGTAATCAAATTTTCAAAACTGTTTCAGGTGATAGTTTTAGACCTTTAGGGTTTATAGATGTAAATATTTATATAAATAATATATATTTAACAACGAAATTTTATATCGTAGATTTTGAAACGGTAATAATTATAGGATGGCCAATTATCCATTTTTTATTTCAGAATAATTTTCTAAATTTGATAGATTTTAGAAAGGTTAATATAGAATTAAATCAATTTCATTTTAATGACATTACAAGTACAGAAGCAAATAATTTTATTAAAAACTGCTTAATTGAGTTTAAGGATTTATTTGAAGGATTAGGATTATTAAAAGGGATAAAATTTAATTTACCAATTTTACCGGACGCCAGACCTATTTTCCTCCCTTATCGCAGAATTCCATTCGCTTGGTTGGATGAAGTAAAATCAATTTTAATAGATTGGCAAAATTTAGGCGTGCTTAGACCAGTTGAATATAGTAGTTGGGCAACTCCTTTAGTACCCATACAAAAAGAAAATAAAAAGTTACGCATTTGCGCAGATTTTAGGTTAACAATTAATAAATTTTTAGAAAAAGTAACCTACCCGTTGCCTAGGTTTGATGAAATAATTTCGCGTTTTGCTGGAGCTAGGTTTTTTAGTAAACTTGATTTTTCACAAGCCTATCTTCAATTAGCATTAACAGATAAAATCAAAAAACAGTAATTTTTACTTAAAACAATTTGGTGTTCGCACCCATTGAACAATTATATGAGGACTAGCGTGTTTGATATTAAGATGTTGGAATTTTTAAGGAGATATTGGACTGGTGATTACGGTTAAAAATTATTATTCATTACAGGTAACATTTTTAATTTTTATTTTTAACATATTTAGTACAAAATGTATTATTTTAAACATATTTAAATTTATAGAGTCGTTGCTTTTCTTACGTTATTTTTCAGTCATCTTTAAAACATACTTAAATTAGTCGAATATATAGTTGTGCTCCTATTTTAGTACTCATGCAAAGGAAATAAAAAAAATATGCATTGGCGCGGTAAAAAAGTAAATAAATTTTTAGAAAAAGTAACTACCCGTTACCAAATTTTGATAAAATAATATCATGTTTTTTTTTCAGGTGCTTAATTTGTAGCAAACTTTATTTTTCGCAAGCCTATCTATTATTAGCATTAACGGAAGAAAGTGTCAATGTTTTGACCATAAATACATACATAGGTTTAGTTTAATATTTTACGTTTACCCTATGGCCTTCCAGAATCGGCCCAAATATTTCATAGGGCAATGTCACTAATATTTGTAGTCCTAGAAGATGTTTTTGCCTATCTAGACGACATACTTATCATTGGCCGAACGATGCATGAACACAATGCAAGACTTTCTATCGCATTAGGTCGCATCAAGGAAAAGGGGATGAGATTAGGTCAAAACAAATGCTCATTTCTTTTAGAAAAAATAAGTTATTTAGGACAGGAGATTAGTGCACAAGGCATCAGACCTTTACCTCAAAAGACCGAAGCGTTGATGAAAATGAGAGATCCTAACAATAAAGCAGAACTTTTCTCAATACTCGGTACTTAAGGTTATTATCACAGGTATCCTAGAGTACAAAAAATTTCGGCACTACTTTACAATCTCTGTAAAAGGATGTCAGTTTTAGCAAAAGTTTACAGTAAGTATAATTATTCAGTTTCCAGTATATTTTTCGGAAATTTTCGAACATATTCGTGATGGTATAAACTATTAATAAAGATATACAACCCACATGGACAATTTTTCACAATAGTTGTTCATATTAAATTAAATTCGCCCAATTATGTTTGGAAAGTTTCCAATTTTTTTTTCAGCCTATGACTCTCGCCATGCTATTAAAGCGCTGCGTCAGACGCTAAGATTTTTGGAAATAATATTAAAACTCAAGTTTTACAATTTAAATTTTAAAAGGTTCACGTACAATATAAAAATTCAAAAGAATTATTTAAGTAATGGCATGATAATAAGAAAGATTACCCCAATCCAAATACTGCAATATTAATAAAATACCTAATATGGTCAAAAATAATTTTTAGCAGTGGACAGGGAAGCTTAAATGTATATATAATAAGATAGATTCCTTACGGATTAAAAATGTGAATAACGCCAATTGTACGTAGTTTAAACATTTATTTTTCAAAATCAACTTGATATACATCTCAGGAACATTCTTTCTCCTCAAAGCCCACCATACTACTGATCTTGGAATTTTGTCGAAAGCTTTTTCCAAATCTACCAATGTGCAGTATAGCTTTTTATTCTTTCTCGTGAAACGTTCTGCCATGTTGCGCACGGCATAAATCGCGTCAATTGTCGACCTTCCTTTCATGAACCCGCATTGCTCAATACCTATATCGATTACGTCTCTTAACCTGGCTTCTATGACTTTTTCGAAAAGTTTGAAAATATGAGACATTAGTTTGATGCCTGTGTAATTGTGACAGTCAAATGCGTCGCCTTTATTTTTGAAGATTGGAATAATGTAGCTTTCTTGCCAATTCGGAGGTATTTTCTGATATGTTAATATCGAATTGAATAGAGTCGTTAACGCCAAAATTCCCTCATCTCCTAAAGATTTCCAGCACTCAATGGGTATGTTGTCGGGACCTGTCGCTTTCCCGTTTGAACACTTTTTGAGCTGAAGGCTGACTTCTGATTTTGAGATTGGTGGTATTAGGTTACAGTTTGGGGGTATCTCCTCGAGCTCAATTCTATTTGTGTCGCTGTTCAGTAATTCATTGAAGTATTCTTTCCAACGCTCCAGTACCTTTGTTTGATCTACGAGAAGCTTGCCTTCTTTGTTTTTAATGAACTTTACGTTTCCGTCACAATCTCTTGACTGTCTTTCACGTTGCTTTGCCATCTTGTATACCAAATTTTGCCCACTTTTGGTGGCCATCTCCTTGTATGCTTGTTCATATACTTTCTTTTTCGCTTCTCGTACGACATTTCTTACAACTTTGCATTTGTAATCAAACTTGTCGTTGGTCAGTTGACTCTTTTTCCATCGTTTAAGCAGCTTTTTCTTTTCTAATATTTCTCTTTCAACTCTTTTATTCCACCACCATGTAATTCTTCTCTTATCACGCCCACCTTTTGTAGTTCCAAGTATTTCTTTCCCGGCCGCTTTGAGTTTTGAAGATAACTCGCACCAGAACTGCGTAGGACTTGGTATGATTTCGCAATTGTATTGGCTGTCAAGGTTGCAGGTGATTGCGAAGGCTTCGTTTCTCTCCTTGAGCTTTGACCATTTGATTTGGGGAAGAAATTCTGTTTTGCTGGGATGTTTCTGGCGCCGGAACGTGAAGTCCATCACCAGGAGCTGATGCTGCGCTGATATGGTTTCTGGGATGATTTTGCAGTCTTTGATTCGTTTAAGCTGTCGTCTCGAAAAGCATGAAGTCTATTTGAGATTGATTGGAACCACTTTGGTAGGTAATGAGATGGGATCTTCTTTTGCTGAAGAAGGTGTTGGCAATGGCCATGTCGAAAGCTTGGGCGAATCTTAGCAAGTGCCCTCCGTCATCATTTATCGCTCCATAACCTTTGCCTCCGTGAACTCTTTCGTACCCCACATTTTCTTCTCCTACATGCGCATTAAAATCCCCTCCAATTATTGTCAATTCCTCGTTTGGTATGTCCATCAGCACTGCTTCTAGTATTTCACGAAACTCTTCCTTTTCTTGGTTCGTAAGATTTGTTTGGGGTGCATACACCGAGATAACGTTGGTGACTTTGCCTTCAATAACCAGTTTGATTGCTATGATTCGCTCGGAAGCTCTGTTAACTTTAACGACGGTTGGAATTAGTTCTTGCGCTAGTATTATCCCAACTCCGTTGCGATGGTTTTCCTTTCCATTGTAGAACATCTTGTAACCTAAGCCCATCATCAACGCCTTTGAGCCTTTCATCTTGGTTTCTTGCACACACATCACATCAATCCGCCTTTTAGCTAGCATGTCCGCCACTTCTGCCATCTTTCCCTTCATCGTTCCCACGTTTAAACTTGCAAATCTAATGGTTTTTTGTTTTGCTTGGACCCTAATGTTTCTTCTCACTTGATGCGGGCCAAATACACCAAGCGCGTCGCATACAGGGTACGCCTTAACGTTTGGTTTTTCATATTGTTTCGTTGTATTCATTTTGTTTTGTTCAGAGTTTTCGGGATTTTCACACCCGCCTTCTGAGGGCTGACGGTGACCCAGATTTGACTCTGGACTCCCTAGGCATCATCGTTTAGGGCCTACTGCCTTGTAGGTCACCAGTAGTCATGTGGCTAATCTCTTGCTAAAACTTTCTCCTGAAAATAAAATCTGCCTTCGCCAGGATTCGAACCCCGAACCTTCTAGGCTTATTCAGGTTACAAGCAAGCGCTCTGCCACTACACTATAGGCCGATGATATAATCAGTCATAACACTGGACAACAAAATTTGGACGACCTCAAGCATCATTTATGCCAACCATTGATCTTGGTCAAGTTTATAGTGCTAATTACGAATATGAAGTCAGAATTTTTTCCAATGCCTATTTTTGTTATTTAGGGTCAAAAATGCCAATTTGGTCATTTTAGGGGTATTTTGAGCTTTAATAACTTGATAATAAAAAAAGCAAAAAAAAAATTAAAAAAGTGGAAAGAGAAAACCTTCATTAACAACTCAAGGTATTTGATTTTTAAAAAAATTAAAATGTTTATAGATAAAATTCCGGGACCTCGCATAGTTTATAAATAACCTAATTCTTAATAATGATGCATTCATTTCTTGTGCAGTTGTCCGATTCGCTCGATTATCTTTTACTCCCCCGCATGTATATATTTGTTATTATTTATTCTCGCACCAAGCAGATCCATGTATGTTCCTGTTGACTGATTAATTACACGCTCCACACAAAGGAACCCAGAATAAACATCAATGATTATAAAATAAAATGGCGAATCATTATGCTTCACAATAAGCTTACCAATAGTTACAAGAATAATAGTTATTTTTAGAATATTGCTTTTACAAATTCGCAAGATGAAATGCCATTATCATTGACGTGATTTGGGACCAAATGAGATGGTTATTATGTTGCGCCATTGAGGTAACTCGGAGTATAAAGGGGCAATTTTTATTAAATATCCTGACATTGACAAAATGCGAGCTATAGGGGAAAATTTTTATTATTATTAGAGTACTGTCGCCGCACCATAGGTGAAAAGTTATTATTACTAGTATGCTGTCGACGATCTTGTCACCGATCCTGTCGACTGCGCCAAATGACGTGCTCGTCAATTACTGGGACATTATTAAGATACTCCATTGAAGTGATCCGAGGGCCAAATAAGGGGATTTTAATTAATAGGGTGAGAAGCATTAGTATGTACATCTTTTTTCTCTAATTACATACCCCTATAATAGGGCGAGATGCATTAGGAATTTCGACTTAGATAGCATATAAATTCTTTTAGATATTTGTTCCAAACAATTTATTATTCATTTCATCAAAACAAAATAAAAAATCCTCCTCATGATTTCAGCCAACACAAAACAAAATCCTTTTTTTAACCACAAAAAACACTACAATTAAAAAAAAACTACCAAAAAATAATAATAATAATAAATTATTTCTTTTATTTTTTTAGGTTTCTCGTGCGCGTGGCTTCTCTTGTGCGTTGCCACGCGCACGACAAGGATGGGCTTTTCTAGCTCTGAAAATACAAAAAGCTTTATATTAGGATACTAACATTACACAAGTATTTTGTTGCACTTGATTAAGAGGATTTTAAAATTAAATTATTAGACATATATATATATATATTATTTAAATTTATTAAATTTTAAATCTATATGGATATAGTTTAAAATCCATAGATAATTAAATGATGTTGAAGTAACTAATTCCACATGCAGATTAATATAATGTTGATTTTAAAGTACATATGTACAACGCAAAACGAGGGAAATTAAACACACTTGTATGAATAACATAAGTAATTTCTTGTTTCTCAATAGTAAGTGCTGTATTTCCTATTAAACGAATATAATAGACATTTAACACTAACCCCACCTTAGACTCATTCAAAATGTACAAATTTTTTCGGTAACAAAATTTTTTTTTGAGAATTTTAGATCTCCTTTATTTGGCCATGTATACTTTTTAATTCTAAAAAATGAGCATAAAAACTTATGATTCATGGCAATACAAAGGCATTTTTCTTCTTCAGCGCCATTGCTTAAATGCATTTAAACCGTTTTTATTAATG
This sequence comes from Acutogordius australiensis, assembly GCA_030555515.1. Taxonomy (NCBI): domain Eukaryota; kingdom Metazoa; phylum Nematomorpha; class Gordioida; order Gordea; family Gordiidae; genus Acutogordius; species Acutogordius australiensis. The sequence goes on from CM060242.1 coordinate 8,893,459, forward strand.
TGATAGCACATTTTTTTTTAATTTAACAATACACCCTCATTGTCAGAATAATAACCTTACCTCATTTTAACCGATATTTAATTTTAACTAAACACTTGTTTAACTTCTTTTTAAACTAATATGGCCATGCTTTATTTCGTTATTTTAAAAAAGGAAAATATTAAGCACATGATTCATGGTACATTTAATGATTTTATTTCTTTTATGTCTATTGTTTTTATATGTTATGTTTTTGTATAAATTATATTCTCTAAAATGTAAATAATATATATATAGTAAATTGATATTATATTGGGTTATGATTTAAATGTAGTTGTGCTAAAATGAATATGTGTTGAACTTTGATTCTGGGTCCTTGCAGGAACATTCAGCTGTATGTATGTTGATAGATGGTTAAAAGATGGGGTTGATTTGTCCAAAATGTGTGATTTTATTTAAAAATCAAAATGTCTTATTTACACACCTATCCCTCTAAGAAAAATATTTATTTTTGTCATCATTTGTTTGGGTGCACCAATAAGGTGCTAATGATTTACAATCAAACTTATTAAAGAGGGATAAGTTGATATATTTGACAAAATTAAGTGATATAATCTATTTGGTAATATGATTTCATTTGTTTGGAATTACATTTGGTAAGGAATATAATTAGTTATAATTTAATAAGGTGGTTTTGCTAAGTATAAATATATAAGGATAATAAGAAGATAAGCATCATTTAATTCCTAAGAAGTTTTAAAATTATAATAGGACCAACTAATCTTTTATATAATGTACTATGCGGTTATTCGTGCAAATCTTTTTTTTAGCCATTAGATGTTATATGGGTTTTACGCCCTCCCCTTGCCAAGACCAGGAATTTTAAATCATTTTAATGCTTTTATGTGTCAACTGTATATAAATGGGGGGGGGGGGGGGGGGGGGGGTTAAAAAGGGAACCTTATTTTCAGGGTGACCTTATTACACTTACAAAAACCAGTTTGTTAACTCCGCTATCACATTATTCATACATAAGTAAATCTCTTTTTTATTAAAATTTTTTTAATAAAAAAATATATGATGTATTTTTCACTAGAATAAAGAAAAGCTATTGAAATACCTAAAAATTATTTCCTATAAGAAAAACTATCTATCTTGCATTTCTATGAACAGCTACTTAGCCTAAAAATTTATGTCTTTAAACCTCAGACCTATTTTCCAACCTAAAATACTTTTTCTACTTAATAGAATAACTATGTCATGCTTAATAATTTATGTCCTGAGGCATATAACATTAATAGTTAAAGGATTGTGTAATCCAAGCTACCATTCTTAAAAAATAAATATGCACTGCTTAACAATTTATGTCCTGTCATGTTTAAAACATAATTAATTAGGCATGTCAATGGTTAAAGGATTAGTCTTAAACTACCTTTTAAAAATAATATGCAATGCTTAAAAATCTAGGTAGTGAAATATTTAAAACATTCATGGTTATAAGAATTGTATAATAAACTACATATTGCCAATAAAAAGGTTGCAAAATATGTTTAAAATATTAGGTATCCCAGTTATGTAAAAATTATACTGTTGGAAGCCCATACAATTATATTGTCAAATTAAATTCTAGTTTTGCCGATGCACCATTGTAAAAATTATATTTTCAAAAATGTAAATAATATTTATATGGTGAATTGATATTACATTGAGTTATGATTTAAATGTAGTTGTGTGGGTTAGGCCAATGTGGCAAACCCAGGATGAATTTGTGTTGAACTTTGATTCTGGGTCTTAGCAGGAATTGTCAGCTGTATGCATGTTGATAGATGGTTGAAAGATGGTTGATTTGTCCAAAATGTGCAATTTTATTTAAAAATTAAAATGTCTTATTTACACAGTTTTATAAAACGAATTACGTGCCAGAAACTGATTAAATTCTAAGTCGGTGTAAAAAAAATATTGCTTTCTTTCCGTGTAATATTTAAATTCGTGGAATATCATTATTCAACATTATGTACATCAACTTATAAAATACGCCTAGATAATACTACATAATAAATAACCAATTAAAACTAATTTAAAAATAACCAATTTTGTATTTTCATGTAAAGTTTGTGAAATCCAGTTCATAGTGCTGCCCGTGTCCAATCCACCCTTCTTTATCGACTAAAATTAATTTTTATTTACGAAAAAATAAATTGTTCAGGCAATATTCTACCCATATATTTAGATGCTAGTGGTGAGATAATAAAGGTAATACCGCATAAAATTAATTAGGTTTCTAAAACTAAACGTGGAGAGTAAGCAAAAATATACAGCAAATTGGACAAACCAGAATTTTTGATTACAGGATGGTAAAACTAAATTGTTAAAATTCCATGGTATTGAACATGTAATTTTTTGATTTGACACAACGCTTAATTATGTGTGCCTGAAGGCGAGCAAATTAAGCAAGTGAATTTTGATAATAACATTGACTAAAATGCAAGAACCGAGCATCGGCCAGTTGTTTAAGAGCTAAGGCATAGATGTTTAAACTCGAAAAGATGGAAATCAAAAATGTTTTTTAAATTACCTTAAGGATTATAAATCAGCAATCTATTAATGTGAATATTGAAGATAAAACGTATTAACTGCTTAAATATGAATCAAGCATTTGTTAAAGTAAACAAGTAGTACTTACTTATTTTTATTAGAGTTCAAACCGTGCCGTGGAAATCCGGCCCGACCCGCTCTACATATATTTTACCTAAATGGCCTGAAGAATTTTGTTATATATAAGGCCCGGCCAGACCTGAATTTATAAATCCGGCCAAAATTATATAATTAAAACTACATATTCGATTTGAATATAATACAGAGGCTTGAGGTCCTCAAAGATAACTAACATCTTAGCTAAGAATGAAAATTAGATTGTTAGCAATTGCATCAGAGCATTTCATAGAGTCAAAACATGTCTTCACTGGTCAAGGTGCTTGAGTGTTTTGATTAAAAACGTTAAAAATGAGTTTGGGCATGTATCGTAAACATTAAGCCTATTAGAGATTTCGGGACCCTTAATCCGGCTCGCCATTCGATAATTAAAACGCGCTGGGCATGATTTAAAAAAATAAACACCAAAGCGTGTATTTATCTTATTTTTTATTTTTTTTTAATTGTTATTAAATTAACACAAATGATTATCTATAAAAGGTTTTTACTGTATTTTACTAATAACGCAGGTCAACAAATATTTATTTCAGAAACTTGATTATTATGAAAACATAAAAGAATGCATCCCCATGATGGCTTAATCTCATATATGTTTTTTTTATTTGTTTACCGTCTTTGGCTCCTTAGATCCGTCTATAACAAAAAATGGCCTTTCTTACCACATTGACAGATTTAAATATACCCTAAAAAAATTAAAAATATTTTTTGCATATTAAATTCCCTTATAATTTTCATTTTTAATCACAAATAATGGAAATTTTTTTTTATTAACAAGCTCTTACATCGGCATAATACAAATTTTTCGCGTCCAAACTTAATTACGACACGATAGATTATCGGTTTTTAATTAAAATATTATTTGAAGTTTAAATTTAGCAGTTTAACTATTGTGAATATGCAAAAATAAAATGTCAAATTATTTTTTTTAAATCTTTTTTGGTTTTTTAACCTTTTTTTCTAAAATTTTCAATGTTTATAACTGATAAAGTTTGATTAGGAAAAACGGTAAACGGATTTGATATTCCCTTGAAAGGCAGCCTTGATCTCTGTAGTTGACTCATAACTCTCAAAAAATTGTTGACCTGTGTAATTTTAAAGTAAATTTTTATGATATAAAATTATAGGCCGTATTTGTAGGGTCAGACAGCGTTTATTAAAAAATTTCATCCCCGTGAGCTACTCAAATCGTGTGGTAAAGAACTAAATAAGAATGAATTCACTTTTTTCCGGCAGGAGGGGGGGGGGGAAGGGAGCTGAAAAATATTTATATAAAAAATTTCTATATGCGAAATATATTTTATAATTATGAAGTTATATTTTTTATTTTTTGGTAGAAAATGAGTTTTCATGATATTGATGAATTTCTTTTATTCTCAATAGGTAAATTTTTCCTATTAGTCGGAGTAAGGTATTCCAGGCAATTTTTAGAGTTGGTTATTTATTTGGCCAAGCTAAAATTTGTTTGTTTTAAAATTTATTATTAAAATTAAATTTAAACTGTTTTAAAGGGCTAAGCTTAAATTTGTTTGTTAATGTTGCTTAAATTTATATTTTAATAATCTAATTTGATCATTTGTAAAAATTTGATTTACGAACTATCCGGTTTAGCTCAAATTCTAGTTCCCAGAGCTTTCCAATACCATAGACGTAGAGCATTATATGCAATGTTGTATCTTTTCACCAACGACCGGCTTCAAAATTAATTCTCTATCTCCTTAATTTAATAAATTCCGGGTAACCAATCACATATAATTTTTGACTATTAGCTTTCTCCCCTTTTCCTGATTTTTAAAACATAATTTTATATAAAATTAAAAAAACAAATATATAAAATAATATTTATAAAACGGCTCAATTGTTAAATTTAACCTTAAAATAATATTTTTATTTCAACCCGGTAAATCATATCTAATATAGGTTAAGGTGCAAAAAATCTTTGTAAATTTAATGTTTTAGATAAAAAATTGAAGTTACACTTCCATCAAAATATTTGAGGTAGTAAAATCCATTTTTCCAATTCGGTAATATTTTTGATGGTCATATGAGTTTGTAGGGCCCACAGTGGTGTTTTGAAAATCGGTAAAATATTAAAGATAAGGATATTATATATGTCTAGGCAAAATTACAAAAGTGTCAGAATTTATGCGTTAGTAATTGACTTCAGGATAATAGCTTAACGCACTAATATGTTAATTTAAACTACCATTAATTTAAAGTATATAATTCCTTTTTATGGCAATATATTGATTTAAATAACAATTGTAATGTAATATAATGGTCTAACATCGCTTTAAACATTTAACTGACACATATTTTATGGATAAACACTGTACTAAATCCGGATCGGCATAGTACGAAAGATTATATCATTTGGCCCTGAAACTCTTATAAATGGCGCAATAGATAAACAAATGTTTTTTAAAATTCTAGATTCTGTAAGGAGAGAAATTTAAAGAAAAAAAAATTTTGACCTTAGTAAAATGGGTAATTTTTAACGCTGACCTAAATTTCGCCCAGCCTGGCTTACTTATTATTGCATACATGTTAAAACAAAATGACTTTTAGAGCCAAAAAATTGTTCAAACAAAATTAAATGAGGATGTAACCAAGTTAAAAGCCATCGCCTCAAAAATATTAAAGTGGAATTTCTACCCGAATTAAGTCAATAGACGTAAACTCGTGCGTAGAGGCAATTTAATTTTAAGGAAACCTTTCTCAGATAGTTTATATTGCGTGAGCTTGCATCATTCTTCAAATTGCTAGGGTGTAGGGAAAGGGCCAAGCCTATAAATACTGGCAAGTTTTAACCCAAGAATTTATAAATTATTTAACTGCTTTTATATTAATTTGACAAATCCATCAGAACATTCTCATACGACATGCTCTCAATTCTCATTGTATCGATGCTAATTGCCGGAACTCTGAGCCAATGTAACGACCTTTTTTTCGTTGTTCAAATATGTTACCTTTGATCTAAAAGACTTTTGAAAATGAAATAAATACAATGATAGGATGCGGCAATAAAAAAAATTGTTAAAACCAAAATATTTACTAAACATATTATTGATTTAAATTAACCATGATTTTTTTATTTTAATAAATTATGTTCTTAACCAAGGAAATTATAGACTTGAATAAAAAACGAATGGGATATCATAAAACTAGAAAAATTATATATTACAAATATTATATAATTTTTTTAATGAGCTATAGGGCAGTGCTGGGATGAGCCAAAAAACTTTGGCTCATTTTTTCCCCCAAAACATAAAAAAAGAAAGGGGGCTACAAATAAAGGGCCAAAATAAGAATTCAAAAAAAGCCCTTACTAAGAAAAGGGGCAAAAAAAACCCCACAAAAAGTGGCTCTTAAAAAGAGCCCCAAAAAGCCCATTTTATGTTTTCTTTATAATAATTTCGAAAAATTTTGATTTTTTCTTTATAGTAATGATGGAGGGGTTATTTCTTCTTAAAGCTCCCAAGAATTTTTTTTTAAGAAAAGGGGCTTTTTTTAAACATGCCCCTTTTCTTTTTTTAAGAAAATGGGCTTTTTTTACATGCCCCTTTTCTTTAAGCAAGAAAAGGGGCTTTTCTTTTGCCATGGATACGAATTTTTGGGCATTTAAAAAAAATCAAAAACTTATTTAAAAGCCCATTTAGTTTTTTTTCCCAGCCCTGCTATAGGGCACGTTAAATATCAAATTTTAAAAATATAAAAACAGATTTTCTTCTATTTTGTCGAAAAAATAACTAAGTTAAATGAAATAATAAATTATTTCACTTTAATAACTTAAATAAGTAATTTCTTTATAATTAATGTTGTATATCATTTTTGGCTTTCGAAAATATAAAACAACTTAGAACTAATCCTCTCATTCTCATTTGATAAATATATTGGCTCAGATATTTTAGTGGCAAACCAGTCTGTCTTGCACACAGGAGGTTTGGTCGATTTTGTGCATAGACGGCTTGTTTTTTTATGAAAAAGCACCCTCTTGCACAACTAATTTTCTGCTTAGCCTAAATGTTCTCAAAACTATATTCCAGTAGTCAAAGCCAAAACTTACCTTGGGGTGTGCGATTAATTAATTTACCATACATATTTATTGCTTGGCTCAATTTGAAAGGGTTATATCCTTAAACAGGCATGGCGCCCTATTGAAATGGGTATTGGAAAAATCCAACCTGTTTTTTTAATAACAAAAGAAAAAACTAAAATATCATTTTCAAATTTAATTTTAGCGAATCTAAGAGTGACGCGAAACGACACACAACAGCTACCAACTGGATTTCGAAGCAGACCTTCAGAATTGTAATACGTATGATGTCAAAATCACTGACAGTTTAGGCTCCATAGTTCACGATGCAAAACGAGTACAAATTAATTTCTTTATATCACTTCTCGCCCTCTTTGCAAAATTTCCAGTGTTGTAAAAAATTTTTAATATTTTTGTACACATAATATATAAAAGCTAACTAAATTCAAAATTCAGTAAAGAACCCAGTATCGGACAGTTGGTAAAATTATATAGTTTCTAGATTTTATAATAAAATAAACTGTTTTGACTCCTCTAAGGTTAAACCAAAGATGATGATAATGATTTTTAACATTTTCTATTTGCTATAAACCTGGTAACGTTCAAAAGCCTATTGAATGTACATATTTTTATAAATTCTATTTTAAAAAGTATTTTAAGTTCTTGCAAAATCAAGCACACTCAAAACTTAATAAATATGTATTACAATTGTATAAAAAAGTTATATTTAACATAGCTGTTGCCGGGAAATTTATCTTTTGCCAAATCCCTAAAATTTCGTGTATAAAAATTTGCCGGCTTTAACATAAATAAGAGTTATCGGGTAATGTATTAATTAACCCACTTCAAAAAGCTACTTTACAAACGAGTTTATTCGCTTAGATTGTGTTTTTTTCTCACCAGGTGTATAACACAGGTCAACAAATTTTTAAATTATAAGCTAATTACAGAGATCAAATCTACCATCTTAGGAATTTCCAAAATATGTTTACCGTTTTTTTTAATCAAACTTAGTTAGTCAGCTATAAACATTGAAAATTTTAGAAAAATTGCCAAAAAAACAAAAAAATATTTTAAAACAAAAATAAATTGATTTTTTGCATTATTGCCTCGACCATATTGATGAACGCGTTAAAATGCGTTTTGTTAAATAGGAAACCCAAAATACGAAAATAAACCATTTATAAGACACGGCCATAATTAGGATTAGTAAAAAGGGCTATATTTTTAAAAAGCTGGAAAATTGACAATTTTGGTTTATTGGGACATAAAAACGTAACCTTTAGGTAAGGAAGAATGAGAAATTTTTTGATGCTTTTATTGGTTACTTTAATACTTTGTCCTAGCTCGTATAGATATTACGCCTTCAAAATTTCTAAGCCCTTGTTCTATAATGTTTTATTAGATAAGAAATAGCCGATATACCATTATGAGTTATGAAGTAGTCCTCCAGCCAGGAAGTTACGATATTGCCCTCCAATGTTATACACCTTCACGTGAAGGCTTCAATTATCAAGTGAGACAGCCGACGAATTTGTTGACTCACCATTTGGAAGCCCAATCCCAATTATAAAAACTCTTATGAACGCTTAGAATGAACACCGTTATTTTACCTATCAAAAAAATTTAGAACTACGCCTTTTTAAATCTTGACCATTTTTCCCCATTTTAATCATGATTAACTTTTAATATAAATTAATTTACTTGTTTTAATTAATTATGGTATTTATTTATAAATTATAATTTAAGGTATCAGTTCATGTGATTGAGGGCTTAATAGTTATATAGAGCGTACCCCTACTTAAAATTGGTAATTCGAGCTGAAATGCATTATTCTCTTAAATCCAACTTAATTTGTCAGTTCAAAGTTACTTATTATTCCAGGTATCAAGCTAGAGATATCTGGGTCTTTTAATAAATGTGGACTATAATATCGATAAGATTATTGAAGATCGGGTGTTAAGGAAAATGCATCTCTACGGTCAGTTCTTGCGGTCTAGCTCCCTACCAATAAATGTTAAAATTCATATTTATGTTTCAGTCATTCTACCCATTTTAATATTTGGAGCGGAATCATTTGGCCTTCTCCCTAATAAATCATTGTCCCCACTTTCCAAGATTCACGATCAGGCTGTTCGCTGTAATTAGAAAATTTTGGAAAAAAAACTGTCGACCTATTTGCTTGTATTTAGACCTAAATATATGTACTTTTGGCCTTCGTTTCTTTATAAAATCCCAGTATAGTTAAACATTTAAAAAAGATCTAGTTTCTTCTAAACTAAAGTCTTGTAAATGGTCCTGGGCCCCTCGTTGCTCTGGGTATTTTTTTCAGTGTTTAATTATTTGTAAGAGTTGGAGTTCAAAATATTTGGCAAAATTAGCCATATTTTGAACTCAACTCTTTACCATTTATTACCCCCCCCCCCCCCCCCCATTTGAAAAAATCTAAATGAAAAAAAAAATTACTCTTGTAACTCACCTCAAAAAAATTCCTAATTGTAAAAATGGATAATTCTCAAAATAAATGCATTTTGTTTCTTTTCTCCTCAAATGAGCTCAAATGGCTTCTCCGAACAAGCTGAATGAACTTTAAGATTATCACAGGGAACTGCTGCCAAATTTGGGTATAATTGCTTTTGAGTGTTAAAAACGGCATTTATTACCCAAGAATACTAAATTAAGTAAATATTATTTAAAAATTAATAAATTTGAGCTTGGTTCTTAAAAAAACTTATGAAAATTTTAATTATTATAATAAATTTAAATAACAAACATGAGTTTGGCCATATAAAAAACTAAAGTTTTCCAAAAATTGCCCAGATTACCTCACTCCGACTCATTTATTCCATATTGAAAAAAAAAGAAAAGAGGTTCATCAATACTATGAAAACTCCGTTTTTAGCAAAAAATTAAAAAACTGAGTTTTTTTTTATTAAAATGAGGAGTATTTTTGTAAATAAAAATTTTTCACCCCCGTGAAAAAGTGAATTCCCTCATATTCACTTTTTCTTTTCCTCACCATTCACTAGAATTGAGGAAATCACTGCGGCTGAATTTTTTTAAACACTGATTTTAATAATAACATTTCATTTCTTATATTGAAATCCAAAATATATCCTAAAAACGTTTGGTGTAAATCTAGAAAAGTTAACCTTAGTGAAAGTAAATTTAAAAACGATAAAGTGTTTAAATCTTACAGCAACTCTTTGCATTATTCTTTAATAATTAAAAGGTGTTGAGTGCATAGAATTTGCTTCGGCTACAACTGCTTCATGAGGACAGGCAATGGGTTGAATTTAAATAAAGCAAGAATATTAAAATTAATTAAAATCGACTTCGATTGTCCGTGTTGTAAATCATTAGTTGATGTACCACTTGCTCATTTTTATCTTCACTGCTATGCTCATTAATTTTAATGCATAACTAGCATGAAATAATATCTTTAAATAAATGTGATAATATATTGATAACTGATATTTTAGGGCTTTCTAATCAATCTCAAAATTTAAATATAATCAAAATGGTCATTTTGGCCGGAAATAAATCGTCGTTTAGGTTAAGTAATTGCCTAGTCCCCGACAGGGCTAAAAGGGGCTATTCTGAAGGGTATGCCTTCTCTTTTAAGAGAGGCAGCAAGGATGCATTGTTTTAGCAGGTGAATGACTCTGGCCGGACTTTTGAGAGGGTTGTAAAGTCTGCATGATGTAATATTTCGGAGAATGTGGCATTGTTTTGGTATTAGCAGAGAGACACATTTAAACCTATTGACCCCAGATATATCGTCGCTGCATAGCAATTTTAATGCTCCTCACCCAAAAAAATTTAACCAAGTTTTTATGAATTTTATATTATAATTATGATGAGTATTTAATAAAAAAAAATTCAGGCCCGGTGAGCTCTTTGAATGGTAGGAAAGAACTGAATGAGAGTGAATTCACTTCAGAGGAAGGGGGGGGGGGGGGGGGGGGGGTAAAAAATTTTGAAATGAAAAATTTCACATGCAAAAACATTATTCCTCTTTTTATTAAGAGCTCAATTTTTTTATTTTTTTAAACGGACTTGGTATTGATGAATATATTTTTTTAATAGGATTTTTTCAAATAAGGAAGTGAGGTATACTTCAAGCGATTTTTGGAAAACTTTTTTATCTGGCCAAGCTAATATTTGTTATTTTTAATTTTTTTTATGATAACCAAATTTCATATAAGTTTTTAAAAGGGTCATTTTGTATACCAAAAAATTATTGACTATTCACTTAATAATTTTTTATTAAGAAAAGTTGTTCTAGGCATAGAAATTTTTTTATTTTATTAAGTATTTAGATTTGGCAGCATATGACGATTTTAGATAATCTTAAACTCCAAACAAATAAATAAAATTGCAAAATTATGGGCCCTAATGGTTGCCAAGGTGTCTAATTCAAAATAATTTGCGTCCAGGTTTAAACATTTTGCTAATTTATTTAATTTACCCTAAGTAAATTTGGTTTGCTAAAATTAGGAAACATCAATTTATAAGCTTGAAAATAAACACTCAAATCTTAAATATTATAACGCAACCTATGCATATTAACGTTTTTTATTTTATTTGACTAGGCTGCGCAAGTCCGGTAAAATAAAACATGTCCAAGCCTATAGAGCTAAATTCTTTTTATAAATATATTTAAAGTTTTTATATAATTTGACTTAAATATTATAATTTTTCTGACTACCGATGTGGAGATCTTTATTTTTATTAATTTACCGACTAATCAATCCCTAAATTCATTTAAGGCCGGGCCTATAGATAAACCAAATAATGTCGATTCTTATTTGTACAAACTAATCATTCCATGTGTTCATTCAAGGCCGGGCCTAAAAAAAATAAATGTTGGGTAGGGCCGGTTTTTTACCATAGTCTCCCTATTAGGCCTAAATTGTACATATATTTGATCTAAAGTGAAATACTTTGATACATAATATACTGATCAAACAAAAATTATATTACAATATTTCCGCTTATTTGCAATCGGGCGGGGTAATTAAGAACAATATTACTCAGGTCAACCAGCAGATTGTTGGGCCTAATTGTACCGGCCTGCCTTTTGGATCTTATTTTTCATCATCAATTTGATTTGCAAGATTTATCAAAAAAAAATATACAGATAGCAAATTTTTGCAATTATATATATAGGAGAATTACGATTTTTTAACTTATAATCTGTTTAAAAAGCCCCACATCAGTATTTTGGCATTTCGGATCTTTTAATAAACGCTTACAGAATTCTAATTATTAAACTCAGTTAGTTTCACATATTATAAAAAGCCAATTGAGCTCAAATAAAGAAAAACATGTATTCTTGAGATTTTTTTAGTGGGGGGGGGGGGGGGGGGGTAATAATGGTAAAGATTTGAGTTCAATTATGGGTCAAAATTTCCGTTATTTTTGAATCGCAAACCAAATTATTAAACTAATATAAAAAATCAAATAGGCAGGGCCTAGCCTGCCCGGTCTGAACTCTAGCCTGCTATTTATTTATGGAACGATAAACATTTGTACATAGATTCCTGGTTTAGTTAATGCACTAGTTAAAATTTTTATTATTCAAGGCTGTCCTAGCGAGACCTTATCAATAATTTCTATTTCTATTCAAACATGTCCTTCAGAATTTCCATTGTAATAATAAATTATTGAATCTCGCCCTAAATCTATGATAATATATATATATGGAGAAAGGGCTTTTAGTGATACTTTATTAATTTTGTCTTTCCTCTACACAAAAACATGAGGTCAATATCACGGCTCCTTTTCATGGTTACACTACAATGAGCTAAATTATTTTATATGACAGTTGAACCAACCTTAAGTTAAGTAATTTTTAATCCTCTTGGTCTTTTTTGGATAAGAATAAAATTATGAAAAAAACGGGAGGGAAAATAAGATATATGTATAGGAAGGAGAGGCACATAAATTCTCTCGGAAAATCAAAAAAATTGACTTCTTTGGAATTTTGTAAATAGGTCCCCTCTTTATTTATAATAAGAAAAACATGTATAGTGAGAAAGCTGAATGAGACTTAATTAAAAACCAGGCGGCTTAAAAGGAATAAGCTGTAAAATGTATTGTATGTAGCTTTAAATTTGTCAGGAGAGCGATTCAACAATGTTGATTGTATTAAGAATATTCAAGGAATTGAATTGCTACTTAAATCATTATTGGTAAAGTAGCTGTTTAAATAAAATGCAATTTCTGTCAAAAAAATTGCCATTTATTAGTCCTATAAGCAAATACGTAAAATACGCTTTTTTCAGAAATTTAGCCCATAGCAAGGTGGCAAGTTCAATAAATTGTTTCATGGGTAAATTGTAGTTTTTTGTGCACTAATTTAAATATATGATTTATCAAGTAGTTTAATAGCTGCTCAGTATACACTTATTGCAGAATGTTTATCACGTTATTTTTTTTAAAATTAATTCTTACTTTGCTTTTTTAATACAACTTGTAAAAATTGCTAGTTTAACCCAGTGCCCAAAACTTATCAAATTGTAAAATCTATTGTAAAACACCCAGCGACATTTAATGCTTATTTCATGTCTTTACATTTTTCTATTACAAATTATTTTGCTAAGTAACACAAAAAAACAAGATCGAAGCATAATTTTTTTATAGTTAAATTTATGTGTTTTATATTTTTTAGCATTATTCATAATAATTATTCCATTTTAAAGCCTAGCTTTTGGCGAAAGTGATTATGAAAGATTATTTGCACCTTTCTTAAAATGACCTTTCAGTAGCGGGATAAACTGTAAAACAAATAATGGTAACAATTCATAGGTTTTATGATCTGTAATAAATATAAATAATCGCTTATTTCTTCAATCTCCAAATAGTGAACATTTGCACTGTTCTTTTTTTATTTTCTCAAGGGGTTGGATGAGATATTTATTCATATATCATCTCATTCATTCGGGGTGAACCTGGGTGGATCAGGGAAATAGTTTTATCAAATGAGGTAAGCACATATGTCCGTATCGTTTTCATATAACATATTTTTTCCGCCATCAGGATTGTGAGTAAGGGGCCACGTAAAAAGCACATACTTAATACTTTATATAAATTAATGGCACCATAATGCTAATAACTGAAATAAAAATTTAAATTATAGCTATGTGATTAAATTTATCCCGAAGTTAAGTGGGTTAGCAAATGAAAAAAAATGGAAGGGTATGTGGGTACCCCAATATTTTTTTACAATAGCACAAACTTATTAACATTACTATATAGTAAGTTTCGGTTAGATATGTTCTATTTAAGGTATTGGATAAGGTTATTCTGGGGTTAAGAAAAAGTTAAGTAGGTTAGGGTTTATAGTATCTGTTCCATAAATATTTTAAATTTTGCCGCCAAATTAATCATACAGGCACTTAAAAACAGAAAGCAGAACTGCCAAAATTACTAGAGCTAGAAGTTAACGTTTTTTAATTTACATAAAAGAATTTTATAAATGTTGTAAAAATATTTAAGCGTAAAAGTTAATATTTTAATTCTAGATTAAACAACTAATTTGATATATATAAAATTTATTTTTAAGTTTTCGATAAAAGGATTGATTAAAGCAACTTAAAATAACTGCATATAAACAAAAGTATTAACTTCATTAGTAAATTAGTTAAGGTATACTATTCACACTCACATAATTAATTAATAAAAATTCATTTTTCTAGCATGACGAAAGCTTTGAAATTACAAGTTACGGCAGTGGAACATAGCTTTAACGATAATTTTTAAGCGGAAATCAAATCCGCCGCCTGGTGGAAGGTTACGGTTGGTGACTTGCATTAAAAATTCAGGTTTGATTGAAAATTGTGGGAGGGGTGAGGGAAGAATGCCATTTTACTGGATGAAACACTAAAAAAAATGTAGAAAAAGGGAAGATGTGCCATGTACAAATACCTTTACTTTCTTGTCTACCACTCTGAACGTAAATATTGATAACATTTTCAAATTATCGTATATCACCCGTAGCAAATTAATGGGAATCTTATATAATTAACAAAAAAAGGCAGCTTATTAACTGAAATGGAGTGGATAAAAACCATTAACTAAATACGAAATCGCAAAAGATATTTTGAAGGCCTCTCTATGTCCGAACTGTTGAAATTTATAAGTGCATTAAAATATTAATTAAGGGAGCTAACTTTAAATATCTCTTTTGCGCAAGTATTTTTTTGTTAAAGAAAAAGATAATGGACTTGAAATGGATCGATATAGATAAATGGTTAAATTTTCTTATAAATATCCGGTTATACTTATAATTTGGTCAGGTATTTCAAAAAGTTTGCTTTATAGGATATGACAAAAGAAAGTTAAATGTAAATACGTTTCCTCTTGTAAGGGCAGATTTTAAGATAAAAAGATATTTAAAAGCACCTTTGTAATTATATAAAGTTTTTTATATGAGCAAAATATGAACTAATTTTTAAAAGGGTGGGCCAAAAAGGATAAAATGGGGCTTTTTTGGGCCAAAAAAGAAAGAATCAAAATTTAAATTTAAACAAAACAGCAAAAAATGAGTTTAGGCTATAAAGCTCACATAGCCCTTTAGATAAATTGCCACTTATTTGATAGAAAAAATTGAGGCTTTTTAATAAGGCTCTTTTTCTGCAAAATCGTATATTTATTTGATTGGCCCTTTAACTAAGGGCTTAACGTATTTTGACCGTTTTATGCCTAGACAAATTATATTAATTTTTAAAAATTGACAATCAGGCCCGGGTAAATATTCCCTCATATTTTTTGTCTCCAATTTTATTTTAATACAAAGTTCAACAAATTTTTGAGAATTTTGAGATAACTACGGGATTAAACCTAACATCTTAGGGATTTTCAAATCCGTTTAGCGTTATTTTTAATCAAACTAAAACATTGAGAATTTTCAAAAAATGCCAAAAAAACAAAAAAGATTCAAAAACAAAATAAATTGAATTTTTTTTTGCATATTTAGAACAGCTAAACTGTTTAATTCAAGCTTCAAATAAAGCTTTTATTAAAAACCAATAATATATAGTGTCGTTTTTAAGTTTGGACGCGAAAAATTTTGTATTATCCAACTGCTGATGTAGCTTAAAGATTTTATTTCTCATTATTTGATATAATATAATCTATAAGGGTATTCTCGATCTGTCAATCTGGTCAAAAAAGGTCATTTTTCGATATGGACGGATGTAAGTAGCCAAGGCCAGAAGATACTTAGAAAAACGAAATATATATGAGATGGCTATCATCGGATTTAAATCTTTTATGTTTATATAAATTCACAGTTGTGTCATGATATTTGTTGACCTCTGATATATGCGGCAGCTTTTTCCGCATAGTGTATCGTTTTAAACTCTACCAGCATTCCATAGAAGAGTGCGTTCAAAGTTCTTTCATTAATTTCAAAATATTTTTGTAGGAAAAAAATATTGGGTCGGTTTTTAATTTTTTTTAACGGTAAAAATTATATAAGTCCTGTTGAAATGATTGTGCGTGCATATAAATTTCGACATTAATCTTATGAATTATTGAAATCAATTGCATCATAAATTTTTTTGATAGTACTAGTAGTTATTTATATAAACCCCAATTTTCAAAAACTTAAAATTTACAAAATTAAAAAACAAACTTTGAACGCGCCTTTATACTTAATCTGGCATTCATTGTTATGCGATGCGTTTAACATTCTTGCCAGAGGTAAAAAAATTTGGCAAATATTATTGGAAAACAGGAAATACACGGAGTAGTATGGATATAACGCAGCAAAACTTGTAAATATCACCTTTCCAAAACAAATTCTTATTTAAGACCCAAACCATGTATCAATTCTATTTATTTTAAAAAATTAAATATAATAATTGTACTTTTGCTATAAATAATATTTTTTGAATTAAATTATTGTATATTTTTTTTTAAAAAAAAGCTTGAAAACAATCATTCTGAATCTGCAATAATTTTCACCATTTTATGCATTTGTTCATTTTAAAATAACAAACCAACCTTCCCTTTTATAACAGTGGCAAATAAATATAACGACTTATATATAACGAAAAGCTTTGTTTATGCTTTATGTGCCCTATTGTAATGTTACTAAAAAAGATAATTCAAATTATGTCCATTGTCATCACTTTATTAGCATATTAATAATGTTTTAAGAAATTTCGCGAGAGGGCTTTCAGTCCAATTTTTTTGATGCTACTAAAATCAATGATTTTTTCTGGATTATCCACGTTTACCTTAGTGGTGACACAAATTCTGATTTTCAAATCATATGTTGCTGCGCTTAAGGACCGGAATGCACTTGATGGAACAGGTCACCTATCTTTATTAACAATTTTTGATCTTTTGATGGGCCAGGTCGGACGAAAACCTTAGCGCTTGCAAGCTTGTGTTGTGTTCCACGCTCAAGATGATCAGCATTGAGCCTGGTCAATAATTGAGTGGTTGACGGCTTACAAATCCCATATCTGATCCATTATCCTGAGGGCCTAGATCTAAACCAGATCATCGGCCAGGGTTAAATCAATTTAACGCTGCTGGTTCACCCGCCTGGAATTAAAAGAAATAAAGCCTAGACGGGTAAGACGTGTATAAAAAAGACCTGTGGGACTTCGATTCTACATGTTATTTATGAACCCAATTTGGCTGCCATACGCCATTATCGAAGGTACGATTAGAAAAATTATCAACTTTAATTTCTCAGCCCTGTTTTTAATCACTATTTAACCAGTCCTCTTTATAATATAAAGTTATAATGAAATATAAGATATCAATCAATACCTTACTTAAAGGTTAAATTATTAAAAAATAAAGATCTCACTTATATTTTTTTTACAAAATCTTACACCTATTATGGTTTTTAAACACTGAATTTAATATTTTATCTTTAATTTTTAATTTCCATACTTTTGAAAAATAAAAAATTGACCCATTTATAGATTGTTTTGACCAACATCCAAATTTAGGACATTACCAATGTTAATACGTTAGGAGTTTACAAGGAATTATAGACCGGAGGTAGCTAAATATAATTCTTTTTTTTGGCACAACTTTTTTTTCTTTATTCGGATTTCGTAAAAAATGACACCATTTTTTAATTCATTAATATTAAATGAATAAGATAACGAGCCGACTCGGTAATATTTAGAACCAATTGAGGAGTTGAGCAATTACAGGGCCGGACCTAGGCCCTTTTATGGTTTATTGTTGAGGCAATCATTGGCTTAAATATTATATTATTTACTTATGGGTGTTTTTGTTAAATGAAAGTAAAAAGATGTAAGATAAATTGCAATATAGCCGAAATTGACAGCGTTTACGTGAGGCATCTTTCTTAAGCTATACAAATCCATGTAACTCAGAACACAAAATTTTAAGGTTATATTGATGAAATATAGTTACTATCGAATCTGCCACCTTTTCACCAAATCATGTGAGCAAAAAAATAAATCAATAACAACGTGAACGAAGACAAAACTGACAATTTTTTATGAAATTTAATACAAGTTTTGTCTTTTTCAAATACAGATTTTCTAAAATTTTAAAAGCAATATGTCTAAATTGCCTTTAAAAATGAACTCCACAACCAATAACATAAATTTTTGAACACCTAACTTTAAAAAGGAAACATTGTAATAAAGAAACTCTAAAGTTAAAACTTTTGATTTAGAAAAATGATAGATATGTCACAAAACTTAATAATCACACAAGACCTGCAATTTTAGGATATAAACCATACATTTATTGGTAATTTTGGTTAAGAAGTGCAATAAGACATGTCAAAACTACAAGCAGTACACATGGTAGGTGCGACGCTGAAAAGAGGAAGGAGGAAAGAAAGTCAAAAAACTTGATTTTCTGACTTGCCATGTAAAAACGACGTTTTGCTGGAGTCAAAAAAGTGTCTCTCTAAAGAAAAGTTAGTACGGTATTTTCGGAGGAAATGGAAACCTTTATTATTATTATAAGTGGTAACATGTTATTAGTACAAATGATGATGAGATACGATAATGATGATACTATACTAATTGCTATATCCATACGGCATTTCCCGCTAAATTAGTCTAGCTCAACTCAATAAGTCAGAGAGGTTGTTAAATATAGGTGGTATCTTTCTTAATGTAACTTACTTTCTCAAATGGCAATATTTTTTTTTGCGGAAATAAAGCAAAATACTAATGTACTACGGGTGAGGGAGAATGGGCCAAATTGAGGGGCTGTCATCTATTTATGAAGAATACACATTTTTGAGACTTTTTTTATTTTTCAAAGAACGGATGCACGTACCCCTTAAAAGGTCCTCCATATGTTATAAAAGTCGTTCGTCGCTTGCTATAGATTACATTGCACCCGGCTTTAGGAAAGGAATGCTTTGAAGATAAAAGACAAATTAGGCAATAGATCTAGTGCATATTTACCACATACTAATTTGTTCCTTTTTATATGAAAATTATTGAATTAATAAAGAGTAAATTACTTAATTAGCGCTTTACATAAGCTCTTTTGGTAGGAATCGAAGCCTTTTTTCTGTTAATTTTTGGTAAGGTCCTATTTAAAAGCTTTGAATTAGATTGTGATTTGTCCCTGGGCCAATGTAATTCATTGGCAATTTCATCTTTATTAAATACCTTTAATAAATTTTATCACACAATATTAAGATTTCTGTTATTAACTTAAAGTTGTATATATGCAATGTAAAAAACCAACTTTAAATTTTTTTGATTTCATATTTTGAGGTAATTTTAGCGACTATTTTTTGATCCACCTTAAATTATTAGATCTTAGATTAATTAAATTAAGTATACAAGCCAAATTCTAAGCTTTAAGCTTATAAACGATAAAAAAATTTTAAAAATTCCCCGAACAATGTCACTTTAGGATATTGGAAGATGGAATTTGAACACAAATAGACTCTGGCGTTTGATTTATTAGGGTAAGCATTCAAGTGCCACATGCGTATAAATTGATTAAATTTTTTTAGTTCACTTAAAATGATTGCTAATCGACAAAAAAAAACACCCGAGGCGCTTCGCGCCTCGGGTGTTCTCGCCTCCGGCACGCTTCGCGCGCCTTCGGCTCGGCCGCGGACCGCTTCGAGGCCCGCGGTTTGCGCCGCTGCGCGGCACGTTGGCTCGTCTTCGGCGCGCTCCGCGCGCCTTGACTCGCTCGTCCAGACCCCGCAATTCGTGCGGAGGCGCTTCGCGCCCCGAATGTTTGCTTATATAAACCCGGGAATGTGTCTAGGATGGGCACTATAGTCGCGGGGCGCTTCGCGCCCCCGGTAGGCTTGGTTAAAGCCTAGGATGTGGGACCCGAACATATTAAAACTCTAAATTGTGACTAAGGCGGACCAATTTAGACACGGGCGCACCCAGGGAGTTGGCCTGGCAGATGCTGAAGCAGCTTATAGCGCTGAGAACTATACTGACCAGTTGCACCCTGTATCTATGCTTATGTTATATAGTATTGACCGTGGGAAATCAGAGCCTGAAATTTAAGTATATGTAAAACATTGATAGAGGGGCAGAGTTTTTTAAGCATGAGTACGCCGGTGTTCAAAACATAACATTGAAAATGTTCCCCCATACCAATTTATCCTAGATTAGTATTAGCGGGCCTAACTTAAAAGCTATAGAGGAGAAAAAAAAGAGGTCGATGTGTTGGTAAAATGGGGTAAATGTCCCAGTGGGAAAAGGGCGAGCGAACTCATATTGTGATTTGGGTGGAAATATAAGGGCAAATTAAAGCGAAATGTAGAACTTGACCGAGCAAATTTGTCATTAGTTATATCACTTAAAGTAACAATGGAGCATCAATAGAATTAGTATAAATTAAAAAATGCCCGTTAATTATTAAGAAATTTCATTAGCAAGGGTTTTTTTAATTTTTTTGCAACTGTAAACAATGTTAAAAAGTGAATTTTTTATGGCATAAGAGACCTCTCTTATGATTTAAAAACTGAAAAAAGGATATTAACATTTTACTGACATAAAAACAAGTACACGGATTTGCATAAGAGACTCTCTTATGTTTCAAAAACTGAAAAAAGGATATTTTATTGACATAAAAACAAGTACACGGATTTAATTATCGGCCGAACACGCACAAAGGTTAAAAAATAAGTAATATACATTTTACACCGGACTTAACCAATATAGACAACATTTTATTGTCAACGCTAAAAATAAAACAATGTTTAGCATTAGGGGCACTAGACTCTTAATTTACCATTAATTAACATTGAATTATTATTTTTAACATTATTTTAACATTACGGAGACAAGTAAGTGCATTGGAGACTAAGATTAGGGTTACAAGAGATGGCAGTATGTAATAGGACCAAAAAATCGATAATAATGGGGATTTGTTATTTTTTCGGCCCAATATTATTTTTTTAATATCTAATATTTATCTAAAAATGACGTCATCGGCCAAACTCACTTTTGTATGGGAAAAAGCGCAAATTTTTTGATTGGGGTTAATTAAAGGGGAAGAAAAAAGTGAAATCAATTTCCTTATAGGATTCCGCATAAGCTAGTAAAAAAAAAATGTAAAAAAACAGGTAAAAAAAATTTACCTGGCAGGTAAAAGAACGGATACCAAAAAAACAAAAACGTTGACCCCCATTTTTTACAGCGTAATTTTTATTGGATTATACGAATGTATTAACTGCCATAAGTGCAAAAGAAAAATATGGTAAAAAAAAAGTTTTTTTTTGCCCTTATATGGAAATGGGTTTGTATGGCCCTATCACCTAAATTATAGAGGGAAATTTATGTAAGATATAAGTACAATACGTGGGCTACCTCAATAAACCCTGAAAAGAGAGAATATGAAAGCAAAATTATCCTAAATTTCTAAAAAATGCACTTTTCTAGGAGGACACCTGTCAAACATGAAGGTGTCATAAAAAAATTTACATCAAATGGGAGACCTAAGTGACCATAATTTATCAGATAAACATCAAACCCCTATAACAGTTTTTTACCCAAAAATTTAAAAGACTTCCATTAAAAGCGGCCAAATTTTCCATATTTGGGCATGTTAGAGAAATGACCGGATATTGAATTTTAGTAAGGTTAATATATATGTAATGGCCCGTTAAAATAGCTGTTTCAATTTTCTAAGGGGTAAATAGAACAAAAGTTAAAATTTTGACCTTGTAAAATTGTCCTTATATGGTATATTATATAAAAAAAATTATTTTAAAAATTGAATGTCCTTTATTTCTCCAATCTCACGAGCAAGTTGTGATTTTATAAAAACACTTCAAAAAGAGAGCAAATTTTATTGGGCATTGATTTAAGACACCTGTTACAATTTTCAAATCTCGAAAAAGGCTCTATCAAATAAAGCACAAAAAAATGCCCTATAAATTGGAGTCCCTAAACGTAGGCGTTAGACTAAGTAGCCCTTAACAAGCTTGGAAAACTTATTTTCCAAGTTTTTTGTCATTTTTCGGCTACCGTCCTTAACAACATTTTCAATGTTAATACAGCTCCCCCTTTAATTCCAAAATCTAGGGCAATAATCTTAATAGACTATCAGTTTGCTAAATTCCTATAATATTTTGGCATTCAATATTTGCGAAGTAGCGAAAAAAATATCCGTTCCTGATTGAAGCAACTGTAACTTTGGTACTTAAGTGATCTTAAAAAATATCTGTCGCAGACTTTAGGAACATAGACCCTTTTGGCCTTTGGTTTAATGCTACGATCTTAATCCAGTGGTAAAACATAACAGGAGGCCGAGAAAATGATCAAGTCTATCATTTTTTCTATTCATTCGCAAATTTTATAAATCACCGTCGCTTAGGAATGTTATAACTCGAACATAAAATTAAGATTTTAAAATACATAATCAATATCTGTTATCAATTTAATTAATCTCATAACACTTTCTCGCAACGACTCTTAGATTAAAATTATGTTTTGACAAATTTGGTTCCAAAAATCTACCGGCCTGTTAAAATTTTTTCTGAATTTTTTTGGCCACGTGTAAAAAGAAGATTTGTTTTTGTGCAAAATTAAAAGGAGATTGAATGTTTAATGGTTTTAAGGAGGAGAAAAATCGTATTGTTTTTTTTTATATATTTAACACGGGTTTTTTAAATAAAAGTATATACATTAAAACTATTATTTATATTATTGATTCAAGAGTGGGAAATTAGTAAGTTTTATCTAAATTACAAAAAAAAATTGAAAAAAGTTTGTTTGTCTAAAACTTCACTTTAAAGGCTTGCAGGAGAGCCTCTATGATGTTGTTTAACGAGAAAAATTTTATGTAAGTAAAGCAACATTGTTGATGTATGAATGACCTTTATGAATTGAAGGATGAATTACATTTTAGGCAAGGCAATGAACAAGAAAAAATGAATTTTTTTAAGCTTTTTGCCAGAGAATCAAAAATGACTAAATAACCTGTTATACTAATTCATGCATAACAAACGTATTATCTCCACTTAAGGGGACACCCATCAAATTATAGTCGATTTTAAGTGAGTGGTCGTGTAATGTGACAGTAATTGATATTTCGATCTGTCAGCCGTTTTAAAAAACAGGCTAGTGGACCTACTTTTTCACTTTCAACCAGAAATTTTTATATTTGAAAGCATCCCAGGGGAAAATCTGTCTTGTTCCTCAGCCAAATATGTTTTTCATATCGTGCGTAAAACAAATTGGACTTTAAGATGTTTTTTCAATGTTATTTTAAAATCATATCAACCTATGAAAAAATATTAATAATTTGCAATGAACCGGAGGTAATTTATATACTCGTGGTAGTGTTAGAATTGACGCAATTAATGTCTTATCTTGCCTAAAATTAATAATGATGCATAAGGGTACGTGCAAAGTGAGTTTTTATTTTCATCCAATTTTGAAAATTTCAAAAGTTTTATTTTTTTCAAAATTTTTTATTTTAGAAAAAGCATTTTATGTGCATATACTAAATTTGGCAACTTTTCAAAAATTTGCGTTTTATAACAAAATTTTTTTTTTCAAAATTTTGAAAATTTCACGAAAATAAAAACTCACTTTGCACGTGCCCTGAGCTAGCTTTTAAATCCCATAAACCTTATAGAGACCAATTATTAGGTTGGAGCAGTAACTTAGCTTAGGAATAATGCATAAATATTTAACGGTGTTCAGCAATTACAATAAGATTTGTAGAGCTCGAAATATTAACATTTTAATTTTAAATGGCATCATAGTCATAAGATGTTAATGTTCAGGGCCTATACATATTAGGGTATCAGACAATCGCATTTTGTTTATTCAAAATAAATTAATTTTTTTTCCGACCGGTATGTTGAGGTGGATTTTGTAATTATGATGTGACGAATGACAATTTGATTAACTTCCGAAAGTAAAAGTTAGTAAAAAAAATTTCTAAGTAATGCCACTGCTTAAATCCCTACAACAATAACTATAGCCCTTAATCGCTTAATGCCCTACAATATATATATTAAGAGTAGCCTTGACAATGATTAGGGTTCAATTGTCGATTTTTTTATAGCAATGTTTTTGTTAAAAGCCGCCATTTTACATGAATTTTTAGGGTTCGAACCTGTGGTGCGAAAACGACCAAACTACAACATATCGACCCCCAAGATGTCCACCACTTTTCTTGATTGTCATATTAAAAATTTAACGTTTGACGAAACGGTAAATTTTTACATTTCCTCTCTTGAAAAATATATAAATTAATTGAGTAGATAGAAAACTAATTTAATGGACCTTAAACATTTAATAGCTGCGATGTATAAATTATAGGGAAGATTTTATTTAAGAATGGTATTTTCCGGTATGGAATTTGTTGCTAAAAAACTCATTTTTTGCTAAATCTGAAATCAATTTTAATCTTATACACTATTAATAGTAATTCTCCTATTTTATACAATATATCTTTTTTAGGTTCCACACAATTTCTTAATACATATGTTTTTTTTAACTTTTACATCAATTATTAATGTAATTGACAAAAATATGAAGAAAGAAAGAACAAAGAGAAAAAGTTGATAAATTCCAAGGAGGGACAAATAGTTTTCCATAAAAGTTTAACCTCAAAAATGGAATGCTATAATATAGTAGAAAATACTACTTTATGAGTTACCAAAAACGCGTAATACCAAACAATTTTAATCCAAATGCCGTCGTAATTTCATCTATAATATTTTGGCAAACAATTGGTCATTCTTTTAAGAAACAAAATATATATTCATTTAACATAATTCCCGTCCTAAGCTTTAATTTTTTAATTATTATCTACCTTCGATTTTATTTTATCATTTTTAATTTAAATAACGGACCGTATAAATCTAAGTCGTTGAAGGAATGATTTATTTTTTTTTTGGGTGAGGAGCATTGAAATTGCTATGCGGCGACGTTCATAACCCCTAGGGTCAATAGGATTAAGCGCGTCTTTCCGCCAATACCACAATATCCATCGAAATGACGCCGCACTCTCCGGAATATTATAGCATGCAGGCTTTACAACTCTGGCAAAAGTCGAAGACCAGAATCATTCACCTGCCCCCCTTGCCCTACATCTCTTGAAAGACACGGTAACGTCAGGGCATAGCCCCTTTTAGCCCTGTCGGGTACTAGGCAATCACTTAACCTAGACCAAGAGCTAAAGAATCTTCGGCCAGCATAATGACAATATTTAATTATATTTAAAGTTTGAGACTGATCAGAAAGCCCTAAAATATCAATTAACAACGTATTATCACATTTATTTGAAGATATTAATTCATGCAAGTATAAGCGTTTAAATTCATGCAAAGCAGAGCAGTGTAGAAAGAAATGAACAAGTGGGTCATCAACTAGTGATTTACAAACGGGTCGAAGTCACTTGTAACCAATCTTAATAGTCTTGCTTTTTTAAAATTCCACCAATTACCTGTCCTCAAATGAAGCAGAAGTTTGCAGCCGAAAGAAAACTCAATGCAATCAATACTTTTTAATTTTTTTAAAGAAAGATAAAAAGTATTACTGAACGATTTAAACAATGTCATTTTTATACTTACTTTTGCTAAGACTAGCTTTGTCAAGGTTTAGGCCAAATGATTTTGAAATAATTTTTGGGTCTCCATTAAATGATATTTTGTTTTTATTAAAATACCTAGAGCAACGCAAAACCCACGTCCATTTGAGAGACTTAGGTTTTGATAGGACTAGATCTTTTATAAATGTTTTACTATATTGAGATTTTAAAAAGAAACGCACGGATTTTTTTTTTGCATAAACGTCAAAAGTACTAATATTGAGGTCTAAGTACAAATGAAGTTTAGGCCCAATTAGTCTTTTTCCGAATTTTCCGATCATCCAGCGAATGGCTTGATCGTGAGTCTTAGAAAGCGGGGACAGCGATAATGATTTATTTTAAATGTCAGGGAGATCCGGTCCGTTGTGGAGCATTTAAAACATTCCTTACAAAAGTTTAGTTAAAAAGTTATAACTTGCCCGGCGCCCCCAAGGATCTTTTGATTTGGACTTATGGATAAAATGGCCCTAATGCAAAGCATTAAATTTAAGAATTCCATTGTCGAGTATATATCGCGTAGCATGTCCATGTTAAACGTATGTCTAAAACTATAATGTTTAATTGTCTAATAACCTTAACAAATTTCACATCTGGTTTGAATTTTATTTTAATATTAGTTTTTGTATTTTGGACACGACTTGACTTTTAAAATTCAGCTCTAATGTTTGTCTAAAGATGTGAATAGAAAATAAGTAAATTTATTGACATTGGTGTTATAGGAAATTCAGCATCTCTTAGACTATTTTTATATTACGCTAATATATCTGACATGCACCTAATAAATCTCAATTTAGATCTCATGGATCAAGCTGGACAATAACCAAATCTTATCCATCGGTGGATTTAAATTTGTCGAAAATCCGCGTTATTCATTCATATACGAGCCACAAGAACGGAATTCCAAATTAAAAATAAGGTAAAATGTTTTCGGTAAACACTTTTTTGTAGGTCTACAGGGAAAAATAAATAGGCAATTTACAAAATTAAGGAGCTGTTTAAGAATTCTCTCAAGGTTAATTCAATTTAAATTTGGTTAAAAAAAACTTAGGATACAAAACTTTAATCCGAACCATCAGGGCTTTGCATATTATAACTCAAGCGAATAACACAGCAGAATTAAAAAAATTTAACACACGCTGATAATCTTTGTTATAAGCATAGGATATTAAAGAAATGACAGATTTGGAAATCGTAACGGTCATATCTTACTGCCAACCAGGCTCAACTTTGCTTAACATGAGAGTAGAACAAAACAAAGCTTGTACGCGCTTAAGGTCCTAACCTTATATTAGATAAGAACATACCACAGGTCAACAATTTTTTAAGAGTTATGAGATAACTACAGAGATCAAACCTGCCATCATAGGGATTTTCAAATTGTTTACCGTTTTTCTAATCAAACGTATAGTCAGCTAACATTAAAATATCTAAAAAAATTTAAAAAACTAAAAAGATTCTAAAATTAATTTAATTTTTTTATATATTCCAAACAACTTATTATTTTTTTAGGGTATATTTTATGATCTGTAAATTTGGTCAAAAAAGGCTTTTTTGATACGAACGAATCTAAAAAGCCGAAGGGGGAAGAAACTAAAAAAACGGAAAATATATATAAGATAGGTCCACAAACATCAATCACACATCCGTGAATTATGAAATTATAAAAAAAATTTCCCATGATGGCCTTATCTCATATATATATTTTTTCTTGGTTTCTTCCAGCCCTGGCTCCTTATTTCCGTCTATATCAAAAAATGGCCTTTTTTGACCAATTGACAGATCGAGAATACCCTAAAAAAATTTTAAAATCTTTTTTTCATTTAAAAATCCCTTGTAACTTATATTTATCATATTAATAAAAAAATTTTTTAAGTATATCAAGCTCTTACATCAGCATTTAGATAATACAAAATTGCATCCAAACTTAAATACGACACGATATTTTATAGGTTTTTAATAAAAGTTTTATTAAAATTTTAAATTTAACAGTTTAGCTGTTGTAAATATGGAAAAAAAAGTTTCAATTTATTTTTGTTTTTGAATATTTTTTGTTTTTTTTTTTGCATTTTCTAAAATTTTTAATGTTTGTAGCCGACTAACTAAGTTTGATCAGAAAAAACGGTAAACGGATTTAAAAATCTCCAAGCTGGCATGTATGACCTAAGTTAGCTCATAACAAAAAATTATTATAAGGCTATCATGGGGATGCCTATTTGTGTTTTCTAAACTTATTTGTGACATTGATATTTGTTTACTTGTGTAATAAGACTGTTTAACAAAAATATTTAGAATTTTAGTTAATTTAAAGTTAGGTCGCCTCAATAAATTAATAAAAAGTAAATTTTTTTATTTTTTGCAACTAAAACGTAACAAATAAAAATTACATATAATTCATAAACAAATTATATAAATGAATATTAACACCCGGACAAATATTTAATTACAAAATTCTAATTTATTTATTGACCCTTAGTTAAAACCTAGCCTTATCCCACAATCAAGAAATTTTTAAATTTGCGAACTAACGCATTTAATACATTTTCAATTAAGAAATTTAAAATTTAATTGTTAAAACGCGAGATAAACAACAAATTTTTTTAAAAAAAAAATAAGTTCCGTAAATTTTGTCAAATATATCTAAACGTCAGGTACACTAGAGAAGAAGACCAGGGACTGTACGAATGTCAATCAAACTATCGCTAACTCTAATACGGCTGAAAAAATAGGCCTCATTTTTAACCTGACGGTCTTACCCGGTAATTAGTACATTAAACCTTAAATAATAATGTTGGTTAAAGCATTATTTAGCAAAACCTTATATATAAGAGTTCTAGGCGAATAGCATTGTGGGGTCTATATGGACCCTAAATTTTGAATATCTTCAAAAATATGTTATTATGGGAAAATTTTTGTGACTTGTTTCTCAAATACATAAGGAACAAATCTATTAATTAAAATTTCGTCTTAGTCTAATAAGTAACTTCGTTAAGAAATTAGAAATTCTATTGTTTTCCGTATGAACCCCAGGCTCTCAATCACACTGCTGAAAACCATTTGCCTCAATGTAAATTTAAACTTAAATAATTGCAACCTTATTTTTTAGTTATTTTTCTAAATGGTTTTACATATAAAGTATAAAATGTATGTTGTATAACTATGATATGAATTATTTTTTTTCTATTTAAAATATATATTTTTTATCGTCAATAATATTGATACATTTAGTTTGGCAATATTTATTTTATTTAATAAAGAAAAATAAATAAAAAGTTTATTTTAGATTTGTTATATAAAATTGAATACATATATATTAATTATATAATTTTTTAATTAAATAGCACGTATTTTTCTTCAAAATAATAAAAAAAAATACAGTTCATAGCTTTAAAAATTTGAAATTGTAGAGGTTTATTGAGCGTATGCTGTAGCATTCGCGTTACAAATTTCTTAGCCTAGCATCCGCGGGTTAAACCGATTTCAGCCCACCCATATTTTTAACTTAGACCAGGCCCGATTTAATTTTAGACCCGAGCCGGCCTGGCCATTATTTATAAATACGCAGATTTTTTTCATTACAAGCTAAAATTTTTAAAACATTATTAACAAAATACAGAGTCTAAAAGTATTACCCTTTATATAATAATAAATTTATCATTTTATATTCTTGTTTGGGTACAAGATTTAAAACTTCGGCCCGCGGTCTTGAAATTAAAACAAGAAGGCGGCCGGGCCGAAGTTTCATATCTCATATTGCCCATAACTAATTTACACCAGATTACATTTTTCAAAAAATTAAACTAATAGGAATCCAAATCTTTGGCTGTGTCGTATAATGTTTTTTTTTGTAAAATGAAATAATATCCTATCTATTAAAATATCTATTAAAACGCATTTTTAACGCGCTCTATTTATGGCGCCAAGGCATTAATACGAAATATACGTTAATAAAACCATGATTCATTTGTTTCTATACTCAACGATAAATGGAAATGAAGATATGTCCAAAATGAAAATGTAATATAAAATAATATTGAAGAACCCTAAAAAAAATATTTATTTATAGATGAAACTTCCAATGAGATTCCCAATTATATCGTTGCACCACCCTCATCCCTGCAACAATTTTATACAAGTTACAATCACTCGTTTTCTTATATCCAAGATTTGTAAAAGGGGAGGGGGAGGCGATACCCTAAATAAAATTTTTCTACCTGGGCAGCGAGATTGTTGTAAAATGCTAGGCATACTAAATTGGTTAACATCAAAGAAGAGAAATTTCGCACCGGCGTATTTGTTAATTTAGCCCAGTGCCACTCGGCCCAGTGTTCTAAAGAATACCCTTTGTCTGATGTAAGAAAAAATTTATTTGATTTAATTCTTAATTTAACTGCGATGAGGCAACAAGGGACAATCGGGCAGCTCGTCACGGGGCGAGGTTTCGGGAACGAATCAAACGTTTTTTATATATTTTTTTCTTTAAATAAAATCATTTTACATTTAATTTTGATAATGAGAATTAAGGCATGTCAAAACTCCGGGAGTCGGGAAGGAGTCCATCAACTCCGGAGTTCCGGAGTTTTCGTTTTTTGGAATTTGCTAGTAAACATTAGCTGATTGAAAATATTGGAATTTGTATTTTTGTAGTCAAAACTCATTTTTGTTTAATGAAAGTTGTAATTAAATGAAAGAGCAGCTAATTGTGTAATAATTAAATATATTAACTAGCAAATTTTGATAAAAAACTCCGGGGTTTATGAACTTCTTCTAGACTCCGGAGTTTTGACATGCCCTAATGAGAATATAATCTTCAATGTTTGCTACGAAATTACGAAAATGGTATCTCTAATCCAAATTAATTAGAATATATATGTTTTTAAAAAAATTAAATTATAGAAGAAAATGTCAAACGCTCCTCCATAGTAAACGCCACAAAATCGAACCATCAACAACCACCGAGTGACCTTTTGATCAAAATTTTATTCACGCTATTTTTAATGAACTTGTTTTAATTCATACCCTGAAACAAATTTTGTTTTATAAGAATTTCAGTCTTAGTAGTGATTATTTTCCTAATTAATTTAACATTCGGCTGTGTAAAGGCCATAGTTAAAGAAAACACAGTTCTTTCCTCAATTGAGGCGAGCTCTCATTTTTCACTTACCAAAATCTAATTTTCAGCCAATTTTATTTAATCATTAAAAATGTGAAAAATAATTTTGATTTTTAAAGACTTATTTGTAAATTCGTTCTTTTTTCAACACGAAATATATAAAAGATGTCATTAGTTGCTTTAACTAAGTGCTCTGAGCTTTATGAACCTCTGGAAATATCTGAAAATTGGAAGTTTTTGGATCATTATATCTAGTTAATTAATATGAATTTTCAAACCCATTCTTAACCATTTATATAATTTGTAAATCTAAGTGATATTTTGTTATGAAATTATTCGATGTCGATTTTTGAAATGTATTCTATTAAAAAATATGTTTTATTTTAAACATTGTCCAATATAATAATTATTGTTTTATAAATTTTTATCTCATTAAGAAATTCAGGGACATATTGTACATTTATTCTTATATATGAATAATAAAGTCATTATTAAATTAAAAAACAATTCTTTTACTTCTTGATAATATAATAAATCAAGTTTAGATTAATTAAATTAATTATCTTATACGACCAAAAGCACTAAACGACAAAAAATTAGGTGACCGTTTTATCAGGTGTTTATATTAAACCCCTAAATTTTATTTTTTCATTTTTTCAATAATAATTGGGAATCTGAAAATTGTCGGTGGAGAGTCTAAAAAGTTAATCGTCAATTAAGATTATAGAATAGACTTACTTTAAACGCTAAAGGATCGTGATAAAATTAAGGTATAACAAATATTTTAAAAAGATAGGCCAAAGATATATTTGCAAAAAATATATTCTATAACTCTATGCTTTGAGAATAAATTTTGCTTTTTCATGTCTTTAGTTTTGGTCTTACATTAGTTGTTTTTTTTTCGATGATTACCAGAAGTTAATATAGCCGTGTTTTTGCTTTATATCTTTTTTCTAATTACAAATCAAGCGACATTTTGGTAATCACACACGACAAAATTAGTTGAGATATTTCAGCCAGTCAGATTGGCCTCATAAGGGTAGGGGTAAATTTAGAAATCGAATTAAAAACCTGTTATCAAAAATGCCTCAAAAAAAGTTGCAAGGCCGATTAGATTGTTTTCTTCTAGCTAGGATTTAATACTTTTACCGGAATTATGTTGGGGAACGGCTTTACAACTAATTTTTAATATTTTTAAAGCTCTTTTGGCTAAATTCTAACCACAATATCCGTCTAATCTAAGTTTTTCAAAGTTCCTCCGGCTAGATGACCACATTACGTTTAAAGTCTAAGGAACAACCTGAAAGAATTAAAAACCCATAAGGGTCGTTATCCTTCACTCTTTATAAACAATATATATTTCTACAATTATGGTAAACTAGTGTTGTGCTATGAAGCTGGAGCTTCTTAACCTTGTTTTAGCTTTGATATTGTCATAATTTATATTCTCTTAATATAATAATGCTTGAAAGTTAAAGGGCGAAAAAGCCATTATTAAACGCATGAAAAGTCCAAAAATTTGAATTGTAGTTTGTTACATATCTATATTTTTTAAAGCGTCTAAAAACATTACTCACCTGTTTAATGAAATTTTTTTGAAACGATTTGACATAACAAGTTTGACCTGACCAAAAAAGTGGTAAATATTGCGTTATATAAAAACTAAATGTGCGGCAAACTAAGCTAAAAACTTTCTTTGTTTTTCAAGTTGCCGCTAATAAATTAGTAGATTGAATGAATCAGGAAATTATACAAAAAACGGCTTTAAGACTTTTTGACTTGATTTATTATTATCCGATAAAGGTATTAATTTTTGTAAAAAGTGAAGTTAAATCCCTTTCTTATTTGTAAGGTCATTTACCTCGAAGTAAGTTAGAGCCTTCGATGAGGCGCCTTGCGGCTAAATTCCCTTTGAGTTCCTCATCTAGTTATGAGGCCTTTTGTCGTTAAAGTACGTTTGTAACAAATTTCAATATGTCTGCGGGCAGGTAATACGTAAAAACAATATTTTTAAATTTGGAATTATCTTACCCAATTAGATAATGAGCCCTAGCGGTCCCTTTTTTTTAACATATTGTTCATTTCCTTTTTCAGCGCGGTAGGCGCTAATTTGGAATTTTAGGCGTAGCGAATAGACAATTCTTTTGAGACCGCCGGCCATGCAAAGCTTAGAAGGGTTTTTATAAAGTTCGGATCTACAATTTTTATAAAATTTTCGCACATGACATAAAAAATAAAAATTTAAGTAGAAATATTTACTTCATAAATAAAACTTGTTGCGGTCGATTAATTTTTTTATAAAACATTAAATAAGATTAACTTATTTGGATTAAATATTACGGCAGCACATCCTCCCAAATTTAATGGCTCATTCAAGGTACTTGTGAAAATAGCAAAATAATAATAATCTTTATTGAGTGCATTATTCGACGGCATTAAACAGAAAAATATTTTATAATGAATATTGATTTTTGAACAAACTTAGCATTGTTGACTTAATTTAATGAATTCATACATCTGTCAAGCCTCTCATCGTTCTTAAATAAGATTTTTTATCTTTTTTTACCGCGTTAATGAAATAAAGCATTATTTGTATTCAAATAAACAATAAAAATTAATGATCATATAAAATAGAAAAAAAAATGATTTTTTATGGCAAAATTCTGCAAAAACATATATTTTAACATTGTACGTCTTAAGGCTTTGATATAACTTGAATAATTTATTGGAGATATTAAAACTAATCTATTTAAATTTATAACAAAAAATAAATATTTTTTTTTATTCCTCGAGTTTTCTTGGACAAGAAACGCTATCAAAACAAATAAGGTTTCATCCTTTTTAGGTCCATAAATACATAACAGAAGGAGTATAACAAAAAAATTTAATTTCGGGTAGGATAATAAAAATTTATGACATATCAATAGGAATTCTCGTCCTTTTTAAAACTTTGCTTTCCCTTTTTTTTGGTTATGCTTCATTATTCATACATTGGCCAAACTTTTGGGAATTTATTAAAAAACTAATTTGTTTTTTTAGTTATTTTAACACGTTTTTAAGCCAAGCATTTGAATATTGCTATTGAATTGTATACAACTGAAAAATAAATTTTTTTGTTAATTGATTGTGGTCATTTATATAAAAATTTATTCAAGCAAAAAAATTTAAATTACGAAAACCACATGTTTTGCGCATTTTAAGAAAAACATAAATCTTTTAAAAGTATGACTTTGTTAAACTACAATTTTTGCCCTCTTATATATGATAACGCTAATTTGACATTGAAGCAAAAATCATGATGAAAAAGGAACCATTATTAATATTAGTTATTACTTGGTTATGTATAATTTATTGTTCTTATGTATAATTCAGCACTTATATAATATTTTTTAACACTAATGTTTTTTCTAATTTAGGCAACAATGTTTTTTTGTTATAAATTTAATACCCTTTTAGCTGAATTGATATTTAATTAATTTAGCCTTTAATAAATAATTTAATATAAGTTTTATAAGTAGTCTGTTCGAAACTGTAATTAGATAAGAAATTTTAAATTGTGCCCAAAGAAATACGGTCCTACCAAAAATTTGTTTACTAATTATATTTTTTTATATTATAGTTAACATTTTTTTTGCTTTTTAGTGTTCAAATACATTGTTTTTTGTTTGATTCATCTTTGTTTTGAAATATCGATATAATGAGGAATAAACTGCTTTTTGGATTTAAAATCATTTAAAATGTATATTTTTTAATGTATCATTTTTTAGAGCTTTAATTTTATATTTTTGCAAATATACAAAATTCTAGCAAAAGACAATACATTTCTTTTTTTATAAAGGTTTTTGGTACGCTCGAACGCACAAAACTACCAACTTAATTAAAAATAAGACAATTTATTAAAAATTTAAATAGATCTTATATATCTGAATATATCAAAATTTTGCCGATATCTAGAAGTATATTAAACTTTTTTTCCATAATGCTAATTTATTTTTTATTTTTTAAGCTTAGGTTTTTCCAATAAATAAAAATAAAAACTGATTTTTCCCTAGCAGTTTCCAATGGCCCAAGGTCAAACTAAATTCATGATTATGACAAAACACAATTGTAACATAAACATATTAATAAAAAGAAATAATTGTTTTAATTATTAAAATGTATAATTAATGTACTTTTTTTTGACTTTCCTTGATTATTAACATAATCTAATTATGGCATCCCTGATTAAAATTTTTTGGGATTTAAAAAAAAAAATTGTCAATTTTTTACATTACAATTTAGATTAAGTTTTTAGACTACGAAATTTTATAAAGTGGCTTTTGTTACAAGAAAATACGTATTTTACACGTTTTTTTTGCTTCCAAACAAACTCAATTAGTAATTAAAACCAGGCCTGGGAAAACAATGAGCCAAAAAACTTTGGCTCATTTTTTCCCCTAAAAAATAAAAAAAGAAAGGGGGTAAATATAAAGGGCCAAAATAAGAATTCAAAAAAAGCCCTTACTAAAAAAAGGGGCAAAAAAACCCACAAAAAGTGGCTCTTAAAAAGAGCCCCAAAAAACCCATTTTATATTTTCTATAATAATTTTAAAAAATTTTGATGGGTGGGTCATTTTTTCTTAAAGCTCCTAGGAGTTTTTTTTTTAAGAAAAGGGGCTTTTTTTAAACATGCCCCTTTTGTTTAAGCAAGAAAAGGGGCTTTTCTTTTGCCATGCCCACGAGTTCGTGGGCATTTGGGGAAAAAAACCCAAAAACTTGTTAAAAAAAAGCCCTTTTAGTTTTTTTTCCCAGCCCTGATTAAAACAAGTGACTTTACATATTTTTATTCTGACCAGGCAAAATTTGTGGTTTTAAATTATGAAGCTGAAATTAAACTAATTTAGCCAAGTAGGTCATTGTGAGTTTAAGATTTTATGTTGTTTTTAACTAAAATAAAGTAAGGGATGTGGTAGGTGCTTATAGGTGTGGGTTAGATAAAAATTAGTTTGGGTTAAGAATAAAGGCTATAATTAGATATAATAAATTTTGCCTGTGAGTCAAAATAATCATACAGGCTGCTTAAAACTGAATGACTGTTGTGTGAAAGTAGGACTAAATTTGCGAGTTTTATGCATTTTTGCCTTCAATGGTTAATCGGGCAGAAGTTAGCAATACATTGAGATAATTTCTTTGTGTTCAATCGAGCAAATCTCTGTTCTTCAGTGTCTAAAATTGCAAACTCAAAAATTAATTTTTTTATATTACAACAAAATAAATTGTTCAACAATAGCCATAAGTTTAGATGCTTGTGATAAAATAATAAACTAAATGTCGGAAATTAAAACTGATGAGGTTTTAACTACTAAAAGTAATGGAATAAGGTTTTCCATATAAAAAAAAATTTTAAGCTAAACTGTTAATACATCATGTTAGAAATGTGTAATTTTCGGTGTTTTATATAATTATTTTCATGCCTGAATTAAACGGTTGATTTTTGGCAAATTTTTGGACATGTATTCGTAAAAACCGAGCATCGATCCGTTAATTTGATATGTTTGTAGCCACCGGTTAAAAATGTCCAAACTAGAAGGGATGGCAAAAATGGATTGTTAATTTTAGATTATAAATTATCAAAAGCTAAACCACTTTGCGTTAAACAACAATCTATTAATGAGTTGTATCTTACAACTCGTTATGTGTTTAGATGTCAAATTTAAACTTTTAGTGAAAAAATTGAATTTTAAAGCAAAAAAAATTGTGAGTACATTATACATATTATGGAAACGTAACATCGAATAAAGAACAAATATTGCCTTTTTTTACTAAAGAATAAGAAAGATAAGTCGTCTTTTCTTGCTTAAGGTTCTCTTAGATTATATAATAGGGTCACCACCAATTTGGATCGAATATGTGCCATTTGTTGAAATGGTTTTTAGGTATTCGTTACAACTTTTAAAAGTCTGTGATAAAATATTTAGGAGAAAAGGCTCTCAGGGAAGTGGACCCAAATTTGTACCAAACGAAAATTCATGAAATAACGAAAATCTATAACATATCCCAACATTTTGATATAGTTTAAAATTAGGTATAATAGGGTTAGTTTAGCGTTTGGTTGATCTATCCAAGCTAATTTTAGATTGGTTGATCAATCAAATTTTTTTTGTACTTTTATGTTGTCATCTTTAGGAAAGCTTTTTTAAATTTTTTCCTACATTACAAAGGGTTAACATCGCGATTCCTTTACAGGGTTACACTGTATGCAATGAGCTAGATTTTGTATGATAGATCAACCTTACATAGTTATAAGTAGTTTTTTATTCCTTGTGGTCTTTTTGGAAACAGAAAAAATTTATGACTTGATTTATAAAAAGAACTAGGGTGAAAGTAAGATTATTATGAATATAGGAAAACAGGACACATAAATTCTGGCAGAGAAACGAGAAAATTGACATCTGCATGTATTAACTCCGCTTTTTGATTGGAATGGTAAAATGTGTATCAGTGGAAAAGAGGAGAATTAATTAAAAATCACATTGACTTAGAAGAAATGCGGCGGAAATTGTAATGTAGATTGTTGTAATAAAATCAGTCTGGAGGCCGACTTGACAGTGGGTATAAAACATTTTAAAAGATTTTATAAGAGAACAAGAACTTGCTAATCGGAAAAGACAATTTTCATTTTTTTTATAAAATAGCTGAGATGCGATTTCTGTCATTGTAATAGTCTCTTGTTACTTTATCTCCTATAATATAGCAATTTCCCTCCATGAGCTCGTTTATTATAATTGGGCCAGCTAAATTTATTATAAACTTTATTTAAAATTAGATACCTTATTTAAATCATCACTGAAGACAAGTTCATCATATGAGGGTTAATGCCCGTCATAAAACTTGCTTGGCGAAATTTTACAGGATTAAGACTTAACATGACGCCTTATTCTCGACGCTGCAATTTCTAAAAAAATTTCCACCGGTGTAATCTTGTAACCTTCCATAAATACTTTATAAAAATTTTTTTCTAAGGTGTTTTACAATTACCCGTTGTATATTTAGCAATTCCAAAATAGACATTGCGTCAAAGCTACACGATTCCAAATTTACATGGCGCGTTCAGATTTTCCATTTATACAAAAAAATAAAAAAATTGGAAGTTCCAAAAACATTTAAAAAAAATTTCTTAACTTCTATTTTAGGAGTATTTTTATTTATACTATTTTTTAAAATGAAATGTCAAAAAAAAAGAAAACATTAAAATTTTTAAAATTATGAATTAGTGAATGAAGTTTGAACGCGCTCTTAAATAGTTGAAACGGTTAAGATTTAACATTCATTTGTAAGAGGAAAATTTGGAAATTATTATTTGAAACAAGACATTTATGAAGTAGCATGATATAATAAAATAACAAATGTTTTTTGTAAAAAATTGTTGGCCTTATTTTAAGAGGCCATTTTTTAAAAATTAAAAGCCCGACCCCTAAGAAGAATCTCATCAATCAGTGTTATTTATGCCATATATAGCCTTTGATTTAACCCAATATGATTGTAAGAATTAATGTTTTAAGGTTTAATGGTTATAAGGT
Source organism: Acutogordius australiensis (assembly GCA_030555515.1). Lineage (NCBI taxonomy): Eukaryota > Metazoa > Nematomorpha > Gordioida > Gordea > Gordiidae > Acutogordius > Acutogordius australiensis. Next base: position 8,931,911 of record CM060242.1, read on the forward strand.
TTAATTATATATGTCAGGCCCAAACGTAATATTCCGCCGGCGGAATATAAATTGGCGTATAGTCAACGACCAAAACGCATTTTCGCCGGCGGAATATTGTCTGGACTTAACCTCAGCGCCCAAAATTTATATTCCGACGGAAATTTTTGCAAAATTTAAGGGACAAACTGATTTTAATGTGATTAATTATGAAATATTGTTCATTAGACGTTTTTGATTTTTTATGCTTAGAATTAATAAACAGAGGTCATGTTGAATTTAAAATTAGGGTTAAGGGCTAAAATAGTGCTAAAATCTTAAAGATTTAAAGATTCATAGGCGGACCGGTGTATTTAGAAGCGCTTTAACTGCACATTTGAAAGCGCGATTTTTTCGATACCCTCAGAAGTGCGCTAATGTTATAAAATCTGAGCAATTTTTTTGTTTTTAAAATTAAGCGAAAGACTCTAAAAAAAGCCGAGGTGTTTCTGTAATGTCCGTGACTTTAAATGCACCAAAAATCCTAACTCGCAATAAAGATTCATATGTAAGCAGGTATTTAAAAAACATACTAAGGTGCCTTAAAACGCGTAGATAATATTGAGAGCACGCAGTCTCCTAAAATAGTGCAGAAAAATAAATTAGGACAGCGCACAGGTGTCGAACTTTTAGGAGGACCAAAATGATAAAATTTACAACTTTTAGATTTATATAAGCCTTATTAACCCTTTGTTAATATTAGCATTCTCTGCCTAACTGCTTAAAAATGGGATATTGGAATTAATGGAAGGTTTATAAGTTAAATATCTCCGATTTTAGTCCAGTTAATGAACCGGCTTTAGACACCCTCCTTAAAATTTTTTAATTTCACTATTCCTATTTTGTGAACTTAACAATAAAAACATTTTAAAAGATTAAAGAAATACAGTTGGATTATTATCTCAATATAATTTCAAGTTCAAAGTTTATCTAATATGTATATTTTGACAGCCTTTTTGGATTTCCAGCCAATATTTGTAAAGACGCTTATTCATATAATTAAAAACTTATGGTTAAGAACCAATGAAGGCTTAAAAGCATGAATCCTGAATTTATGATCGCCCCAATTATTTTGTAAAGAATTGGGGTATCTAAAACTTGTGCGAAACCTCTAACGTGCAAAATATAAATTACATTAAATCAAAAGCGCAACGATATTAAATTTACGCTGAGTATTTATAAAGGCACGCATTTAGATTGGGCCAAATTTTGGCAAAACAGCCAAATTGACCAGAACCAAAATTTGTTTTTCAAATTTAAGGCTGGCTTCAATCCAAAATAAGGCCCGAAAATTTTTAAAGAAAAGTGTTGTTTTAAAAAAAGACTAAAAATAGAGGGTAAAAGTTATATCCTTTAACGTGTGAAAATGAATTTATCGTTAGTTTTTGTTAATAATAGTTACAAATAGAGCATATGAAATTCAAAACTTCGGCCCATCTCGGCCCGTAATTTCTATTTTAAAATTTTAGCCCAGCGTTTGGCCTGTTATAATTTTGAACCGTCCTGGCCCTTGTTTCCTGAAGGGACGGGGGCAGGACTTTCGATTCTCGACTTTAATCTTTAATGTGATTGTAGGCAAATTATTTAAGAAAAAAATAAATCGCGAAGTGAAGAGGGTTTTTAAGCGGAGCAGGGTGCTGTGATTATTATTGAATTTCTTCATTTAAAATTATACATTTGTGTGGACATTTGACATCCTTTTGAAAGGTATATAAAATTTTATAAAATGATAAAAGCGCATTTTTTCGATCTTAGTATCCTCATAAAAACTTTTTTTATTAGTAAAGGCTACCAAGACTCGGTAAAGCTATATATTAACAGCAGATGTTGCGGCCAAAAAAAAATATTTAACAAAAATCCTACTGATTTCCTTGCCCTATATCTCTAAAAGACTTTATGCAACCCATTTATGTGAAATAACAATAATTATTATTAACATTAAAATGTGGTATTAACATTTAATATGTTTTTAAAGACAAAAAAATTGGAAAATAAGTTTCCAGTAGGGCCACTTATAGAAACCATTTGGGAACTTCAAATTCATATTTTATGCGTTTTTAATTGGAATTTTAAAGTAAAGGGTATCGAGTCAATTCCTAAAAAACTTTTTTTTTGACATTTTTTTATAAATTAGGGCGCGTTCTGACTCCTTTCTTTAAAAAAATTTTAAAAATTATAAATTTTATGAAATTTTATTTTTTTTAAAAACTTTTCTTTCAGAAAAAATATTTAAATGCTAATAACAAAAATTGGTACTTTTTGTAAAAAAGCGTTTCAATGCCAAGAAATAAAAATTTTGAAACTTATCAAAAAAATTAATTGAGTCTGAACGCGCCAGTATAATTTGCTGAGATTGGAGAAATAAAGGACATTTAATTTTTAAAATAATCTTTTTATATAATATACCATACACAATTTTGCTTTAAAATCAAAATTCTAACTTTTGTTTTAATTACCCCTTACAAAATTGAAATAGCTTAACAGGACACTACATATATATTAACCTTACTAATTACTCAATATCCGATTACTTTTCTAACATGTCCAAATAGGGAAAATTTGACCGCTTTTAATGAAAATCTTTTAAATTTTTAGGTATATAACTGTTATACCTCAAGCAATTTTCCACAAGGGGTAGGCAAAATTTTCTAAACTGCGCATATTTGGGCTCTCTCAGGTATATTGTCAAAAGCAAGCCTCAAAATTAAGGGCAAATATGGGCCATATATGCAAATTCATATCGGGCTGGAAAATGCGATTACGGGCGGGCAGCTAAATTTCAATAAGTAAGACGGTTTGGGCTTGAATATAACGTCCGGTCTTAATTCTAATAATAATACTTTTTTGAATTATATAGATTTTTTATTTTCAATTATCGGCAGGAGATTTAAAATGATTTTCAAAATATTAACATTATATTTAAATCAATCACATTGAGCATAATGTCACCCAACCATATTTCTTTATTTTTAATATGTTTTAATCTTTATTTGGCCCTCAAAATATATAAATTGGACCCAGGGCTTTCAGCTCTAATTTAGAAGTTTTTATGAAGATACTAGGTTAATTTACTAAAATCCAAAAAATGTGCTTTTATCATTTTACAAAATTTTATTTACCCCTCAAAAGTATGTCAAATGTCCACACAAATGTAAAATTTTAAATGAAGAAATTCGATAATAATCATATCACCCTGCTCCTCTTAGAAGCCCTCCACATCGCGATATATATTTTTTTAAATGATTTGCCTACAATCACATTAGAGATTAAAGTCGAGAACCGAAAGTCCGGCCCTCGCCCGCCAGGAAACGGGCCAGTCAAAATTCATAACGGGCTACTGGGCTTAAATTTAATGGAAAACGTATGCTCTATTTGTAACTATTAAAGGCCTAAAAACGATAAATATATTTTTACAGGATAATGGGTATACCTTTTATACTCTATTTTTACTGTATTTCTAAAAAAACTTTTTTGAAAATTTTCGGGCTTTATTTTGGAATGGAAGGCTTAAAACTTGAAAAAACAAATTTTGGTTCTGGCCGATCTGGCTGTTTTGCCAAAATTTGGCGTTCTGTACTATTTTAGGAGACTGCGTGCTCTATCACCTACGCGTTTTAAGGCACCTTAGTATGTTTTTTAAATACCTGCTTACATTTGAATTTTTATTGCGAGTTAGGATTCTTGAAGTCACAGGTACATTACAGAAATACCTCGGCTTTTTTTAGAGTCTTTCGATTAATTTTAAAAACAAAAAAAATGCACGGGTTTTATAAAATTAGCGCACTTCGGAGGGTATCTAAAAAATCTAAACGCTTTCAAATGTGTTAAAGCGCTTTTAAATACACCGGTCGGCGAATCTTTAAATCTTTAAGTTTTTAGCACTATTCTAACCCTTAACCCTAATTTTAAATTCAACATGACCTCTATTCATTAAACATTTCATATTCTAAGCAAAAAAAATCAAAAACGCCTAATGATCAATATTTCAAATTTTATCACATAAAGTTCACAGTTTGTCCCTTAAATTTTACAAAAATTTCCGGCGGAATATAAATTTTTGGCGCTGAGGTTAAGTCCAGACAATATTCCGCCGGCGAAAATGCGTTTTGGATGTTGACTATACGCCAATTAATATTCCGCCGGCGGAATATAAGCTTAGGACGTTGAGCTCAAGTCCAGACAATATTCCGCCGGTTGGTCGTTAACTATACGCCAATTTATATTCCGCCGGCAGAATATAAGCTTTGGACTTTGAGCTCAAGTCCAGACAATATTCCGCCGGCGGAATATTGCGTTTGGGCGCTGATAGATGGGTTAGGCCAACGTGGCCTAACCCGTTAGTGGTTCGTAATGGAGATTATAAAAATTGAAGCCTGCTTGCAGGATAAGTGGATAGCATCAAACCATATGTATGTATATGTTAAAAGATAGATGATTTGTTTTAAAAATGTGAAATTCAATTAAAAAATTGAAAAATTAAAAAAAAGTCTTATTTACACATGAACCTTAGGGATTAACATGCAGTTTTTGCGCAACAAAACCTTATTTTATATATTAATATATAAAAGATAAACATTATGCATTTTAAGAGTTTGAAAATTCATATTTTTTTAAAAAACCTAGGTATTTAAAGTAGATTGTAATACGCCATCTAATTTATTTTTTACACATATTGTTTTTTACCTTTCGTTTTTCTGGGTTTATTTATTTTACATATATATTTGGGCATTAAATAACGGAATATGAAACAAAATTACTCAAACGGTTGACCTCATATTTTATACCTTATATTTGTAATTATATAGGTTTAGAGCAAACGAGGGGCTGGCAAAACTACCACCCCCTCCTACCACACAGAAATTATTAATATTTCCCCCTCCATTTCTACCTTTTTACGCCTTCATACTTTAAATAAGGTGTTATTAATTATAATTACAAATTTAAACCCATCCCTATAAATTTATTTTTATTCTAGCAAAATCCCCAGAAAGCGTATTTATACACTCAAATCAAAAATTTGAAGAAAAAATTTGTTTGAAGGCCAAAAGCAAAATTTTAGAAAACCGGCAAAATTTTACCTTGACACCATATAAAATGAATAAATTTGAAAAATAAGTTTTGTCTGAAATATTACTGAATTCGGCCAAAAAGCACAAAATCTGGGGAAAGCAGCGAAATTTTACCTTAAAACATTAAAAGAAAATCATATTATTCAATTAAAATCAAATCTGACAAAAAAATTTTGCCTGAAAAATTACTGAATTCAGCCAAAAAACGCTTCCTAAAAAGCAAAATCCTATAAAGCAATATCCCTTAAAAATCTAAACATCAAAGAAATAATATTAACACCGACAAATGCCATATCCCTAAAAAATCTAAACATCAAAGAAATAATATTGACACCGACAAATGCCATAAGAGTTTAATAAATAAAATTTTCGCCCATTTTTTATAAAAAAATGATTATACTTCCGGTTTTTGCGTTTTAGGATTTTGCTTTTTAGGATTTTGCATTTTAGGAATTTGTTTTTCAGACCCACCCAAAAATTTGCTGAAAAAGTATTAATTTTTTTTTTCAAAAACTTGTTTATTGATACATATTTATCTAATTTTAAGCTTACTGAAGAGCTATTAAAATATTTGACAATATATCATATATTTAAAATTGTACTCGAAAAATTTTGGTTTACCCATGAAAGACTTCTAAAAAAGAGCGCGTTTTACTATTTACTTTTATTGGTAAATGGCAATTTTTATCTTGTTTAATGGCTACTTTACCAAAAATGAATCAAGTATCAAGTCAATCTGGAAAATTTGAGAGTTATGAGCTATTACAAAGATCAAACCTGCCATCCTAGGAAATATCACCCGTTTTTCGTTTCTAATCAAATTAGGTTAGTCCTCTATAAATATTGAAAAAAAAAACGACTAGATTTAGAAACATAAATAAATTAAATTTTTGCATATTCGCTATAGCTAAACTGTCAAAATCCAACTTCAAATAATAATTTTATTAAAAACAGAAAATATATATGTCGTATATAAGTATGGACGCGGAGTATTTTTTATTTTATAAATGCTGATGTAAGAGTACTAAAAAAGTTTATTTCTCATAATTTGTGATGATTTATATTAGTTACAAGGGATTTTTATATTAAAAAAGATTCTTTATTTTTTCTTTTTAGGGTATTCTCGAGGTCACAAAATCTGTCAAGGTCAAAAAAAGCCATTTCATCGAAATGGAAGGATCTAAGGAGCCGAAGGCGGAAGAAATTATGAAAAACGAAAAATATATATAAGATAAAACCTGGAGATGTATGTTTTTAGGTTTTTCATAAAATATTTTCCTGATTTTGATATTTGTTGACCTGTGTAATCTAACACATTGTTGAATCGCCTAGATTGTATAACTACATACATCACTTTTTGCAGCTTATTCCTTCAAAGCCAGCGTGATTTTTAATTAATTCTCATTCATTTTTCTCTCTGCTAGACATATTTTTCCATTCCGAATTGGTTACGATGTCAGCGCCCAAACGCAATATTCCGCCGGCGGAATATTATCTGGACTTGAGCTCAACGTCCAAAGCTTATATTCCGCCGGCGGAATATAAATTGGCGTGTAGTCAACGACCAAAACGCATTTTCGCCGGCGGAATATTGTCTGAACTTGAGCTCAACGTTCAAAGCTTATATTCCGCCGGCGGAATATTAATTGGCGTATAGTCAACGTCCAAAACGCATTTTCGCAGGCGGAATATTGTCTGGACTTGATCTCAGCGGCCAAAATTTATATTCCGCTGGAAATTTTTGCAAAATTGAAGGATTAAACAGTGAACTTTATAAGATATATTTGGAAATATTAATCATTAGAAGTTTTTGATTTTTTATGCTTAGAATATGAAATGTTTAATGAATAGAGGTCATGTTGAATTTAAAATTAGGGTTAAGGGTAAAGAACAATGCTTAAAACTTAAAGATTTAAAGATTCGCGGACTGGTGTATTTAGAAGCGCTTTAACTGCACATTTGAAAGCGTTTAGATTTTTTAGATACCCTCAGAAGTGCGCTAATGTTATAAAACCCGCGCATTTTTTTGTTTTTAAAATTAAGCGAAAGACACTAAAAAAGCCGAGGTATTTTTATAATGTACCTGTGACCCTAAATACAACAAGAATCCTAACTCGCAATTAAGATTCAAATGTAAACAGGTATTTAAAAAACATACTAAGGTGCCTTAAAACGTGTAGGTTATATTGAGAGCATGCAAAAGTCTCCTAAAATAGTGCAGTGAATTAGGACAGCGCACAGGTGTCGAACTTTTAGGAGCACCAAAATGATAAAAAATTTACAACTTTTGATTTATATAAGCCTTATTTAACCCTTGTTAATATTAGGGCATTCCCTGCCTAGCTGGCCCTTAAAAATGCGATATTGGATAATGGAAGTGTTAAATATCTCCGATTTTAGTCCAGTTAACGAACCGGCTTTAGACCTTCCTTACATTTTTTTTAATTTCACTGGTCTCATATATATTTCGTGGACCGATTAAGAATTAAAATTTTTTAAAAGAATAAAGATATAAGGTTGGATTATTATAGGCTCAATATAATTTCAAGTTCAAAGTTTACTAATATGTATATTTTGACTTTTTGGATTCCCAGCCAATATTCACATAACTAAAAACTTTTGCTTATTAAAAGGGAAATAATGAAGGCTCAAAAGCACGAATCCTGAATTTAAGATTGCCCCAATTTTGTAAAGAATTGAGTTATCTTAAACTTAAGCAAAACCTCTAACGTGCAAAATATAAATTACATTAAAATCTTTTTAAGCGCAACGATATTAAATTGACGCTGAGTATTTATAAAAGCGCAGCCAGATCGGCCAGAACCAAAATTTGTTTTTTTAAAAAGCCGGCTCCAATTCAAAAATAAGGCCCGAAAATTTTTAATTACAAGCAAAAATAGTGTTGTTTTAAAAATAGTGTAAAAATAGAGAGTAAAAGTTATATCCTTTATCTTGTGAAAATAATTTATCGTTTTTAGTTCTTGTTAATAATAGTTACAAATAGAGCATATGAAATTTAAAACTTCGGCCCATCTCGGCCCGTAATTTCTATTTTTAAATTTAAGCCCAGTGCTTTTGGCCCGTTATAAATTTTGAACCGTCCTGGCCCTTCCTGGCGGGCCGGGAGCAGGACTTTCGGTTCTCGGCTTTAATCTCTAATGCGATTGTAGGCAAATCCTTTAAGAAAAAAATGAACGGCGAAGTGAAGTGGGCTTTTAAGCGGAGCAGGGTGCTATGATTATTATTGAATATCTTCATTTATAATTATTTATTTGTGTGGACATTTGACATTCTTTTTAGGGGTAAATAAAATTTTATAAAATGATAAAAGCGCATTTTTTCGATTCTAGTAAATTAACTTAGTATCCTCATAAAAACTTTTTTTTTATTAGTAAAGGCTACCAAGACTCGGTAAAAGCAATATATTATCACAAAATATGCAGATGTTGCAAACATTTAACAAAAATCTTACTGATTTCCTTGCTAAGCAACCCATTTATGTGATATAACAATTATTATTAACATTAAATTGTATTATTAACATTGAAAATGTTATTAAAGAGGATAACCGAAAAATGCCAAAAAATCGGAAAATTAGTTTCCAGTTAAGGGCCACAAATTTAAGGCTATTTTATGCGTTTTTAATTGTATATGAAAAAAGTTACGAGTGTCTTGAGTCATGCCCATATTTTCATTTTGACGTTTTTTTCTAAATTAGGGCGCGCTCAGACTCCTTTCATTTTTATAAATAATTTTGAATTTTTTAAAATTTTATTTATTAAATTTTTTAAAAACTTTTCTTTCAGAAAAATATTTAAATGCTAATAACAAAAATTGGTACTTTTAGTAAAAATGCGTTCAATGCCAAGAAATAAAAATTTTAAAATTTATCAAAAAATGAAATGAGTCTGAACGCGCCCGCCCCTATAACTTGCTCGTGAGATTGGAGAAATAAAGGATTTTTTTTTTGAAATATTTTGTTTTAATTACCCCTAACAAAATTGAAATAGCTTAATGGGCCACTACATATATTAACCTTACTAATTACTCAATATCCGATTACTTTTCTAACATGCCCAAATAGGGAAACTTTGACCGCTTATAATGAAATCTTTTAAATTTTCGGGTAAATAACTGCTATACGTCAAGCATTTTTTTTCCACAAGGGGTAAGCAAAATTTTCTAAACAGCGCATATTTTGGCTTCTCAGGTATATTGTCAAAAGCAAGCCTCAAAGTTGAAGGCAAATATGGGCCATATTTGCGAATTCATATCGGGCTGGCTATGAAAATGCGATTACTGGCGGGCAGCTAAATTATAATAAGTTAGACGGTTTGGGCGGGAATATAACGTCAGGTCTTAATTCTATAATAATACGTTTTTGGGTTATCAGGATTTTTTATTTTTAATTATTGGCAGGAGATTTAAAATGATTTTTAAAATATTAACAAGATATTTCAATCAACATTGAGCCTAATGTCACCCAACCATATTTCTTTATTTTTAATATGATTTAATCTTTATTTGACCCACAAAATAAAATTGGACCCAGGGCTTTCAGCTCTAATTTAGAAGTTTTTATGAGGATACTAGATTAATTTACTAGAATCCAAAAAATGTGCTTATCATTTTTTAAAATTTTATTTACCCTTAAATAAATTGTCGAATTTCCACACAAATGTATAATTTTAAATGAAGAAATTCGATAATAATCATAGCACCCTCCTCCTCTTAGAAGCCCTACACATCGCAATATGTTTTTTTTAAATGATTTGCCTACAATCACATTAGAGATTAAAGTCGAAAACCAAAAGTCGGGCCCCAGCCCGCCAGGAAACAAGGGCCAGGACGGGTTAAAAATTATAACGGGCCAAACGCGGGGCTTTAAAAATGGAAATTACGTATGTTCTATTTGTAACTATTAAAGGCCTAAAAACAATAAATATATTTTTACACGATAATGTAACTTTTACACTCTATTTTTACTGTATTTTTAAAAAGAAAACTTTTTTAAAAATTTATGGGCCTTATTTTGGATTGGATGACCTTAAATTTGAACAAGTTTTGGTTTTGGCTGATCTGGCTGTTTTGCCAGAATTTGGCCGGATCTAAATGCCAGCCTGTAAAAATACTCAGCGTCAATTTAATATCGTTGCGCTTTTGAAAACTTTAATATAATTTATATTTTTCGCGTTAGAGGTTTCGCGCAAGTATAAAATAATACCTCAATTCTTTACAAAATTATTGGGACGATTGAATTCAGGATTCGTGCCTTCATTGGTGCACTTTTGGTAACCAAAAGTTTATAGATTTTTAGTTATGTGGGGACGCGTTTGAATATTGGTAGGGAATCCAAAAAGATTGTCAAAATTTAATATTAGATATACTCCAAACTTATTATATTGAGCCTATAGTCATCCAACCGTATTTCTTTATTCTTTTAAAAAAATTTTAATTCTTGATCGGCGCAAGAAAATATATATGGAACCAGTGAAATTAAAAAAAAATGAGGAAGGCTTAAAGCCGGTTTGTTAACTGGACTAAAATCGGAGATATTTTATAACCCTTCCATTCCAATATCGCATTTTTAAGGGCCAGCTAGACAGGGAATGCCCTCATATTAACAAATCGTTATGTAAGGCTTATATAAATCTAAAAGTTGTAAATTTTATCATTTTGGTCCTCCTAAAAGTTCGACACCTGTGCGCTGTCCTAATTTATTCTGCACTATTTTAGGAGACTGCGTGCTCTCAATATCACCTACGGGTTTTAAGCCACCTTAGTATGTTTTTTAAATACCTGCTTGCATTTGAATCTTTATTGCGAGTAGGATTCTTGGTGCATTTTAAGTCACAGGTACATTACAGAAATCCCTCGGCTTTTTTTAGAGTCTTTCGCTTAATTTAAAAAAAAAATGCGCGGGTTTTATAACATTAGCGCACTTCTGAGGGTACCTAAAAAATCTAAACGCTTTCAAATGTGCAGTTAGGCTTTTAATACCTGTTCGCGAATTTTTAAATCTTTAAGTTAGCACTAATCTTACCCTTAACCCTAATTTTAAATAACATGACCTCTATTCATTAAACATTTCATATTCTTAGCAAAAAAAAACGACTAATGATCAATTTCAAAATTTTTCACATAAAGTTTAATGTTTGTCCCTTGAATTTTGCAAAAATTTCCGGCGGAATATAAATTTTGGGCGCTGAGGTCAAGTCCTGACAATATTCCGCCGGACGAAAATGCGTTTTGGACATTGACTATACGCCAATTAATATTCCGCCGGCGGAATATAAGCTTTGGACGTTAAGCTCAAGTCCAGACAATATTCCGACGGCGAAAATGCGTTTGGTCGTTGACTATACGCCATTTTATATTCCGTCGGCGTATATAGGCTTTGGACGTTGATCTCAAGGCCAGACAATATTCCGCCGGCGGAATATTGCGTTTGGGCGCTGACAACGACACATATAAAGAAGGCAATTATTTCGATTTTCCGACATTATATATATATGGTCAATTCCACCACAAATCGACAAACTTTTTCCCTTAAAATCTCAATATTGGCTAAAAATTGGTACACTGGTATGGTCCTTAGGTGCTGACAGAAAAAAATTTTTTTTGACCGGAAGTGATTTTTGACCGAGATGTGAGCAAAAATATTTTTCAATTTATTGCAAAAAAAAAATTTGAGGCAACTTTGCGCGCTTGTAATCCAAAGTATTGTAGCTAGAGTTTTAATTTTTTTTATGAAGATCGTAATAAGGGCTACCTTAGACGCAAAAAATATTTAAACTTTTATTTTAAGTTACCAAAAAATTAAAGTCAAATTTAGACATATAGCTCAAAAAACGTATCCCTGAATTTTGTGAAAAATTTATATAATATGGTTCTTAATAATGCTAATAAATATATGATTTAATAAGTTTGGGACCGGCATAACTTATAATAAAATTTAAAATATCAATTTTTTGCCCTAATTTTTGGACATATTTATGCCCCTATATTAGAATATGCTAATATGCCAAATTTGACAGTATTCAAAAAGCAGGACAGATGGGCAATTATTTTAGACTATAATAGTTTGATTTATTTAATTATTATAATTTTTAAATTTAAAATGAAAAAGTGAACCTTAAAACCGAAAAAAAAAATTTTGACTGTTCTCAAAATTTACTTTCTGGTTAACCAGCCAACCTTTTTTTAATAAACATTCATTTTATAGATAAATTATTGCTTAATAACCTATAATAGCCCCAGCTTTTTTCATTTGATTTTGACGCTTCCACAATAAAAATACCTAAATTTGCCAAAAATAGCAAATTTTCAGGGGTCAAATAACTAACGCAGATTGTATTCGTCTGTGCAAGCTTATATTTTTATTATTATTCCATAATTACCTAATAATATTTAGAACCTATAAAATCAGTTATAATTTGACTGTTTAAGTGTTACAAAAATAGCATATACGTTAGGTATAGAAAATCTTAAAAGAACGAGATAGGAAAATTACAAAATATGGAGCCCATGAAATCATTCCATTATTTTAATAAAATTTCTAATTTGTTATATTATAAAAAACATATTCTTGTGTAAAAATTTGGTAGTAACACATTTAGTTATAAGAATCTTTAGGTCAATGCCCAAATCCATATGCCTATAGAATCAAGTAATTGTTTCCTCTTTCTTTAATAGGTCTAATGCGTCTTTATTGTGAAACTAAGATGTAAATGGAACTAAAATTGTTGGTTTTTAAACTTTTTTAAAGTCGGTTAGATATATATTGTATGCCTTGTTCTAAAGCCTTTCAACATATTTGGCATTTGTAAAAATTAGAAAATAAGACTGAATGTCTATATTTTATTTATATTAAGTTGGATCTAATATTCTTAAAATTCATCATTGAAGTTAATTCTGTCCGTTATAATCATTTGAAGTTGTTTAACCCTAAAACTGACTTATTTTATGTATTTATTATATCAAAAAACCATATCACTATTTTTCAAAAGATATTTGAATTTACGTTTATTTTAAGTTTGGTGATAATAATAAAAGAACAACTGTTGAATAATATTTTTATTAGGCCAAATATATACTATTTTAATTTTTTTAACAGATAACGTTGTTGAGGCTGTTTTAATTAAAAAAATTAAATAAAGAAAAAAAAAATTTTTACAAATTTTTTAACCTTATTATTTTTTCTGAAATCCTTCCAAAAATTTTTTTCTACAATAAATTTAACAAATTTTTTGAATTTTGCCGAAGATAAATATTGAGAATAATGTACATATTCTAATAATGTTCATCAAACTAAAAAGGACTATTAAAAGTTAACAAATATAAGCATACAAATTTTAAGTTTTTATTTTTTACACCTTAAAATTTCAAAAAAAAATTTGGCAAACTTTTGTTTTTATTTCATAAAAAGCTATATTGGTTAAAAAATGTTGGGGAAAATTTATGTTGCGATGTTTTATGTATAAAATGCATTTTTAAATTTTCAAATTGGTTTGGTGACGGTTTTGAAGATAGGAGTAAAATACTGAAAAATACCAATTTTTTTGATCTTCCCTTTTCTTTCCAAAATTGACAATAGTATGAATCAAATAAATAAAACTGTAGCCTAACCTAATTGCCCCTATACCTTCTTAAATATAATTAAATTTGGCACTTTTAAATATTTTAATATAGTGCAGGGAGCAAATTTTTGTCTATCGAATTTTATAAAGAAAATTAAGGAGTATATTTTAGCAATTTTAAGGAAATAAAAAAAATGCTCTTCTAGTTATATTTAATTGAATATGCTTTATAAAATTGTAAAAGTTAAAATTAAAAATCGCAAACACATGCAAGATAGCCCTAAATGTCCTAAATTAAAAAAAAATTAAGTCTCTAGCTATAATACTGTTTGACTTATAACCTCCCAAAGTTGCATCAAATGTGAAAATTCACCTTGCGATTTTTTTCTTTTGCCTCTAACTCCGTCAAAAATCACTTCCGTTCCAAAAAAATTTCCAGATTATTCGATACTCTTAGATACTACCTCCATGCAAAATTTCAGCCAACAAAGAGGTACCCCTCCCAGACTTGTTAAATTGAGGTGGAATTGATATATATATGTGTCAGTGCCCAAACGTAATATTCCGCCGGCCTAATATTGTCTGGACTTGACCTCAGCGTCCAAATCTTATATTCCGCCGGCGAAATATAAATTGGCTTATAGTCAACGACAAAAACTCATTTTCGCCGGCGGAATATTGTCTAGACTTAAGCTCAACGTCCAAAGCTTATATTCCGCCGGCGGAATATTAATTGGCGTATAGTCAACGTCCAAAACGCATTTTCGCCGGCTGGACTTGACCTCAGCGCCCAAAATTTATATTCCGCCGGAAATTTTTGCAATATTTAAGGGACAAACAGTGAACTTTATGTGATTAATTTTGAAATATTGATCATTAGACGTTTTTGATTTTTTATGCTTAGAATATGAAATGTTTAATGAATAGAGGTCATGTTGAATTTAAAATTAGGGTTAGCTAAAATAGTGCTAAAAACTTAAAGATTTATAGGTGGACGGTGAATTTAGAAGCGCTTTAACTGCACATTTGAAAGCGCTTAGATTTTTAGATACCCTCAAAAGTGCGCTAATGTTATAAAAACCGCGCAATTTTTTTGTTTTAAAATTAAGCGAAAGACTCTTAAAAAAGCCGAGGTATTTCTGTAATGTACCTGTGACTTTAAATGCACAAAGAATCCTAATTCGCAATAAAGATTCAAATTAAGCAGCTGGCCCTTAACAATGCGATATTGGAATTAATGTAAGGTTTAGTTAAATATCTCCAATTTTAATCCAGTTAACGAACCTGCTTAAGACCTTCCTTACAATTTTTTTAATTTCACTCCATATATATTTCGTGAACCGATAAAGAATTAAAATATTTTAAAAGAATATAGAAATACGGTTGGATGACTATAGGCTCAATCAAGAAGTATATCTAATATGAATATTTTGACAATCTTTTTGGATTCCCTGTCAATATTTGAAAAGACGCGTACTCACATAATTAAAAACTTTTGGTTATTAGAATGGAACCAATGGAGGCTCAAAAGCACGAATCCTGAATTTAAGATCGCCCCAATTATTTTGTAAAGAATTTAGGTATCTTAAACTTGAGCGAAACCTCTAAC
Source organism: Acutogordius australiensis (assembly GCA_030555515.1). NCBI lineage: Eukaryota > Metazoa > Nematomorpha > Gordioida > Gordea > Gordiidae > Acutogordius > Acutogordius australiensis. The sequence continues at coordinate 8,947,186 of CM060242.1, forward strand.
GTGCAAATTATAAATTACATTAAAATTCTCAAAACAACGATATTAAATTGACGCTGAGTATTTATAAAGGCGCGCATTTAGATGGCCAAATTTTGGCAAAACAGCCAGATCGACCAGAACCAAAATTCGTTTTTCAAATTTAAGGCCGGCTCTAATCCAAAAATAAGGCCCGAAAATTTTTGATTACAAGCTAAAAAAGTGTTGTTTTAAATACAGTAAAAATAGAGAGTAAAAGTAACCCTTTATCGTGTGAAAATAAATTTATTGTTTTTAGTTCTTGTTAATAATGGTTACATAGAGCATATGAAGTTCAAAACTTCGGCCCATCTCGGCCCGTAATTTATATTTTTAAATTTAAGCTTAGTGCGTTATTTCTTTATAAATTTTGAACCGTCCTGGCCGTTTTTTCATGGCGGGCCGGGGGCAGGACTTTCGGTTTTCCACTTTAATCTCTAATGTGATTGCTTGCAGGCAAATCATTCAAGAAAAAAATAAATCGCGAAGTAAAGAGGGTTTTTAAGCGCAGCAGGGTATGCTATGAATAGAATTTCTACATTTAAAATTATACATTTGTAGACATTTGACATCCTTTTGAGGGGTAAATAATATTTAATAAAATGATAAAAGCGCTTTTTTCGATTTTAGTAATTTAACTTAGTATCCTCATAAAAACTTTTTTTTATTAGTAAAGGCTACCAAGACTTGGTAAGCAATAATTAACACAATATAAGCAGATGTTGCCGATAAAAAATATTTATCAAAAATCCTACAGATTTCCTTGCCCTATATCTCTTAAAAAAACTCTTTGCAACCCATTTATGTGAAATAACAATAATTATTATTAACATTAAAATGTGGTATTAACATCGAAAATGTTATTTAGCCGAAATGTGACAAAAAAATCGGAAAATAAGTAAGTAGTTAAGGCCACTTAGTCTATAGCAAGGGCCTAGCAAGTTGTAAAGCTTGGGGGGGAGGGGAGGGGGGGGGGGGGGGGGGGGTTTAAAAAAAATTAGTGCTGGCACGACCTTCGGTTGTGCCATAGTGTTTTAGTTTGAAATCTACTGATTCTTATGATTGTTACTTAATTTTGCTTTTTAAAATTTGAGTAATCATTAAGGAATTTTATAAATAATGTTTATATAAACAAACATATATGGTATTAAGAAAATTATATTATTGATATATTATATGCAATAAATTTTTATATTAATGATACAATTATGTAATGAATTTATATATTAAAAATATATATCTAGTTTTTAAATTTGAGGGGAAGAGAGATTTTAAAATTAAATATTGAAATTTGACAAATTATAAATCAAATATTACAAGTATACTAAAAATAAAATAAAACGATCAGTTTAAGATAAACATATAGTATTGAATGATTGTTTACACCATCTGCTTAACTCTTGAATTATTTTAAAAATAGCATGTTTTTTTTTATTTTAGTACACATTTCCATAGTTCATATTTGCTATTTTTCCTTTTTCAAATTGCATTTATCTTTTTCTAGTTTATTAATAATTTAACAAGCTATTACTTAAATTATGCCTTACACCAATCAATTACTCTATAATTGCCTATCTTCCGAAAGAAGGCACTTCAAAATTTCGTTTTTTTACGTTACAATTTTAGTATTAATGAGTGCAATTTTGAGCTGTAGCAGTGTGCCCAATCACAATACATTTACAAGAAGGAGGCGCCGTCAGGAAGGACCATTAATGTTCAGTAAAAACTCTAATTATTCGAATCCTATCAAAAATGGTGGTACCATGGCTATAACTCGAAAAATTATGCCTGGAGAGGCAGTCAATGCCAAAGAGAATCATACGAGTTACGGAGAGTGGGGGGAGACGATTGATTTAAATCGACATATGTTGGGGGGGGGGGGATATGCACTAAAAATTTTCAATTTGGGTGGGGATTTGACATGCTTGGGGTGGTTTCATCCCCAAAACCCCCCTCTCCTACGCCAATGGTCTATCAACTCCATTTAGGGACTTCAAATTCAAGGCTATTTTATGCGTTTTTAATTGGAATTTTAAAAAAGGAACGGGTGTCTTGAGTCAATGCCCAAAAAAACTTATTGGCGTTTTTTTCTAAATTAGAGGCGCGTTCAGACTCTTTTCATTTTTTAAATTTTAAGAATTTTATATTTTTTAAAATTTTTTTAAAAACTTTTCTTTCAGAAAAAATGTTTAAATGCTAATAACAAAAATTGGTACTTTTTGTAAAAAAGCGTTCAATGATAAAAATTTAAAATTTATAAAAAAAATGAAATTAGTCTGAACGCGCTTTTATAACTTGCTCGTGAGATTGGAGAAATAACCATTTTGAAATAATCTTTTTAATATACCATACACAATTTTGCTTTAAAGTCAAAATTCCAATTTTTGTTTTAATTACCCCTTACAAAATTAAAATAGCTTAACGGGCCACTACATATATATTAACCTTACTAATTACTATATATCCGATTACTTTCTAACATGCCCAAATAGGGAAAATTTGGCCCTTTTAATAAAAATTTTTTAAATTTTCGGGTATAACTGTTATACCTCAAGCATTTTTTTTCCACAAGGGGTAAGCAAAATTTTCTAAACAGCGCATATTTTGGCTCTCTCAGGTATTGTCTAAAGCAAGCCTCAAAATTGAATGCAAATATGGGCCATATATGCAAATTCATATCGGGTTGGGTATGAAAATGCGATTACGGGCGGGCTAAATTATAATAAGTAAGACGGTTTGGGCGGGAATATAACGTCCGGTCTTAATTCTAATAATAATACGTTTTTGGGTTATCTAGATTTTTTATTTTCAAATATCGGCAGGAGATTTAAAATGATTATCAAATTTAACTATATATTTTAATCAATCACATTGAGCCTAATATCACCCAACCATATTTCTTTATTTTAATATGTATTAATCTTTATTTGGCCCACAAAATATATAAATTTGACCCAGAGCTCAGCTCCAATTTAGAAGTTTTTATGAGGATACTAGGTTAATTTACTAGAATCCAAAAAATGTGCTTCTATCATTTTATAAAATTTTATATTCCCCTCAAAAGGATGTCAAATGTACACACAAGTGTATAATTTTAAATGAAGAAATTTGATAATAATCATAGCACCCTGCTCCTCTTATTGGTCCTCCACATCCGATATATTTTTTTAAATGATTTGCCTTCAATCACATTAGAGATTAAAGTTGAGAGCCGAAGTCCTGCCCCGGCCCGCCAGGAAACAAGGGCCAGGACGGGTCAAAATTTATAACGGGCCAAACGCTGGGCTTAAATTAAAAAATGGAAATTACGTATGCTCTATTTGGAACTAAAGACCTAAAAACTATATTTTTACACGATAATGGGTATAACACAGGTCAAAAATTTTTTGAGAGTTATGAGTTATACAGAGATCAAACCTGCCATTTTAGGGAATCCGTTTACCGTTTCTAATCATAGTTATTCAGTTATAAACATTGAATTTTAATAAAAAAGTTTAAAAAACCAATAAGATTCAAAAACAAAAATAAATTGAAATTTAATTTTTGCATATTTACAATAGTTAAACTGTTAAATTTAAACTTCATTGAATTGTCGTAAAATATAATCAATATAACTTATTGCACCATAAACGTGAAAAAAGTCGCGATATTCACCCTCAGTATGTGGAGGGTCTAAAATTAATAAAGCACATCCCTAAAAGCCTCTTCTCATATTTCACACAGATTTAGGGCGGGATTTTATTTTATTGTTACATATATTTAATATTGGCCAAAGGGTGTATTTTTGAAAGTTTAGCTCTTTAAATATAAATAATTTTTTTCTTTTTTTGCCTTAAATTCTATTTTGTCATAACATTTTTTTAAATATTTAATGTTTATTTATAGCTGGCTTACAAAGTTGGATCAAAAAAAGGTAAGCGGAAATTAAAAATTTTAAGATGGCAGGTCTGGTCACCGTTGACAGATATATTTAATAATTTTGTCGAGCTATGCAATATATGTTAACAAAATTACGCTTTTAATATTTCTTTTATTTTCATGGTCATTAATTTTTATAGGTCTCGTCACTACAAATGCCTAATTTTAATAGGCTGCGGTAACTTTTTTCATTATAAAAAATACAGATAAAAAACTTTCTTTCAAGAAACAATGGGAAACTTAGCTGTATATATATGAATTTATTAAAGTGAGTCAACATCATTGACTCTGCCCGAAAATCAATATTCATTAAATTATTATTTTTCCTTTTAATGCCGGGATTAGTACAAAAGATATATTATTTTTTTTGTATTTTAACAAGTAAGAGTCGTTAAATTTGGAAGGATGTCCTGTCGTAAAACTGACCCAAATATAATAATTTTATCGAATGTTACATAAATAACAAACAAATTGTAAAAATTTAATACAAACTATATAAATAATCTAAAAAATATTTAAATAGATGAAAATTATAGAAAATTTGTCAGTCTGCTTTACTTTCTAAATCATAAAATAACATTTTATGAACTAGGTTCAACAAACGCCCTGTTTAATTAAAATCTTACCGGTTTCAAGCATCTTCGCCAAAAATTTTGCCTATATTTTATATTCAGAGCTGCGCATATAAATTGCATCTAGGCTTGTGTCGATCGAGCTGAAAAATAGAAAATTAAAAGGCCAATAAAAAATGTTAGGTTTCTTAAAACATTACTCCAATTTACAAATTGTATTGAGTTTGAACTCAATCTTTTAACTCAAATTGTTTAAACGGGTGCGTGCTCGTAATCATATTCAACATTTATATTAGTTCAAACGTAAAACTTTCATATTTACAAGTATATGGCCATATTAGAATAAGTCACATATAATTTTACGATAATATTTGATAGATCGCCAACTAATCAATAGCACGTATTAATTTATTGGCAAAGCGCCCTGACAAAGGCAATGATTGTAGATCTATGGCCGACAACCTTAATTTTCTACCGATAGTAGGTAAATGTCCTAACAAACAAGAATGGACTTAAGAAGTTTTAATGATCTAAATAAATCAAGTTAAAAAGTCTTAAAGCCATTTTTTGATATTATAATGCTTAGTAATTTCCTGATTCACTTAATCCAGCTAATATTTATTGGCGGCAACTTGAAAAAACAAAGGGAATCACTAGCTTGGCACATGTAATTTATATATCGATACATTTACACTTTTTTAGTTGGGTTCAAATCAATTTTTTCACTGTTATTTCTAATAGAAAAAATCAACAAAGTGTAATTTAAAGTAATTTTTAACAGGTTACCTTAAACAAAACATGTATTAGTACAGCGCAAAATCATCTTTAAGTTTAGACACATTGTTTGTCATGCTCTCAAAAAAGACTTTTTCGCCCTTCTTCAAAATAGTTATATTACAAGGCCATAAATTATGATAACCCTTAAAAGCTTTTAACGAGAATGAACTCTAACACCCTTACGACATTAAATTCTCATTAAAAATATAAGTTATATATCCATTTGTGTATCGAGTAAAGAGTAAAGAGCATTTTTTATTTAGGCCTAGTTGCAATTAGACATTTTTAGACGAATGTTATGCTAACAAGCAGGTTAATTGAACAATTTTGAAAACAACGTTACCTAAATTCAAATTAGTCAAATGTTTTGATAACTACTTAAAATAGCTTATTTAAGTTATAAAAACCGTGTTTCTTTTCGCTGAATTTTTTTTGCAATTGCTTATGAAATAATTGTTTTTTAATGCCCTGCTCCAAATCCTGCCATGCTAAACTAAACCCCGCCTGGAATTCGACTAAGTGTATCGAGAGTATACTAAAATGACTTTTGATTTTATAGGTAATTAGTGAAATACAAGGCTTAAATAAAAAAATAACATTCATTTAAGACATTTAAAACAACTTACGACGCAAAATCTGAGCTCAAAGCCAAACAAATTTATGTAATATAAAAAAAACATTTATATATTTTTTGTAATTATAACCCTCTTTCATTAATTATTGTTGCTTTAAAATTCCTCAGGCCTCTTTAGCCTTTTAAACATGTCCATAGGGTTCAAATCTTTAATATTTTTTTTTAAGTTTAAACTATCCAATTTTTTTTACTGACTGTAAACGCCCAATTCTAAGGAACTTAGTATTAGTATCACGATTTATGTTAGGAAAGCATGGTTTCGGGTCATAAGCTTAATTTTGCATGTGTCACTGCAAGGCGTTAGATCAAAATACCTTAAATTAATTTAAATCTTTTTTAAATCTGAAAAAATTAAATATAAATAAGATTTTAGGTTTTTAAGACGGACACCTGGAATATGCTTGTCAATATAATAAGCCAAAATGGATAAATATCGGCGCCCCTAAGCGATCTATTTAATGAGCCCCTATAGGTTTCTACTATTTTTTGGTGTATATCAAGACCAGTCCGTCCATGGAGGCAATTCAAGCAATGCCTATGTTGCCCTTATTGACGGACCGGCTCAAGAGCCATTTTTCGTAGAAATAAACCGAGGAGTTTTCAAATCCTATGATTTTTTTATTAATATATGCTATAAATATACATGCAAATCTAATCCCTGAATTCATTTAATGAATGATATAGAAAATTTTAATTAATATAAATATATAACAAATTATAATTTATAAGATATAAACGTACAAAATATGAATCTAAAAGATTTTTCGACATCGGAGACCAGAAATTTTATAAAATTCTACCATGCTTTTAAATTTAAAAAAAAAACACAGACATTTAAAATAAATTGTATGGAGTATACGGTTGGAAAGAGGTTATTTTAAATTCTAATGACTCTAATTAGACAAGATAAACACATTGCCAGTTTTTAAAGTGGGAGGGGGGGGGGGCTTTAATTTAATTGAGCTGAACAAAAAAAAATTCAAAATTTGTCTAAATATTTAAATTTACGAGTTACAAAATTGGGTGATTTTAATTTTTATAAATGAAGAGTGCAAGCTCGCCCTGTTAAAAAAATTAACCAAGTTTTCGAGTAAATTGTAATCACTGAATGTTTCATTAAATGTGTAATCAATTGACTAATACCATAATAAATAGTTGAAATGCTCGTGAAACAACTTGTGTATACACTACATTTCGAGGTTTCCATTCTTTTTTGCCTCAATCGGTGATTACTGTCATCCAAATCGGAATTTGAGTCATAACAGGTGCATTGCTAATAGCGCAAGTATGATTTTAATTATTAGGTCATGTGATTGTTGGTGGTTAGAATTTGTGGCATTTACTATGGATGAGCGTTTGACATTTTCTTCTAAAATTTTAATTACACAGGTCAACAATTTTTTAAGAGTTATGCGTTAACTACAGAGATCAAACCTGCCAACTTAGGGAATATCAAATCCGTTTACCGTTTTTCCTAATCAAACTTAGTTAGTCAGTTATAAACAAAAATTTTAGAAAAAATGTCAAAAAACCAAAAAAGATTCAAAAACAAAAATAATAATGAAATTTTATTTTAGCATATTAATATTATTTAAACTGTTAAATTCAAACTTCAAATAATATTTTCATTAAAAACCGAAAATATATCGTGTCGTAATTAAGTTTGGACGCGAAATATTTTGTATTATCTAAATACCGATCTATAAGCTTGATATATTAATAAAGTTTATTTTTTATTATTTGTGATTAAAAATATAAGTTACAACGGATTTTTATATGCAAATATAATTTTTTAATTTTTTCATTTTAGGGTATATTTAGAGACAATTTGGTCAAATAAGGCCATTTTTCGCTATAAACGGTTCCAAGGAGCCAAAAACTAAAGAGACTAATAAAAACGAAAATATGAGATTAGGCCATCATGAGGATGCATTCTTTTATGTTTTCATCAAATTCACGCTTCTGACATTGGTATTTGTTGACCTGTGTTATTTATGACATAAACATTTTAAAAAACTTTACAATTTATTGAATTTTTGACTCTCAGAGCAAAGTAACCATGTCCCATTTTAACTATTTTAATTTGATATCAAATTAATTTTATTTATAGAGGGATTTTATATAAAATTAGATGTTTGTCAACAAAATAAGAGCTTTTTTTGAAATGTAAAAATCTGTGCTATAGAGGAAAAGTAGTAAAATTATTGGATTAGCCCGACTCATTTGAGCATCGCCCTTAGCCTTTACGGGTAAAGCCATCATTGTCGCAATGCAGGCACAAACAGTAAATCTGCACCCCAAAAACTGCCATTGCTATTAATATAGCCAAAGGCTTCCTTAAAATTAAAATTTTAAATATTAGGGGTAATTTATTAGTGATATTTTCACTAAAAGTAGCTTTCTTTAAAAATTGTGTTTTTCTAGAGATCAAAGTTGGTGGGGACCTTACCGCGTGATGCCAGACAGCCAGCTTCAATATCATTATCGCCTTAAGTTTTTTTTTGGTGATAACGACGTATTTATTTTCAGATAGAAAAAAATACTTTCAACTATATTTATTTTTTTGGGCCAGGGAGGGGGCTTTAATTTTATTAGCCAGATTGGGCCGTGTCCGCTGGCCGAAATAACAATGCCCACCCTTCTTTCATTTGAGTAAATTTGACAATGTTTTTTATACCCAAAATCTTGTGACAATCAACCAAATTAGTTAAAATATTAAGATGCCCTACTCCCCCCCTCTCTCCTCCGCCCACTAAAATTTCTTGGGTGCTTAAATATAAAAGAGCGTAACTTGTATAAAATTGTTGCAGAGACGAAGCTGGTGCAACGATATAATTGGGAACCTCCGGAGTTTTATCTATAAATAAATTAGGGCGCGTTTAAATTAAATTAAATTTTTTCGCAAACTAGTCAATACGAAGATGTACCAAACAGTGTTGTTCAATTTTGCCCCAAACACACGCATCTTGAGCCCCAAAGATTTTAGCACGCGTGCTGCCCCGGGGCAAACAAATTTTAAAAATAGCGGGTTTTATGCACTTTTGAAACCTAAAATCTGGTTTTAAGTAACTTTTAGACATTTTTAAAAAAAAAATTTTTGGGGCTTAAAATTTTTCAATTTCGCCCCAGAGCTAAATTGCCCCGGTGCTGCCCCGGGGCAAACAAATTTTAGAAATAGCAGGTATTTTAACCTTTTGAAACCTAAAATCGGGTTTTAAGTAACTTGTAGACATTTTTAAAAAAAAAATTTTTGGGGCTCAAAATTTTTCAATTTTGCCCCAAAGCTAAATTGCCCTGGTGCTGCCCCGGGGCAAACAAATTTTAAAAATAGCAGGTTTTTGCACTTTTGAAACCTAAAATCGCGTTTTAAGTAACTTTTAGTCAATTTGAAGAAAAAAATTTTTGTGGCTCAAAATTTTTCAATTTTGCCCCAAAGCTAAATTGCCCCGGTGCTGCCCCGGGGCAAACAAATTTTAAAAGTTGCACTTTGCACTTTTAGAGTTTAAATTTGGGTTTTAAGTATGTTTTTAGACAATTTAAAGAAAAAAAATTTGGGGATTAAAATTTTCTATTGCCCGAGGTTATTTTGCCCCTAAGGTTGATTTGCCCCGGTGCTGCCCCGGGGCAAACAAATGTGAAAAAACCTGGGTGTTACGCCGAAAATCTATATTTTGTTTAATAAATAGCTTAATTTATAATTAAAATGCTCACTGCTTATATACCAAAACTATTTTATGCATGATATTTTTATATTTTTCTTATAATAATAAAGTTAAAAATCCGCCATCTATAATTTATAATTATGTTACGATTAATTTTGGTTATTTAATCATATATACCTTGGGGCAGCGGAGTTGGGGCTGTGCTTATAAATTAAAAGCCCAGAATTTTTTTTTCTTTTTGTTAAAAAGTTACTTAATACCAAATTTTATGTTTTGAAAGTGCAAAGTAAAAAACACGAAGGGCAAAAAACACACTATAATAAATGCCCCGGTGCATTAAGCCCCAAAATTTATAAAATTATATTGCACCGGTGCTTTAAGCCCCAAAAATATAAAAAGTAATAATGCCCTGGGGCTTTTAGCACCGAAGGAGCAAACTGCCTTGGTGCTTTTGGTTAAAGGGCAAAAACAATAGAAATGCCCCGGTGCTTATAGCACCGAAGGGGCAAAAAGTAATAAATTCCCTGTGCTTTTAGCACCGAACGGGCAAAAAATAATAATTGCCCTGTGCTTTTAGCACCGGTGCTATGAGAAAAAAGCACTCGCGGCTTTTTTTACATTTCTGGTACCAAAGTATTGGATATAATCTCGTTTTATTTTTAAACACAAATATTACAATTATATAAATATTTAATACATTAACATTTAAGATTTTATAAGCAAATTACCGGGAAAGACAGTCAGGTTAAAAATAATGCCAATTTTTTCTGCCGTGTTCGAATCAGCGATAGCTTGACATTCGTACAGTCCTTGGTCCTCTTCTCGAGTGTACCTAACATTTATTTATAGTAGATAAAATTTACAAAAATGTTGTTATAATAAAGTTTTTATCGAAAATCTCGCGTTTTAACCAGGAAGATATTGGCAAATTTGTTTTTTTTTCTAATTGTGCTTAAATAGTGAGAGTTTTTTTTTCTATATCCTTATGTTGAATTATTCCTATTTATCTCTTCCTAAAAAACATAAACCGGTATTATTATAAATCTTCTGTGTATAAAACACTATGCCATTTAAATTTTGTTAAATTAGTTTAAATTGCGAGTAATAAAAATACAAATTTCAAAAATGACCAATTTGATAATGCGACACTAAAATTTGTTAATGCCCTATTAAAAACACCCAAATTCTAATTTTCAAAGTATAAATGAAAGTACCTTTAAATAATTCTTTAAAAAACGGGGGACCCCCTACTATTTTTTATTAGTAGTCATTCATTTAAATGCGCTTTATAAGAATGACTTTATAAATACCTTATTTTTAATTTGGAGTTACGTTCTTGTGGCTCGTATATGAACGAATAGCGCGGATTTTCGACAAATTTAAATCCACCGATGGAGAGGATTTGGTTGTTGTCTAGCTTGATCCATGAGATCTGAATTAAGATTTGGTATATGTCAGATTAACATGGCCAATGGCATATAAAAAAGGTCAAATTTTAGTTGCTGCATTTTGTTCCTAATATGTCAATAAATCTACTCATTTTATATCAATGTTTTCCACACAATTCCAACTAATTTGTAAATGCTTCAAGTCCTGTCCAAATAAAACTTAGTAAAATCTAATAATCCTGCTGTATAATTTGTAAAGGGTACTAGGACTTATTAATCAACTTTATTAATACCTTTAGCCATACACTTAACATTTTTGTTGTAAAAAAATGAAAGGCGTCTTTAAATATTGACAATTGTGGTAAGCGAGATCAAAGTCAAGCCCCGACCGCCCTTAGCAGAGATAAATAGGCTGATTTATTAAATCTCATACCTAATTTTTTTAATTATTATTATTATAAAGAACTAAAAATTAAAATTTATTATCACACTATAAAGGGTATTACTTCTATACACTCGGTGTTGTATTTAATAGTTGAAAGCCAAAAAATTTAGCTTGTAATATAAAAATTTCTGGCCGTATGTAAATCCGAGACGGGTCGAACCTTAAATTAAAAACTAAATTTTTAAATTATGGGCGCGCCCAGCCGAATTATCACTGACCGGTTTAAAATCTCTTCCTTGCGTTTATTGCTTTGTATCCGGACCTTATCAAAAAAACGATGCTTAGGGGCGTCATGTGATATTTAGCAAATTATTTGGCTTTTGGACCAAAATTACGGAAAAAATATTTTGATAAATGTTTTAGAAGCTCGGCAAACGAATCTTCCTCACATTTAAAATTATTATTCTTTCAAAAGCTCAGGAGTTAGGAATAAAAATGATAAAAAAGCGAAATTAGTTGGTTAATCAAGGCTTTGTGTTAAGCCTTGATCCAGATAACTGTAGTCTCTTGCCCATGATCAATTTCTCCCCACACTATTTATTGCAAAGGAAAATTATTGAGAGTAGAACGAGTTGGTATGCATTTTCACCGCAAAAAGTATGACAGTGGCTGTGGCTAGTGAAAAAAAATTTTTTAGACAAAAATGAACGCAAATGATTAACATTAAAATGGCTAATGTAAAAAAATGTTAATTTTTTTGCTAGAATTATCCTAAAACGGGCAGCATTAATATTTTATTTTTTGTAACTAACAGTCAAATTTTTTTAAATTTTTTTTAATATTAGAATTAAAATTACCAGGCCACAGCCATTTCTACAATATGTTTACGGCTAAACCACTATCGAAAAGGCCCTTTATGAATTTAATTAACTTTCATCTCTTTGTTCTATTTTTATAAAGAGTAGTTGTGCCCATTGAAAATCATAAATAATTGATAAAGGCAAAAAATTCTTAAGTGATATAAAAGTTGGACAAAATCAAAAAAATTGTATCTATAAAAAAGGGTAAAACAAAAAATAATATTATTGTTTTAGATAATGAAAATTGATTTTCTGATTTAAGAAAAAGCACGCAAAAGAATGCATTTTTGTGGCAATAAGGTCCACCAAATAAAAATTAATCAAAATAAACCTACCTAGTTTTCTAGTTAGGTATCAAAATCATTATAAAATTGATCATGGTAACTTACTTAGCTCAAATTAATTATGTAAATTTTTCCTATTATAAAATTGCGGCTACCACTATTTAAAGCCTTTAATTGCAGAATAGTCATATAATATCATATAAAAAACATAACTTATTAGATTTTGAATTAATAAGATAGATTTAACCAGGCACGATTCTAGACCCCTTTTGGGGGGGGGGCAGTGTTCCCCAAAAAGTTTTTGATTGCCCCCCCAAAAATAATTGAATTTGCCCCCCCAAAAATACATAGGAATTTTATGCTTGCCCCCCCAAAAAAAACTGAATTTGCCCCCCCAAAAATACATAGTAATTTTATTTCTTCCACATAATATAATTAAATTTGCTCCGTCAAAAATATTAAAAAAATATTATCCTAAAAATATTTACTTTTTTTTTAAAGTGTTTTTATTCATTAATACTTTTCATCCGCAAGAGAGATCAAACTAACAGAAATATATAGAAAAATTTGATATTACAGAAAGCTTTATATTTGTGAAACCAATTCATAAATCTGATACCTAAGAAATTTTCTCAGTTATCAACAATCTTTTGTTAGAATATAATCTAGAACCAAAGAACCTGATCGCACAATGCTACGATGGGGCGAACGTAATGCCCGGTAAAATGGTGTTCAAGTATTTCTAAGCAAAATAGCTGGACACCATGTCCCGTATATTCACTGCTTTAACCACCGATTGCATTTTGTTGTAAAAGATTGTCTTATTTTAAGTGAAGGGAAAGATTTTTTTGATAATTTTTCTTCCCTTCATAAATTTTTTCAACATGATGCAATCAAGGTAGTTAGTGAATGCGGGACCATACCCCGGCTATTGCCCCATTGGTGGTGTGGTCACTACCTGCCCATTGTTTTTTTTTAAATTACACAGATATATTTAATACTCTTTTAAAAATTAGAAATAAAAAAAACTTTTATATCTTCAGGGCACAGGGCCGAATCGGGGTTTTTTGACCATATTTATAATCATCTATTTATTTTTTTGTATTTAATTGAAAAATTATTTTATTTATTAAAAATAATTATAGATCAATTTCAATGCAGAACGATTTATATTTCTAAAAGTTCTGATTTAATACACCATTGTTTGTTAGAAATTAAACAATTAAGAAATAAAAATACATTTGAAGATTTATTCAAAAATTGTTTTGATATTAATATATAAATGACAATAATTTATCTATGGATAAAAGAAAAACCAAACCTAAAGATTTTTTTGATTTTTATTTATTTTCTACTCATAAGTTTGAAAATATTTTAAATATTAATGATAAAAAAAGTATTTATTTTAATATTATTGATTTATTTATATTATGATAATAGATTTTTTACCGATAATAGTTGTTTAAAATCTTTAGATTCCCTTTATAAATTTGATTAACCTCTATTTTAGATATAAATAAATTAGAGCCTCTTTTAAAAATAAGTGATATTGATAAAAATTCTAATTTAAAGAAATTGACGTAGCCAAAAATTTTTTAATAAGAAACTTAATAATTACAAAAAATGTGTTCCTATTGATTTTGTTAAATTTTTATATGATTACAAAGATGCGTTTTCTAATCTAATTAACATTTTTCCTATAAGTTTGTTAATTGGCTCTTCAACGTCGAGTTGTGAGGCCACATTTTCTTCTTTAAGAAGGATAATAACGGCTGACAAGTAGTGACCTGCTTAAAGGTAATTTGGTTCTTTTAGAACACGAAAAATCATTAACTATGGAAATTTTGATGAATATTGTAATTTAATTAAAATCCTCTAAGATAAAATAGTTTGATTAATACAATACACTGCTCATAATCAGCTAATTATTGCTTATATTTTAACATGGTTACTTTTTTTATGTGCATTTAACGTTTATGTTCATGTTTTATTTAATTTCTTACCCTAATATTAATTACTAGTTATATAAAACCAGTGTTTTTTCATATATATTCTTATAAATTAGCATACTTACAATTTGTTTTCATGATAATCAATCTTATTTCACTTTTCATTTTTTAAAATCCAAAGTTTTATATAATTCATTTTTATCATTCATATATATCATATTTTTAATTTTCATGCGCAATGATACCAAATGATAAAATTATACTTACAATTAATACAAATCTCGTATCTTTTTAAGCAATTGATTTTAGTGAAACAATTAATTTTAATTCACATATTCCATTTATTAACTCATTTTTTTTTTATTAGGAATATAATAATTTTTATTAATTTGTTAAAAAATTTTCATGGACTATTGTTGTACATGTATATTTTTTGCCGTGACCGAAGGTCACGGCCAATTTTGCCGCCGAAGGCGGCAAAAAAATTTTTTCTGCCCCCCCCCCCCCCCACGAGTTTTTTTTGCCCCCCTAAAATGGAAAAGCTAGAATCGGGCCTGGATTTAACGAAATATAATTGAAATTTTAGCCATATTTTAAACCTGTAAGCAGAGCTGTATCCGGAGAAAATGATTTCTTTTTTATAATTTACTGTTTTTTAGGGTAAACCTCATTTTTTTTTTACAATCGAACACTATTGACCATTGTTTTTACAGTATTTTCTAATCATCGGAGCAATTGTTCTAAGTATGTTTTTAAACTTAAATATATATAATAACATAACTCTTAAAGAAGATTCAACCCCTTTAAATTTTGAACATTACACAAATACTTTTTTTTCTAACAATATGTAGGGCACCATTTGTTTATGTTTTAATTTTTCTGGTATTATATTGCAAAATTTAAGCTTTTTTTATTTTTGGATCTAATGAGTGCTATCAATTCGATTGGCTAGAAAAAGAAAATGACGAAAGACAAGGCCAGGCACAGAAAAAAACAATGGGTAAGAGTTTTCCCCACACCTTTTCCTATTTAGGAGCGGAATATCCGATTAGGTTTGACATGAGCAAAACGAAAAATATTGCCGACGGGTTAAATAGTAAGATATGCTCGCATGCAAGCGACCTATTTTTTTAGCCTAGGCTCTCACTTTAGGCATATCGTTTAGGGCCTACTGCCTAAGCTGGCCACTCATCAGCTGCAAAGTGGTTGCACATGTATACTATTTTTCGCGAGAAAAAAGTTTTGTGCACGGATTAGTACTCGCAACCTCCTGGTAAGACAGGATTGTTTGCCACTGAGCTATCTGAACCTATGGGCACAGTAACAAAATATTACCATGACATCAATATTAAACCACAAAAATTGCAAAATCAAAAGATCTGGATGAAAAATGAAAAGGTTCGCAGTAAAAGGGAAATTTATATGCAAAAAAGATTTTTAAATTATTCTTTTAAGAGTATATTTAGATTGTCAATTTGGTCGAAAAAGGCTATTTTCCGTTAAGACGGAAGAAACTTAGAAAAACGAAAAATAATATGAGATTAGGTCATCATGGAAATGCATTCTTTTATGTTTTCATAAAATTCACGTTTCTGACATTGATATTTGTTGACCT
This sequence comes from Acutogordius australiensis, assembly GCA_030555515.1. Classification (NCBI taxonomy): domain Eukaryota; kingdom Metazoa; phylum Nematomorpha; class Gordioida; order Gordea; family Gordiidae; genus Acutogordius; species Acutogordius australiensis. The sequence goes on from CM060242.1 coordinate 8,963,245, forward strand.
GTGTTATTTAGTATTTTATAGTCTGTCATTATAATTCGTGTATTAATGAACGTATTCAATTATTATATAATTATTTTTTTATGCGAACCTTCTAACCACTTGTATAAATTTTAAAATTTATAAATTATATTTGAAGAGCTATTTGTTTCAGTAATTTATTTTGTATTTATTTACAAAAGAGAAGCATTTAAAAGAATACTGTTTCGTCAAACGATAAATTTTTAATATGGCAATCGAGGAAAGTGGTTGACATCTTTGGCGTTGAAATATTGTAATTTGGCCGTTGTTGTACTATAGGTTCAATCCCTAAAAATTTATAAAAGTAGGAATAGGATCAACGGTTTACCAATCATTGACTGCTATTATATGCATGTATATGCATGTGTGCCAGCTCTTAACATTACTAATTTACGAGCTCGTGGCCGTTGACCAAAACTGAGACATTGCCGAATTCTGGGGTCCAAAGGGAGAGGTTATAATTATTATCCTGGGGTCAAAGATAGGTATTAATATTGCCGTGCTCCGCGGGGAAAAAGACGGGGATTATTATTATTTGGGCGAAGGGCATTGGGATAAAGAATAAATACATGTAGACCTTTATATTTATTTCAAACATTCAATTATTCAGACTTTTATATTTATTTTAAACAATTTTATTAATTTCATTGCATCAAAACATCTAATTCTTAATGATTACTCGGCACTCAGCCAACACAAAACAAATTCCTTTTTTTATCACAAAAAACTTCCACAAAAAACTAACTAAAATAATAATATTTTTCTCCTCAGCTTCGTGTGCGTTGGCACATGCACGACACTAATCTCAATTATGCTATTGATATAAGTTTTATCAATTATAAATGTAATTTTTCTCATCCATAATTATAAAAAAGCCCTATAGGTTTATTTGAAATCGCTAAATAATATTTACATTATATTCGTGCGACAAAACCCTATTGCGTTAAATCACAATGCCCTACAACATATAGGCATGTTTAGCCGGTTCGAGGGCAATTTAGACAATTCTTAAGAGAATCAGACACTTATTATTTGTTAAAATGGGTTTATTAAACAATTTTGTGAAATAAAAATCGATTTGCCACGGACCGTCCCAGTTAGGCTAGAAGAGACATAGAATGTTTTAAATTTTTTTTACTATAAATTGTGTTTATATAAATTTTTTATAAATACATAAAGTCAATAATTTTATTTAAAATAAAACATCTTAAATTTCGATTTGTTTTACACACGATTTGATTCACTAAACAACGTCCCAGGGGAAAATCTTTCTCGTGCTTCTTAAAACGAAATATTTTTTTTGGAAATGGGTTTTCTCATTTTAAATATAAAAATTTTCGGCTGAAAGTGACAAATTAACTCCACTATGCTTTTTTTTGAATAGCTCACACAAAAAATATCAATTACTGTCACACATCTACTCACCATATCATTTAAACGTTGTTCCCATAAGTAAACCTTTTTGGTTGCTATGCATGAATTAGTTAATAACAATTTGCCGTAATTTTTTGGACATATTTGATTCTCCGGCAAAGCTAATACTCTTTTTTTTTAGTCCAATGCACGTTGTAGTTTATAGCAACATTAAGCTTAAATTTTTTTGGACTATTTGAGAAGGGGGGGGGGGGGGGGGCAAAGGTTTAATTGTAATAGCATTCATTTTAAGTGACAAAAATTTCAATTAAGTATGAGATTTTGTACCACTTAAAATACTCTCCTAAATTAATCAACCACCAACTAGTCCAGTAACTCTAAATTTATTTTTTCCAATATTTTAAAAGGGCATCAAATTTCTATTAATTGATCTTCAGGGTAAAGTTAGTAGGTTTAAAATAAGTCACCCCCAGACGGGAAAATTTTTAATGGGCACTTATTCAAGAAGCTTGAGGGTCAGGTAGCTGCTATAATAGTGTTAATTCCTAAAATTCGATTAAGCTAAATAATGTTTTCCTAAAACATCTAAATCGGTAGTTAATTATGCTTGATTATAAAGCAAAAAGCTTAATTAAAATGAAGAAGCATGTTAAATTGCTTTTTTGAAGTTTTTTTTTTCTCGCTCTTTTTTATATTTTATAGCAAAAAATAACAAGAAAACCAATTTTACAATATCAAAATTATATAAAATGTATATAAAAAAAGACCAATATAAAAATTGTCGATTCTTTAGGAAACGCTGTTCAACTCAAAAATAAGATAAAAAGCAAACTGGAATATACCAGAGTCTACTTCAAAGAACTTTAAAATTAGTCACCTGTTGATATCGTGACTTTTAGGTTATATCATTTAGTTCCTAACTAAGTTTTAATACTTTTTCAAATCCTGTTTTTTTTTAGAATGAAACATATTTAGATGTAAAAACGACTCTAAACTTATTTCATATTAGGGCATTTCACTAATTTGTCTTTAGGTCTGGTAGAATATAAAGGTTAACACTAGCGACGAATGACTTTTATAAACTAAGGAGGACTTCCTAAAGGAATGTCGTTAAAAAAAAATTTCCCAAATCGTAATTTTTATATAGATGACATTACCAAAATATTGCAAGCTAGCTTTTAAATTATTAGTAATAAGTCACATTTATTTAGATACCTATCTTATAGCAACTTCTATGACTTGTAAAGTGGCGCTGAAACTGGAGATAAATTGGCGGGAAATCTTTGGTCTTAGAGTGTAATAATTATAGTAATGATAGAACTATTAGTATAGCATCATGATCATTTTACAATCATACCTCATCATTAGTACTAATAACCTGCTGTTATAAATGACTTTAGAAATTTTCTTTCCCCAAACATATTCTAAAAAAACTAACTTTTCTTGATATAGAAAGGCAAGTTTTTTACTCCCGCAGGTCCTACTATTTTTCATGTCGCATCTTCTGTAATGCAAGTCAGATGTGTAAACGGGAAAAAGAACAAGACTTGGATAAATTGAGCTGGATAGAAGGAAAAGACAAAGTCAAGGAAGCACTCGCAAACCAAAATTACCAATAAAAAGATGGTTTAGATCCGTAAATTGGAATGTGTTCTGCGCAATTATTATTAAGTTATGTGACACATCTCTCCTCATTTATCTAACGGGTTCCCAAAGTTTTTTTTTTGAGAATTCAATTTTTTTTGTTTTACTTGGTTTAATAATCTTACCTAAAGATTTATATTTACACCTAGTATTTTCTCAAAATTTTTCCGTCGTGAAGTTCATTTTTAAGGGCAATTACCCCGTTAATATTTTCTGCGTAGTACTCTAAATTTTTAAAATCCTTTTTAAAATAATATTAAATTCTAATAAAAAAAAAATGGTCAAATTTGTTCCTTCAGATCGCAGTCGCTGTTATTGATTTATTTTTTTTGGTTCCCATGATCTGGTGATAACGTGACAGATTCAATTGAAACTTTATTGCAATTTAACTTGAAAAAAGGATAAGTTTCAAAACAAAACATGATCCTATATTTAATATAGTTTAGGAATGGAGTTTAATCAATATGAGAAACCTTAAATTCCATGTTTGACATCCAAGAAACTTTCTAATAAACGTCCTTGAAAATTACAGGAATTTCCATATAAGATTGTATAGCTTAAATTTTAGTTATTTAGTAATTACGACCAAAATTTCTAAGACTTGACCAGCCGATTGACTTCTAACCTTTCATCACCTGAAATGCTGTTAGTTTCTCAAAATTTAAAAAAAAAATTTTGTTGACCTGTCTAATGTATATAAACAGGACATCTTGATCTAATCTTTTTTTAAATTTTTCTATTTGTCAAATATTTAAATTTCACACCATAATATCTATCTACCATGCTTGGTTAGATCATTTAGTCATTTAAAAGTCGGACTTTTAACTCCAGGTTGTGCTATTTCCTGTATAAGCGCGTCAGAACCGTATATACAGTAAATTGTGTAGAAAACATCTGATAACAAATTTGCACGTTAACAATTTCAACCATTTAATGGTCAAGATTTGCCTCAGAAGAGTTTCTTTAATTGGACAGTTTCATTAAAACCTCAAAGTTTGAATAATTTTGATTAACTAACCGGTACGGCCAGTTTTTCACTAAAAATTTAAATAATCCATATTTTTTTTGAAATAGTTTCGCATATATTTTTTTAGACTTTAACTTAAATATGTAACAATTTATTGAAATATAGAAAAAAAATGAATACCCCTAATCGTTAATTTTTTTTTACAAAACAATTGGTAGTTTAATTAAATATATAAGAACCTGTTTTATCATTTGCCGTTTGATCCTCTTCTACGGCAGAAACATACGGTTTAAAAATGAGAATTTGTAAAGTCACTGAAATTATTAACGCGGATCGTCCGAGAAAAATCAGCATTTGCAGGTAAAAAGAGGAGATAGTTGAGCTCTTTTCCAAGATATTATAAGTAAGCTAATAAAATGATGATAATAAAGGTTATTGGAACTATTTTCTTCGTATGGCACATCATAATAGAGCGCATTATATAATTAAAAAAAAAAATTGTGAGTCGTATATGCTTTATTCAAATTGCTGTCAGAATGAAGATTTGTGTGATTCTCTAAATGCCAAAGATTTCCTTTTAACTTTCCAATATCAAGAATATTTAGTTTTCGTCTTTTATTAACGAATGCGAGTTTAAAACAGAATTAACTTCTAAACATTATTTCTGAATTCATTTTATTTAAAAATAAATGTAAAATATAAAAACATGGTTAGGGGTTTAAATAAGAAAAAAAGAAGAGGTAACAGTGACAAATTTTGTTATTTTTTTTATACTTCCGATATTTGCAATTTTCCGATAACATTTTGCCAAACTTTAGACCTGAAAGAATATTACACATCGCATTTTTTTGGGGGTGAGGAGCATTGAAATTGCTATGCGGCGACGTTCATAACCCCTAAGGTCAATAGGATTAAGCGCGTCTCTCCGCCAATACCACAATATCCATCGAAATGACGCCGCACTCTCCGGAATATTATAGCATGCAGGCTTTACAACTCTGGCAAAAGTCGAAGGCCAGAATCATTCACCTGCTAAAACAATGCCCCCCTTGCCCTACATCTCTTGGAAGAGACGGCACACCCGTCAGGGCATAGCCCCTTTTAGCCCTGTCGGGTACTAGGCAATCACTTAATCTAGACCAAGAGCTAACACATCGCATAATCACTGACTGCCAGTTCTTTAAAGTATGCAGGCGTTTTGGAGCATATTTAGGGATAATGTGCATTGTGAAACATCTAAAATATAAGACATATTGTTATAAATTAAATAAGGTGATCCTTCGAAAAAGTAATTTAATTGGAAATCTTAGACTTTTTTCACAAAGTCAAAGAAGACGAGTTCCGCCAAATCTCCGGTTGAATTTAGTCAAAATATTTCTAAGTTGGTGATGGATGCATTTTAGGTGATCGTAAATAGTTATAGACTTTCATTTTATCGCCAAGTTTATAAAACTTTTGGCCGGACATATTAGTTGCTCCGTCGATTAAATTTATTATTTTAGGAAAACATAAGCCAGCCCCCGAAAATTAACAAGGGTATTGTAAGTGTGACAATACTCACGCTAATAAAAAAAAACGCTAAATGTTTTAATTAGTTCAAGCAGAAAGCAAAGGTGACTTTCTTCCCACACCATTAACATTTATTTAGAACGTACTCATCCAACTTCGGCATATTTAACGTAAAATGGTTAAAATTGATTTATGCATGACCCCAACCCTCAGTATTCCTTTGTATTTGTTATTTATTGCCCCATTCGTTGGAAGCATCATATTTTTCTACACTTTCAAGATATCCACATATTGTTAGTTTTTTAAAAAATTTTAAAGGATATAAATGAGAAAAAAAAAGTTTAAACCATTTACCTGTACATTTATCGATCCATTTAAAGTTATTACCTTCCTTTTTCTCAAAAAATACTTTTGCAAAACAATATGTAAAGATGTACGCAACTTACTAATAAAATTTAGCACTTCGGGCAAAAACTGCTTTGCTGTCTTTATGTAATGTTTTTGTATGCTAACTAAGGCGTAAGTTATTGGTTTTGCCCCTTAAACCATTTAAATACAAATGCCTGGTTTTGGTCATTTCAAAAAATGAAAGTAAGGGTCAATGGGTATTACATTAATCAAATGGATAAATTTCTGCCTAGTTTATTCATGGTCTTAGCCCCTTTTTCCTTTTAACTAACTTCCTGAAACTATTTGGCCGAAAAAAACTTTATGCTAGTAACAATATTTAATTACTATTTTATTAGATATAAATTTTTATATTTGAGTGTTTTTAAAAAGCTTTTAATTTTTTTATATTATGGCCTATTGAAAACATTGTTAAAATAAACATGTATTTAAGGCCATGTCTAATCTCATTTTCATTTAAAAAAAATTAGTATAACCATGTATGAAACGCATTTTATATTTTTGTCTCGGCGGCGCCAATGATATAATTTAAGGCGTTTTGTTAGATAACCTTAGTTTTATAATTTCACGAAAAAACGAATCATTTATAAGACACGGCCTAAACTAGGGCCGGTGCGTCCATATGGGCAACGCAAGCATTGCTTTATGGCGCCTTGCAATTATAAAATAACAGGGGTTTACAAAATATTGAAATAGTTGCGGGGGGCTTGAAAGCACTTCCCTTAGGTACAAAAAGTTACCCACCGAGCCTGAGAATCAGTTATTTACTTATTCATTTAGTAACACCAGGAGGCCATAGATACTGTTAGAGTTTCTTAGCGATTACATGACCTAAGCAATTTATCATCACGCTGATTACTGGAAATAAATGATATAATCCGAAAATGATAATAAAAATGATAATAAAGCAAAATATACCTTATTGTGACATTACAATATAACCTAAACTATTTTCCTGCCCTAGATTTACCATTAATAAAAGAAATGGATGATCAATTATTCTAACCCCTAGAGAAACGTATAGGAAAATTGAAAATGACCTACCGGTATTATTTTGTGATTGAATATATTTGAACGATTTATATTTATCAGCGATCAATATGAATTAATCCTATTATTGGTATAACAGTTCTACTATCGACACTGAAAGCTGGTTTTGGTATAAGGAAGAGGCAGCGTGCAATTGGTCATCCATATTCGCTTACGCAGTATTCACGGACTAGAATTACTTACATTAAATGGGTGACCATGAAACAATTTATTAATAATATACAACATAGTAGAGTTTATTATTCAAATGTGAAAAACGACTCAACAAACTTTAAGGTGGTTCTTTACGAATCTAGACTAAACTCAGAATAAGATAAATCTTTGGGACCTAACAACTAATTAAACAGAATAAGGCAGTTCAATAGTGTACAATTTTTTGTGGTCAAATTTTATAACCTGCTCTAAATATGAAAACATAATATATAACAAAATCTAAAAAGTACCAACTAAATCATCATGAAAATTGTTTGATAATATATGACACTCCTAAAAGGTTAATTTTACTCAAAATAACATTTATATTAACCCGCTAAAAAAATAGTGTCAATTAAAAGTTTGGAAGCGAAACATTACATAGCCCAAATGTTGTAGCTTAATATAATAAGAAATTTAATATTATAGAATTTTAGATATGAAGTTAAAGTAGATAATAAAAACAAAATTTTAAATTTTTATAAATTTTGGAAATTTAAGGTAGCGATTGACATTTTTCATACATTGTCATTTTTTATCACATATTTGAGGTAGTGCCCATTAAGGCAAAAAACTAATTAAAAAGACATTAATGAGGCCATTCAGAAGAAAAATTAATTACAGCTAGATATAATTTTCTTACATTTTTCATTAGCAAGCATCCGTACAATCTCCTACTAAAAATATAATTTCCTACACATTTTTAAAACGTCCTCCAGATTGATTTTATTGCCACAATCTACATTACCGTCTATGGCGCATCCACAAAGCCTCAAGATTTTTTAATTAAGTCTCCTCTTTTGCATCGCCCTAAACATAATTTTCCATTCTAAATAGAAAGCGAAGTTATTATGAAATCATACCATATAAAAAAAGTCAATTTCTTGCGTATCTCTGCCATAACTTATGTGTCCTGCCTTTCCACTATACAATATTAATCTTAGATTTTTTCGTAAATCCAGTCATAAACTTCCCCTTGCCAAAAAAGACCACGAGGAATAAATTAATTAGGTGTAGGTCGCACGATAGTACAAAATATCAACTTAACGCAATGCAGTGCAACCAAAGAAATATTGAGAAAGACCAAATTATGAAAGCATTCTTAAAAGGGGTTTCTTTTTCCATATTTTTCACAAATTTTTGGCGAGATTGAATAATTTATCGTTAGACTTCGACCATGGGAAATATGAAGGCCATTTTTGCTTAGATAGATATAATAATTTATGGAAAGGCCCACGCTTCATGGCCAAATCTGAGTGTAGCAATTTTTGCCTGACACTGGTCTAACAGGATTTAAAGCTTTTTAAGTATTAATGGCAGCACATCTGACCTAGTTCTAAATTTTTTTTTTTTTTTTTTTTTTTTTAAAAAAAAAAGGGTTTTATTTTAAAAAAAAAAAAAAAATAATTTTTTTTTTTTTTTTTTTTATTTTTTTTTTTTTTATTTTTTTTTTTTTTAAATAAAAAAAAAATTTTTTTTAAAAAGGGTTTTTTCCCAGCTCTGTTTAAATACCAAACACTTACAGGGACTGTCAAGATGCCCAAATGGTAAATTAACTTAAAGTAGATTGATTAATTTTTATTGTGTTGGGATGCGTTTATAACGAGCTTATTAATCAACCCCGTGCCCCTGACAACGAAATAGACAATAGGTTGAGGGTAAAGTTAGGGCTGAAGGTAGCTAATAATAATGTAATAAGGCATATAACGTTTTTATAAATAACTTAAAATAATCAAATAATTGAACGGATTGGTGGTTTTACTTATTGTGTCAAAAAAGAAGGTAATCTGTCCCTAAGCAATTATTTCGAGCTCACCTGTTCAGGGTAGAGCCTATATAAATAATCTAACAATACAAATAAAAAATAAATTAGATTTAAATCAAATTTTAACAATTGTTTTGAACACAGTTTTTAAATTAAACAATTGACAATATTTGTTCGTACACAAATCAACCCTCTTCTTCAACAAAATTTAAATAATATCTGGAAAAAGCAGAAATTAATTTGTATGACAAAATAAATCGTTTAGGCAACATATAAGCCATAACATTAGATTGTGGTGAGATAATAAAGGTAATATCGATAAATTAAAAGTAATGAGGCTTTTACAGCTGGAAGAGTGGGGAGAGGATTTAATGGTAATTGATTGCTACAGTTAAATAGACATACTAAGTCTTCTATACATAGCAAAATTAAGCTAAACTGTTATTATTCTACGAAAAATGGGACATGTATTTTTTTTCCAATGTGGTTTGACACAGAACTTAATTACGAATAATTGAAAAGCTATAACGCTGACACCGGTTGGTAAATGGCCAAACTGGAAGGGAGATGGCATATGATATTGGGAAAAGAATTAATGTCAAAGTAAGGATTACAATTTATTGAAAATTAAAGCACTTTGCACGGATCGGGACAAGGTATTAATGAGCTTTCGCAAATTATTTATCTAAACCATGTGACTCCATGTTTAACCTGGGTTGGTCTCCAAATTACAACAAAGACAACTAAAAAAATGTAATTTAAAGCGATAAAAAAAATACAATGTTATATAAAATACGATTAGGTTAAGTTTAATAACAAATATTGTTTTTCAAAACTTACTAAACTATTGTTGATACATAACTTGAAAAAAAACTCTATAAGAATAGCCCTAAATGAGCACGTTTGAAAATTTAAATAGACTTGAGCATAAATATTTTTTAAATTTCTATAGGACTTAGCTTAAAAGTGTTTGCCATGTCACTCTATATTAATCTTTCAGTTAATCTGCATTGCCCTTTTGGGGATTAAATTTGCGTATAATAAAAGCTAATTTAAACAAAATTTTTAGATTAAAACATTATTAATCTTATTGGAAACAATTCACCTATAAACAAACGTTTCTTGAAATCAAAAAATCAAATTATAAAAAAGGCTTATCTAAAATTTTATAATGTAAAAACTTAATTTAAATTTTTATCTAAAAATATGACGAAAAAAGTTTTAAAAAGGCAAATACATTTGTTTGCTTAAATTACATTATGCTAATTCAAAGTCGAAAAAATCACATTAGATAATTGTATTTTAAATTTTTATTTTCTTTTCATTAATATATCTCTGTAACGGCATAATACTTTGATATGGATTTTGTCCTAGAGTTATTGGAAATTATAAAGAATTGTTTATTGTTCTAAGTAATTCGTGTAATAGCAATTAATGGATCATAAATGCCAAAAACATAATTTTTTTTTAATTGTAAAATTTTACTTAAAGTAATAATTATACAGATAAACATTTTAGAGCTTTTCATGGATAACAACTTGCTTTTTTTAAGTGGTTTGTATTTAACCGTGTATAGTAGGGGAGATTGGGGCATTACGGCCGATGGGGCAAATAGGCCACTTGCTATATTTTAGTCAAATATAATTCAAAAAATCTAAAATTTTTATCAAATATTCCTTTTAGTAATTAGTGAGCATACAATAAATTTTTATTAAAAAAAAATTTATTTTAAAAAAGTTATTTAAAAATAACTGTTCTTTTGGAGTTTTTAACGATATTTTTTGGGTCATTATTTTTCGTCTAATTTTTTTATACTATAGATGAAATAATAAAACTTAATATATTTTGGTTTAAAAAACATCTAGCATTACAATGATATAAGTTTTACATGATAAAAATTTAAATAAGTATGTTTAATTTTAGAAATTTAGAGTTTACTCCTAGTGGGGCATTGCGGCCCGGGGCGAATCGGCCACATTTTCATATAATTTTTATTTAATATTTTTGATTTAAAAAAATTTACATGGTGAGAAATAATAAATTAAAAAAAACAAAAAAGGTATGTGCCCAACATGATACTTTATATGTTTATCATAATTAACTTTAAATATTTTGTAATAATTTGAATAAATAATTAGTCTTTAAATGCGCAGTAACAATAGGAACAGCTGATTTCCAATATTAAAAAGAGTTTTAAAATTTCCCAAAGCAATGTTCACTCTGCCAAAGATATTTTAAAAACCTTAATTGTCTTTTAAATGAAATAAATAGAGGTGGCCGAATTGCCCCTACCTAATGGCCGTAATGCCCCATGCCTGACCGATTTACCCCATTTTTTATTTTTATTAAAATTCAAATAACTCCAAACTGATTCAATTTTTTAAAAAAAAATTATATTGTAAAGAAAGGTGCCCTGCATCTATAATTTGGTATAAAATTTTTTGTCCTAGCTATGATATTTCATTTTTTAGAAGACTTTGAATTTTACCTGGCAGCAATGCTCCAGTCTCCCCTACATAGAAGACGAATAAGTAATTCTAACTCAAGGTCAACAAAATCCCGATCAAAGTGTGATGCGAGATACATTAATGAAAAGAAAATAAAAATGTTTTATTTTAAAAAATTATTTAATGTGAGTTTTTCGACGTTGTTCGAATTAGCATAATGTAATTTAAGCAAAAAAATGTTTTGATTTGCCATTCTAAGACCTTTTTCGTCATAATTTTACATAAAAATTTAAATTACATTTTTACATTTTAAAGTTTTAGATAAGCCTTTTTTATAATTTGATTTTTTGATTGCAAGAAACGTTAGTTTTTAGGTGAGTTGTTTCTAATAGGATTAATAATGTTTTAATCTAATTACAAAATTTGTTGTTTGAATATAGATGCTTTTATTATACGCTAATTTGGCCCAAAAGGGCAATGCTGATTTAACCGAAGGAGGCCTCAGATTAAATATAGAGGTTTGACAAGGCAAACACTTTAAAGCTAAGTCTTATAGAAATTGTAAGAAAATTTAAGCTTAAGTCTATTTGAAACTTTTACACCTGCCCATTAAGGGCAATTCTTATAAGGCAAAATTTTTTTTCAAGTTAAATATCAAGACTAGTTTAGTACGTATTGAAAAACAATATTTGTTATTAGATTTTACCTAATTGTATTTTAATTTTATAGCCATGTATTTTTTTTATCGCTGTAGATTACATTTTTTTAGTTGTCTGTTTTAATTTGGAGACCCATCCAGGTTAAACAATGAGTCACATGGTTTAGATAATGTGAAAGCTCATTACCTTGTCCCGATCCGCGCAAAGTGTTTTAACTATCAATAAATTATAATCCTTACTTTGACACTAATTCCTTTCCCAATTTATCATATGCCATCTCCCTTCCAGTTTGGCCATTTACAAACCGGTGTCAGTGCTTCAGCTCTTCAATTTATCGGACCTATGGTGGGGTTTTTACTAATTTTTATTCATAGTTTTTGCCAAATTTCTCTTGTGGCATGAAAGCTCGCGTAATTAAGTTCTGCAAACCACATTGGAAAAAAAATTATATGTCGCATTTTTATCGTAGAATATTAACAGTTTAGCTTAAATTTGCTGTGTAAATGAGACCTAGTTTGTCCATTTACTGTAGCAATCAATTACCATTTAATCCTGTCGCCATTCTTTCAGTTGTAGAAGCTTCATTACCTTTAATTTATCGATATTACCTTTATTACCTCACCAGAAGCATCTAATGTTATGGCTTATATGTTGCCTAAACAATATATTTTGTCACACAAATTAATTTTTGCTTTCTTCCAGATAATTTATATATGCTGAAGAGGGTTGATTTGTGTACGAACAAATATTGTCAATTGTTTAATTTTAAAAACTGTGTTCGAAACAATTGTTAAAATTTAATTAAATTCAATTTATTTTTTATTTGTATTGTTAGATTATTTATATAGGCTCTACCCTGAACAGGTGAGCTCGAAATAATTACTTAGGGACAGACTACCATCTTTTTTGAATACAATAAGTAAAAAAACCAATCCGTTCAATTTTTTTGATTATTTTAAGTTTGTTAATTATAAAAATATTTATAAAAACGTTATATGCCACATCACATTATAATTAGCTACCTTCAGCCCTTTATTCTCACCCTACTTTGTTGTCCGGGGCCAGGGGTCGATAAATAAGTTTATTATAAACGCATTCCAACACAATAAAGATTAATCAATGTACTTTTTTTTTTCCTTCTATCTATCTCTATAAAAATATGTGTGTGTTTGTTATACAAAAAAGTTTGTCCACATTTTCCAACCAGCTTACAAAAAAGTAAAAAATAATTTCGTAAAAAGAAACTGCGGTAGGGTGGCAGGAGGGGGGGGCGGGGCCTTCCATACGTAAAAATATCAAAAAAAGAAAGGGGGGCTAACACTTCAAATGAGGGGGGGGCGAGAATATACATCCTCCCAAAAAAAATGGGAAAAGAATAGGATGGGACCCTTTTGGGTTTGTTTTGAAATTTTTCCCTCTCTCAATATTTCTTGGGTAGCTGCGCCGTGCGGTAAGGTGATATTTTGTACTATCGTGCGACCTACACATAATTAAATTTTCCTCGTGGTCTTTTTTGTCAAGGGGAAGTTGACTGGATTTACGAAAAAATATAAGATTAATATTGTATAGTGGAAAGGCAGGACACATAATTTATGGCAGAGAATTGCAAGAAATTGACTTTTTTATATGGTATGATTTCACAATAACTTCGCTTTCTATTTAGAATTGGGAAATTATGTGTAGCGCAATGCAAAAGAGGAGCCTTAATTAAAAAATCTTGACGGCTTTGTGGATGCGCCGTAGATGGTAATGTAGATTGTGGCAATAAAATCAATCTGGAGGACGTTTTAACAATATGAGGAAATTATATTTTTGATAGGAGATTGTACGAATGCTTGCTACTAAAAAATGTAAGATTTTATATATGCAGCTCCACTGTATGGCCAAGTGTCATTTCATTTAGTTTTGTTAATCGCCTTTATGGGAACTACACCAAGAATGTGATAAAAACAAAGTATGATAAATGTTACTCGCAACCTTGAAATTCTAAAGATTATAAAAATTTAAAACTTTGTTTTTATTTTAAATCTACTTTAACCAGGGGCGTATTGAGGGGGAGGCAAAGGGGGGCCGTTGCCCCCCTTTAAAAATAGCTTAAATTTTTTTTTGTGCAATTTAACGCTAATTTTTATTTATTGACCAGAAATCAAAATATATGCTGGTATATTTATTATTTGGCAATTTTGCGGCTTTATAAAATATATTGTACAAATATCAAAATTTAGCTTAAGTTTTCTGAATTATCAATAAGTATTATTACGTGTTTTTGTCATAATAAAATAAACATGTAATATACAACTTAATAATTATGTTTCATAATTGTAAATGTTTTATCTATTAAATATATAAAATAGTAACATACTTTTTGTTAAAATCAGGGATTGGAACCGGAACCGGTTCCGGAACCGAAAGAACCGGAACCGCGGAAAAAAATTAGGAACCGGAACCGGAACCGTTTCGATTTTTGACTGCGGTTCCAATTGAACTTTAACTATTTTTTAGTTTTTATTTCTTCGTTAACATGAAGCTTAAAAATGCCCTACAGCACTATTTTCATGCCCAAAATAAAGATTCCCATTGTAGATACTGCGATGTTATCATTAAAGGAAATCATAACACAAATTTAGTAAAACATTTAAGATTCCACCCTGAAAAGTTAGAAGAGTTAAAAAAAAGAATGAAGGAAGCCCAGGATATGTAAATATTTCGGTTTAGAAATTTTTATTTTAGGGATTTTATTAAATCTATTGAAATAATGAATTATTTTGAAAAAAAATCTATAAAGATAGATATCTCAATAAAAGAATTGGAAGATGGATTAGTGACCCTTGCTACCTCAAATGGAAGACCTCTTTCAATTATTGAGGATTCAGGATTTCAACAAATAATTAATCCAATTTTAAAAGGGCTTAAATATTCAATTAATAAAAGCAATCTCAGAGATTTAAAAATTTTAAAAGCTTCAAATTTGAAAAAAGAAATCACGTTTAAACTTCAGAACCTCCCATTGGTCTTGAAAATTGACACACTGTAAAAAGGTTAGGAAGAACAATCTTAGGTAATATTTATTTACCATAATTTAGGTATAAATACCCAAATCTACAATGGAGAAAGCATCCAAATTATCCACTTAGGCATGTTTGAACATGATGAGTCAACAGGATTGAGTATAAAAAACATTATTCAAAATACTTTGGATAGTTATAACCTTCAATTGTCAGATGTATATACAATTACATCTGACAATGCAACAAACATGAAAAAAACTGTAGAACTTCTTCCTGCAGATTTAACATTATTAGATGATTCTGATGAGGATCAATCAGAAAACTATACATTTGATGAAGATTTATCAGATGCCCTAATTTATAGAGATGTTGTTTCTTTTGGAAAGGTTTAGATTTTAACTAAATTTTAAATTTATCATGTAAGATGTGCAGCACACACACTGCAGTTGGCCATCAAAGATTATCTTAAAAAGACATTAATAATGTTAGAGAAATAGTAAAGGAATTAAGAAATTCCTATTATGTTAAAATTCTAAAGAATTTAAATATTCCTCTGGCTATTACTGATGTGCCTACTAGATGGTCATCAACTTACATGATGATACACAGGCTAAGTATAGAATTTTATATATATTTTAGTTAACATAAAAACAAAATGTCCTAATTTACCAGCTTTTAACAAGGTCTCTCAACAGGATTGGGATATTGTTAGAGACCTAATAAAAACACTAGAAGTTTGTAACTTAGCCTCTTTAAAACTTCAAAACAGTCAAATGACTTTATCCGACTTTTATGGTGTTTGGAAAAGGCTAACTTTTGATTTAAATAAGTTGGACTCTAGCAAAACAATAATTAGTTACATGGCAAAACGGGAACAAACGTATTTGTTATCACCTGTTTTATATGGAGCTATATTTCTAGACCCTCGAATAAAGGTCTACTGACTATCGAAGAGACAGAACAAGCAAAACTTCATATAAAGATACTTCATAATAAACTTCTATCAATGAAAGAAAGATGTCAGGTTGATGAAATTGAACTGGAAGAAATTACTGAAAATGACGAATTCGTCTCATTTTTAAAAAAGCAATTAATAGGTCAAAATAAACCAGTTCTCAGCGAATCTATTGATTCAGAAATAAAAAAAATTGAGGAGTTACCATTTGACACAATATTGACAATATCCTGAAATTTTGGGATAAGTCTTCTGGGCAATTCCCACAATTACACCTAGTTGCTAAGGTCATAATGAGTGTACCAGCAACTATTCATTTAATCATAATGTTTAGGTTAGTGTCGAAAGATCATTTTCAACCTTGAAATATATGTTGTCCGAACTAAGATCCAGAATAAACACGGATCATTTGTAGCAATTTATTTAAAGGGAAAAAGAATCTTAAGGGGGCAAAAAATTATTTTTGCGAAAATTTTGGAACCGGAACCGGAACCGATATTATTTTTGGAACCGGAACCGGAACCGCGTTCCACTCGAAAGGAACCGGAACCGGAACCACTTTAAATTTTTGCGGCGGTTCCAATCCCTGGTTAAAATAATTAAATTTTTTATATTACTATTGAATTTATGCGCCTAGTGTTTAAAAATATCTTAAGCATAATCTAATATGAAAATTTTGATAATTATTTGTTAATAGGTTAGCCCATATTCAGGCACGTAGGCAAAACTTTTTCTAAAGGGGGGCAAGAAATTTTAGGAGAAAAATTAATGAATTACATTGTTGCTTAATAAATGATCATATTATGACTAGCATAAAATATTTATTTATATTGCATCATAATTAAATTAATGTATGACATAGAAAAATTTTATAAAGAAAATAAAAATATTTAAGAAATTGATATTCTTCTAGGATCTATTGAAAACCACTCTAAGGTTCAATCTATTAATTCAGTAATAGCTATTATGTCCTTACGTATGACAAGCAAGCACAAGGATGATAATCGATCATTGCCCATTTGAGATCTTAAATATGTTTATATGCGCTTCATGGTGCTAAAGCTTCGTTCAATTGTACACGGGTTACTGGTAGTGAAAGAGCAATAAGCAGAGCCCTTTTAAGCCGCAAAATTGCCAAAAAATAATAAATACCAGCAAATATTCCGATTTCTGTTTAATAAATTAAAATTAGCGTTAAATTGCACAAAAAAATTAAAAAGCTATTTCTAAAGGGGGGCCAACGGCCCCCCTTTGCCTCCCCCTCAATACGTCCCTGCCCATATTAATAAAATTTTCAAATTGAATATATTAAAACTGATGTTTTTTCATCTGATTTTTTAAATCTATGAATACCGATAAACAGAACAAAATTTTTGACTATTTTCACAAAAAAAACCAGAGAAAATGAGCCTTCTAAGAAAAAAGTATATTTTAATATTATAATTTATTTAATAATTGATATTTATGTATCTTTTGGTTGATATAAATTAAATATTGATTGCAATTAAATATATATAATAAAATTGTTTCATTAAAACAACTGCTATATTAACTATAACTATAGATTTTTTTTTTTTTTCATTGTTAGCTTTTTGCCATTGAGGCAGTGAGCTCTTTCAGTTTAAATCTCCATTTGTTTCTATCTCTACACTCATTTCTATTTAGGTTGTGACATCTCATGCTAGCGTCTACTCTTTGAGACCAGGTGAGTTTAGGTCTGCCCCTTTTATTCTTGCCTTGCACTTCAATTGCATTTACCAGATTGCTTAGATACCCGTCTTTTTGCCTCATAACGTGTCCAAACCATCGGAGTCTGTTGATTTCGACTTTATTTTGTATGGGTGTTATGTGTAAACTTCCAAGTATATGATCGTTGCGGATCTTGTCTTTGCGAGTCACCCCGAGAAACATCCGTAGCATGCGCATTTCCATCGTTTGTAGTATTCTTTCATCGCTTTTCCTTAACGCTGTTGTTTCTAAGCCGTATGTTATTGCCGGTTGCACTATGCTTGAGTAAGCCTTGCCCTTAACTTTTATTGGTATATTTTTGTCGAACAGGACACCTGTTAACGATCTCCATTTTAGCCACCCAACTTTGAGTTTGTTCCTAACTTCTTGCTCGACGTTTTCATCGGATTGTAGGTACCACGGTGGATTTGTGGCAACGCTCTTTGATATCACGTCCATCACCGCGATGAATAGTAGGGGACTTAGTGCCGAACCTTGGTGCACACCTTCATTAATTGTAAATCCTTTTGATGTTCCTGACGAACTCCTTACATACGTCAAATTTCTTTCATACATACTCTGAATTAACTTGATATACATCTCAGGAACATTCTTTCTCCTCAAAGCCCACCATACTACTGATCTTGGAATTTTGTCGAAAGCTTTTTCCAAATCTACCAATGTGCAGTAGAGCTTTTTATTCTTTCTCGCGAAACGTTCTGCCATGTTGCGCACGGCATGAATCGCGTCAATTGTCGACCTTCCTTTCATGAACCCGCATTGCTCAATACCTATATCGATTACGTCTCTTAACCTGGCTTCTATGACTTTTTCGAAAAGTTTGAAAGTATGAGACATTAGTTTGATGCCTCTGTAATTGTGACAGTCAAATGCGTCTCCTTTATTTTTGAAGATTGGAATAATGTAGCTTTCTTGCCAATTCGGAGGTATTTTCTGATATGTCAATATCGAATTGAATAGAGTCGTTAACGCCGAAATTCCTTCATCTCCTAAAGATTTCCAGCACTCAATGGGTATGTTGTCGGGACCTGTCGCTTTCCCGTTTGAACACTTTTTGAGCTGAAGGCTGACTTCTGATTTTGAGATTGGTGGTATTAGGTTACAGTTTGGGGGTATCTCCTCGAGCTCAATTCTATTTGTGTCGCGGTTCAGTAATTCATTGAAGTATTCTTTCCAACGCTCCAGTACCTTTGTTTGGTCTACGAGAAGCTTGCCTTCTTTGTTTTTGATGAACTTTACGTTTCCGTCACAATCTCTTGACTGTTTTTCACGTTGCTTTGCCATCTTGTATACCAAATTTTGCCACTTTTGGTGGCCATCTCTTTGTATGCTTGTTCATATACTTTCTTTTTCGCTTCTCGTACGACATTACAACTTTGCATTGTTCTTTGTAATCAAGCTTGTCGTTGGTCAGTTGACTCTTTTTCCATCGTTTGAGCAGCTTTTTATTTTCTGATATTTCTCTTTCAACTCTTTCATTCCACCACCATGTAATTCTTCTCTTATCACGCCCACCTTTTGTAGTTCCAAGTATTTCTTTTCCGGCCGCTTTGAGTTTTGAAGATAACTCGCACCAGAACTGCGTAGGACTTGGTATGATTTCGCAATTGTATTCGCTGTCAAGGTTGCAGGTGATTGCGAAGGCTTCGTTTCTCTCCTTGAGCTTTGACCATTTGATTTGGGGAAGAAATTCTGTTTTGCTGGGCCTATGTTTCTGGCGCCGAAACGTGAAATCCATCACCAGGAGCTGATGCTGCGCTGATATGGTTTCTGGGATGATTTTGCAGTCTTTGATTCGTTTAAGCTGTCGTCTTGAAACTAGCATGAATCTATTTGAGATTGATTGGAACCACTTTGGTAGGTAATGAGATGGGATCTTCTTTTACTGAAGAAGGTGTTGGCAATGGCCATGTCAAAAGCTTGGGCGAATCTTAGCAAGTGACCTCCGTCATCATTGATCGTTCCATAACCTTTGCCTCCGTGAACTCTTTCGTACCCCACATTTTCTTCTCCTACATGCGCATTGAAATCTCCTCCAATTATTGTCAATTCCTCATTTGGTATGTCCATCAGCACTGCTTCTAGTATTTCACGAAACTCTTCCTTTTCTTGGTTCGTAAGATTTGTTTGGGGTGCATACACCGAGATAACGTTGGTGACTTTGCCTTCAATAACCAGTTTGATTGCTATGATTCGCTCGGAAGCTCTGTTAACTTTAACGACTGTTGGAATTAGTTCTTGCGCTAGTATTATCCCAACTCCGTTGCTATGGTTTTCCTTTCCATTGTAGAACATCTTGTATCCTAAGCCCATCATCAACGCCTTTGAGCCTTTCATCTTGGTTTCTTGCGCACACATCACTTCAATCCGCCTTTTAGCTAGCATGTCCGCCACCTCTGCCATCTTTCCCTTCATCGTTCCCACGTTTAAACTTGCAAATCTAATGGTTTTTTGTTTTGCTTGGACCCTAATGTTTCTTCTCACTTTATGCGGGCCAGATACACCAAGCGCGTCGCATACAGGAGACGCCTTAACGTTTGGTTTTCCATTTTGTTTGGTTTTGTTCATTTTGTTTTGTTCAGAGTTTTCGGGATTTTCACACCCGCCTTCTGAGGGCTGACGGTGACCCAGATTTGACTCTGGACTCCCTAGGCATCATCGTTTAGGGCCTACTGCCTTGTAGGTCACCAGTAGTCATGTGGCTACTCTCTTGCTAAAACTTTCTCCTGAAAATAAAATCTGCCTTCGCCGGGATTCGAACCCCAAACCTTCTAGGCTTATTCAGGTTACAAGCAAGCGCTCTGCCACTACACTAAAGGCCGAAACTATAACTATAGATCAATTTAATAAAAACAGCAATTAATCTTAATTGATTTGTTAAGCTGTTTGATATAAACATCAAAATTCACCACCAAGTATTCTAATACAATGCTTTTATTTTATATACTTTTGAAGAAAATCAAACTAGTTAAAGCTTAATACTTAACCCATCAATGCCAAATTTGCATCGAACCTTATAGTGGTTTTCAATAGATCCTAGAAGAATATCAATTTCTTAAATATTTTTATTTTCTTTATAAAATTTTTTTTGAATTTATGTCATACATTAATTTAATTATGATGCAATATAAATAAATATTTTATGCTAGTCATAATATGATCATTCATTAAGCAACAATGTAATTCATTAATTTTTCTCCTAAAATTTCTTGCCCCCCTTTAGAAAAAGTTTTGCCTACGTGCCTGATTTAACTTTAATTTATTTTTTTAAAATTCTAAAATTTTAATTTTCTTATTATATCATGATACAACATATTGGCTATATTTCGCATCCAAACTTTTAATTGACACTGTATTTTTAGCAACTTAATATAAATGTTATTTTGAGTAAAATTAACTTTTTAGTAATATCATATATTGTTAAACAATTTTCGTAATGATTTAGTTGATTAGGTTTTGTTCTACATTATATTTTCATATTTAGAGCAGGTTTTAAATTTTGACCACAAAAAATTGTACACTATTCAGGGCGGTACCAGCCTATCTCATGGGTCAGACATTTGCTAAGGGCGCAACATTATTTTTATTTTGATTTTATTACTATGCATTGTTTAGAATTCTATTTTATCCTATATATTCTAATTATATAAGATTTTTACCATGCATCATATTTCGATAAATTAATATTAAAAAAAATTATTTTTATTGTTACCTCTTGTTCTTTCTATATAATAAATAAGGGGCGCCTTATTTTTTTTGCCTAGGGGCGCTTGAGTAACCTGGTATGGCCCTGACACTATTAAACTGTCTTATTCTTTTTAATTAGTTGTTAAGTCTAAAGCTCTATCTTATTCTGAGTTTTGTCTATCGTAAAAAACCACCTGAGTCGATGTCCACATTTGAATGACAGACTCTACCTTATTATATATAATTTATAAATTGTTTCATGGTCACCCATTTAATATATGTAAGTAATTCTAGTCCGACTTGTATACTGCGTAAGCGAATATGGATGACAAATTGCACGCTGGCTCTTCCTTATACCAAAATCAGCTTTCAGTGTCTAAAGTAAAAACTGTTCCAATATTAGAATTCATACTTATTGTTTGCTGAATAAATATGAATCGTTCAATTAAATTCATTCCCAAAATAATACCGGTAGGTCATTTTCAATTTGCCTCTCAATTACTCTAAGGGTTAGCTGAGAATAATTCATTCATAACATCCATCTATTTTAATAATAGTAAATCTAGGGCAGGAAAATAGTTGAGATAAATATATTGTAATGTCACAATAATGTATATTTGGCTTTTTGGGATTATAACATTTATTATTAGTAATCAGGGTTGATAAAATTGCTTAGGTCATGTAATCGCATACTAACAAACTCATTTATGGCTCAGATATTACTAAATGCATAAGTAAAAAACTGATTCGTAAATCAAACCAGGTGGGTAATTTAATGTACCTAAGGAAAGTGCTTCCAAGCCCTACACACCTCCTTTTCAATATTTTGGTTTAAAACCCTGTTATTTTTACAAAGCGCCCTCAAATGTTTGTGTTGCCCATATGGAAGGACCGACCCTAGTTTTGGTCGTGTCTTGTAAATGATTAGTTTTTTCATGAAATTATAAAAAGAAAGATTTCTAACAAAACGCGTTATTTGTATCATTGACTCTGAGTCATAATTGCAAAATGCGTTTCGGTGATTCATATACTCATTGGAAAAATTAAAATGAGATTAGACATGTTACATGCATAGTTCAATAAGCCGTAATATAAAGATAAAAAAGCTATTTAAAAAACCCAAATAAATATTTATATAGAAAAAATAGTAATTAAATATTAATATGGGCATAGAGAGGTTTTCGGCCAAATTATTTCAGGAAGCCAGTTGAAAAGGAAAAAGGGTCTAAGACCATGAATTAATTAGGCAAGTATTTATCCATTTAAATATAAATTTAATTTTCATTGACCCTTACTTTCAATATTTAGGATGTCCAAAATGCGACAAGGTCGTAAATTTTAAAAGGTTCAAAGGGCAAAAACCATTAACTTGTGCGCCTTAGTTGGAAGACTAAAACATTTCATAATAGCCAAGCAGTTTTTTTTAAGCGCTAAATTTTATAGTTCATTAAAATATTAATTAATGGAATTTCATACATCTTTACATATTGTTTTGCAAAAGTATATTTTGGGGAAAAAAACTTAATAAACTTTAAATGGATCGATAAATGTACAGGTAAATGGTTTAAACTTTTTTTCTCTCATTAATATCCGGTTATATATTAACAATATAAGGATGTTACCTTAAAAGATTAGAAAAATATAAATCTGCGTATGGTGTAAGTTAAACAATGGGTTGGGATCATGTATGAAGCACCTTTAACCATTTTAGATAAATATACGGCTAAGTTGAATTAGAGTGCGTTTTCAATAAATAGCCATGGTGTGGAAAAGAAGTCACCTTTGCCCTATGCCTAAAATAATTAAACCATTTAGAAATTTTTATTTGAAGATTTCTGTATGGCCACTCTACCTAAACACTTGTTAATTTTTGAACGCCCCTTTTTCCCAATATAATATTTTAAATCGAGAGGGTAACGAAAATTTTGTCCAACTGAAAGTTTTTATTTAAACTCATTTATAACTTCTAAAGTGACACCTATTTACGATCACTTGAAATTACTGGAAGACTTGCCGAAACCTTGTTTTTGATTTTGTGAACGAGGTCTAAGATTCTTTAAGGACTATAACCTTACTTAATTATATGCGTCTTATATTTTTCGCTGTTAATTTAGATATTTCATAATGAATGCACTTTCTCACTAAAGAGGTTCCAATGCGACTGCATTCTTTTAAAAAATGGCATTCTGTGATAATACGATGTGGAACATATTTTCCAGAGGTAAAATATTTGGCAAAATGGTATCGGAAAACAGGAAACATACGAAATACAAAAAATAACATGATTTGTCACTTTTACCTCTACTAAATTTATTTCCTTATTTATTATTTTCTATATTTATTTCAAAATACATTTTAATCTAAATTTTTAAATAATGTTTATAAAATTGTGTTTTGATATCGCCATTAATTAAAGGACGTTTAAAACCCGATTATTCTTAATATTGGAAAGAGAAAAGGAAAACTAAAAGATTTTGCCTTAGAAAAATCAGATTAGGCTTTAATTTGACGGCAGTTGGAATAGAAACCATACACTACTTACAAATTGATTTTTAAAATTCTATATAACTTTATGCGCTTTATTATGATGTGCCATACAAGGAATATAATTCTCGTATCCTCTTGTGTCATCACTTTATTAGCTCTATTAATATTTTGGAAGGAGCTCTAACTGCTTTTTTATTCCTAAAGATGCTGATTTTTCTCGCACGATCGGCGTTAACATTCTCAGTGACTTTACATTTTCTCATTTTCAAATTGTATGTTGCTGCGATAGAGGTCGAGACGACAAATGATAAAACAGGTCGCCTCTTGTTTATTTCATCAGTGAGCAATTAATATTTAGTTTTAACAAAATTTTTACGAAGTTTAAGAAATAATTTAGGAGTTCAGTTTTTTCTCTATATTCCATATCTCGGTTAAAGTTTAAAAAAATGCGAAACTAGGATCAAAAAATGGCATATTTGGAATTTAGTGGAAAAACTGGCCAAAACTCTTATTAAAATTAATGAGATAACCAATAAAAAAAACTTATTCTAAGGTCCCCATAAAAAGGTTGCAATGATTGCCTTAGAGACGAACTCCCGCGTAGAGAAATTAGCACGTTTTGGAGTTGAAGTCAAACTTTCTTATAATTTAGTGAACCAAGCATGTTAATTATATGAATTTTAGGGTGTGATAAATACTCGTCAAATAGAGGAGTTAAAACAAATTAAAAAAAAATAAGATCAAGAGTCCTGTTAATAAACATTAGACTGGTCAACAAAATTTTCCTTAAAAAACTTTTTGAAAAAATTAGCAGCACATCAGGTGATGAGAGAATAGAATAGAAGTTATTTTTGGGCTGGCCAAATCTAAAAAAAATTTGAACGTAACTTCTAACTAACTAGCTAAGTTATATGATCTTATATGTGAATGCCCTTTTTTCAAAAACATTTATAGATTTTTAGGATATATAACATGAAATGTAAGACCTGTGTAAGCTCTGTTTCCTAGCTATAATAATTGAAGGATCATGGTTTGAAACAAAATCTTATAAAGTAATATTGCAATAAAGTTTCAATCTGTCCCGTTATCACCAGATCATAAGAGCAACAAAAAATAAATCAACAACAACATGACTGTGGTCCAATAAAGGGACAAATATGTCAACATAACTTCATTAATTTAATATTATGTTAAAAGAAGATTTTTGATAATGAATACAACCCAACAAATTAACGGGGCAATAGCCCTTAAATAACCTTCACCACAACGGAAATGTATTTTTTGAGAAAAAACTGAAGTATAAATCTTTAGGTAGGATGAATGCACCAAGAAAACACAAAAAAAATGAAATATTAAAATATAAATTTTGGAAATCCGTTAGATAAATGAGAAGAGATATGTCACATAGCTTAATAATAATTGCGCAAAGACACATTCCCGTTTTTCGGATATATACCATTTTTATTGGTAATTTGGTTTGCGAGTGCTTCCTTGACTTTGTCTTTTTCCCCTTTCCAGCTCAATTTCTTCCAAGTTCCTGTATTTCTTACACATCTGACTTGCATTACACAAGATGCGACATGAAAAATAGTAGGACCTGCGGGAGTAAAAAACTTGCTCTCTTTTATGTATCTAGAGAAGTTAGTTTTTTTGAATATGCTTGGGGGAAATTTATTAAAGTTACTGATAACAGCATGTTATTAGTACTAATGATGAGGCATGAATATAATAATGATGATCTACTAATAGTTCTATCATTACTATAATTATTAAACACAGAGACCAAAGAACTTCCAATTTATATCCAGTTTTCGCGCCACCAAAGTCATTAGTAGTTGCTAAAGATAGGTATCTTAATAAATGTGACTTACCAAATTTGCTTCAAAAGCGAGAATGAAAAATTGTCTTTTATTTAAAACGCATATGAAAACTTTTTTAACGGCATTTTTCCTTAAGAAAG
The DNA here is from genome assembly GCA_030555515.1 of Acutogordius australiensis. Lineage (NCBI taxonomy): Eukaryota > Metazoa > Nematomorpha > Gordioida > Gordea > Gordiidae > Acutogordius > Acutogordius australiensis. The sequence continues at coordinate 8,989,124 of CM060242.1, forward strand.
GAAGTCCTTTTTACTTTATAAAGGTCAACGTCGCTATAGATTACCGAGCTGCAGGGAGGGCATAGTGTGAACCTCTATATGTTACCAGAAATAGATGCAAATCAGTGAAATACCTTAGAGATAAAAGGCAAATGCAATTAATATAGAATTGTTCCATCCAGATAGGTCTCTTCTAAAAAAATTTAAGGATTTGAAAAAATATTAAAACTAAATTCTGTGGAGTTGGTATGTTTCAATTTATTCATATTTGTGTCGATTAGCTTTTTTTTGAGTATTAAAATTTTTTTTGGTCCTTTTATATAAACTTTTTTTTTATATAATTTTTTCAATATCGTTTCTGTTAGTATTTAAAAATATGAAATATTGAAAATATTACAAAATGCAATTTAACCAACCATTATAATTGAGCTCTAAGAGTTTAATGATATTTAATTACAGAATTCGAAGGTATTTTTAGGCTTATTTGTTTGAATTTTAAGAATTAACACTACTATAGCAGCAACCTGAACCTCAAACTTCTTGAATAAGTGTTTATTGCAAATTTTCCTTATGAGTCTAGGTGACATTTTAAAAGTCCTATTTAACCTCAAGATCATTTAATGGAATTTTGATGCCCTTTCAGGATATTGAAAAAAATAAATTTCAAATACTGGACTTGTCGGTGGTTGGTTGATTGATTAACGAGAGTCTTTTAAGTGGTACGAGTTCTCATATTTAATTGTAAAAGGTCACTTAAAATAATTGCTATTACGATTAAGTAAATCCCCCCCCCCCCCACCCGTCTCTGCCCTCACCAAATAGTCTAAAAAAATTATGCTCTAAGACAAAATTTTTAATATTGGATTTTTAAACTACAACGTGCATTGTACAAAAGGAAAAGAGTAACAGCGCTTTGCCGCGAATCAAATATGTCCAAAAATTTACAAATTGTCATTTAATAATTCATGCATCAACTAAGGTATACTTATGGAAGCAACCATCAAATGATATAAATTTAGATAGTTAATGTGACAGTAATTGATATTTTTCTGTCAGCCATTCAAAAAAATGCCTAGTGTGTGGACTTAAGTCACTTTCAACAGTAAATTTTTATATTTGAAATAAGAAAATCAAAAAATATTTTGTTTTAAGAATCACAAGAAAGATTTTCCCCTGGGACGGTGTTTAGGGAATCAAATCGTGTGAAAAACAAATCAAAATTTTAGATGTTTTATCGTAAAAAAAAATTATTCTTTTTATGTAGTTATATAAAATTTATAAAATACAATTTATAGTAAAAAAAATTTAAATAATTTATTTTTCCTCTAGCTTAACCGGGACAAGTGTCAAATTGAACTACATTAATTTCACAAAATTGTTTAATAAAACCATTTTAACAAAAATAGATGTTCTCAAAAATTGTCTGAATTTCTCTTAAACTGGCCTGACATTCTTGCTGTGCATTGTGATTTAACGCAATGGAAGTTTTCATTTATGGAAAGAGAAAAAATTAAAAATTATATTTGATGAAACTTATATTAATAGCATAAATGATATTAGCATTGTTAATGCATATAACACAGGTAACAAATATCATTGGCACAACTCTGAATTTTATAAAAACATTAAAGATCCCCAATGGCTCATATTCGTTTTTCTTAGTTTCTTCCGGTTGGCTCCTTCCATCCGTCCATATAAAAAAATGGCATTTTTTGACCAAATTGACAGATCGAAAAACCGAAAAAGTTTAAAATTTTTTTTTTCAAATAAAAATATCTTGTAACTTATATATATCATATCAAATAGAAATTAGAAAATACAAAATTTTATGATAGCTTAGGTATAAGTAATTTGCTCATAACTCTCAAAAATTTGTTGACCTGTGTAAGAGCAATCATGATTTAAAAACCGTTGATCCTAATTTTATATAAATTTTCAGGGATTGAATCTGTGGTTTGGAAACCGCCAAATTACAACATTTCGACGCCAAGAATGTCCACAACTTTCCTCGATTGCCACATTAAAAATTTATCGTTTGATGAAACGGTATACTTTTCAATGCTTTTCTTTTTACAAAAAAAAAATTAAGCCAAGCTCTTCAAATATATTTTAATTTTAATATATTTGTATAATAATTGAATAATTTCATTAATACACATATCAGAAAATATATTATAACCAGGGATTGGAACCGTCCGAAAAATTTCACTGGTTCCGGTTCCGGTTCCAAAATTTTTCGTAGAACCGGTTCCGGTTCCATTTCATTTTTTTTCATACGGTTCCGGTTCCGGTTCCAAATATTTTTTAATTACAAAATGTAGTGTGCACGTGTGTATATATATAAAATATACCGATAGGATACAAAATTACATATCTTTTATTTACAATAACAATATTTATATATATAATCATACATAATAAATTTATTTTGTTAAATCATTATTTAATTTAATTATCAAAATAGCTTGTAAAAGTTCTTCTGATGTCTTCCCCCTTATATCCGATAATTTAAATTTAAGGGTCGAAAACGACCTTTCTACACTAACCTAAAAATAACAAAATAAAAATATACCTGTGTTGCGGGAACACTAAGTAGTATTTTTAAAATTTGATAAAGCTGGGGAAATTGGGCTGATGCCTTTTCCCAAAAAGCGATTATACTAGTAAATTCTGAACTAAAAGGAAGATTTTCAAATTCTGATATTTGAGAATCAATTGATTTATAAGTATCGAAATTAACGAGATTCACTTGACTTGAGTGATTTTTGAGATAATTATTAAATTCTTCATCTTCGTTTGTACGATCAACGAGGTCTTCATCAATTATTTCTAAGCTCATCCTCCAGCATCAACATTTTATTCCAAAGTTCTTTTAGATGAGATCGAGCCTCCGCTTTTTCCTGAACCGATAAAAGACCTTTGTACCTAGGATCTAAAAATATCGCTGCCAGTAAAACAGGAGATTTAAGGTATGCAGACTCGCGTTTTTCCATATCATAATAAATAAAGTAAATGAATATAATTTGAAAGAGATTCCAATGTGTAGTGGTTCAAGCGACGGCTTATACGTTTGGGCTTAATGGGTTCAATTCTTGGGTGGAGAATTTTTTTATATATTTAATATGTATCTGTTAGATGAATTTAAGTTATAATAATATAGGAACCGGAACCAGGAATCGGAACCAGAACCAGGAACCGGAACCGAAAATTCAGGAACCGGTTCCAGGTTCCAGTGTGCGGTTCCAAAAAATTTGGCTGGTTCCGGTTCTTACGGTTCCGGTTCCGGTTCCAATCCCTGATTATAACAGACAATTAAATAATAAATAATGCAATCTAATTTATAACTGATTAATTAAAAAATGTATGTAATACTGGACAACAAAATTTGGACGACCTTATCATTTCAACTATCGTGGTCGAGTGTTTGGCGCTAATCACTAATATGAAGTTAGAATTTTAGCTCATAACTCAGATTTATAGTTATTCAGTGTCAAAGTTGAAATTTTTGTATTTTTGGGGTATTTTGCACTTCTTATATTATTAAGCGTAAGGGTAGTAACAAAAGTTTAAAAACACATTTAAATTCCAAAAACATTCATTATTAACGGGATTTTTTATTTTTAAAAAATTAGTTGTTGTTATAAAATCCTTTTTTTTATCATAAATAACTTAAAAGTAAATTGCAAATGAGTTTTAAGCTATAACCTTTTTTCGATATGTTTTTTATAAGGAATTTGATTATGCCAAATTTTTCTAAAGTTTAAAGAAATTTTGTGAATTTTTTTACTTTGGACGCAATTAAAAAAAAGCTGGAGAGGCCTTTGATAAAAACTAAGCCCGGCATTTTTGTCGCGAAAAAATTCTCTACCCCTCAAAAAACCGATTATGTTGTTTTTTTTTGTAGTCCAGTGTAATGAATTTATTAAAAAAAAATTATTACTCGAAACCAATGTGTTTATTTAAAGTCTCGGCTCAGTAGCAAATAATCCTGTTATACAATCAGGAGGTTGCGAGTTCAAATCCGTACATAGGAAGCTTTTAAATTTAACAGCTAGTTGTTGTTGCCTTTCTAAAAAATATTATAAATGTGCAACCCCTTTGAAGCTGCTGAGTGAGCCTAGGCTAAAAACCTAGTTCGCTTGCATACGAGAAATACTTTTTAACCCGTCGGCAATGTTAATCGGTTTTCTCGAATTAGACCTAATCTGGTATGGCGCAGGGGTAAGGTGTGGGACCTCAAACCCATTGTTTTTTTTTCTGTGCCTGGCGTCTTTCGTCATTTTCTTTTCTTAGCCGATCGGGTTGAGAGCACTCATTTAATCTTGAAAAATAAAAAGTTAAAACTTATACAAATTGTTCCCTATATATTATTGATAGAAAAAGTAGCGTGTGTTATATTTCTTAAAGGATTTGAATTTTCTTTAAGAGTTTTGTTATTAATATATTTAAAATATACTTATTACAATTGCTTCTATTAGAAACTATTGTAAAAAAAATGGGGAATATAAAAACGAATGATATGAAGTTCACTTTAAAAAAAAGTAAATTAAAAATAAAACAAAACCATTTTCTTCGGTTAAAGATCTGCATTCAGGTCCCGTACATCGATGATTTTGAAATATGGAAATTTCAGTTATATTGCGTTAAATCTATCTTATTAATTAAAAATCTACTTATTAAGTAATGTTATTTATGTGATATTATATGACTATTGTGCAATTAAAGGTTTTAACTATGGTAGTAGCAATTTAATAATAGAAAAAATTTACATAATTAATTTAAGAAATCATGATCAATATTTTTTAGGATGTACCAATCTAGAAAATTAGGTAGGTTTATTTTGATTAATTTTTATTTTTGGTGCAGCTTAGTTCCACAAAAAATGGCATTCTTTTGCGTGCTTTTTCTTAAATCAGAAAATCAATTTTCATTTTTACAACACTGTTATTTTTTTTGTTTCCTTTTTTTAACTTAGATGCAATTTTTTATTTGATTTTGTCCGACTTTTATAATACGTAAGACTTTTTTTTTGCCTTTATCAATTATTTATGATTTTCAATGGGTACAACAATTCTTTATTGAAATAGAACAAAGAAAGTTAATTAAATTCATAAACTGCCTAGAAGCTTTTCGATATTAGCCGTAAACATATTGTAAAAATGGCCGTGGCCTCTTTTTACTAATTCTAATATTAAAAAATATTTTGACGGTTATTTCAAAAAAAATATTGATGCTGCTCGTTTTAAAATATTTTTATCAAGGTATTTGAAATAAAAATTAACATTTTTTAAATAGCCACTTTAATGTTGAACAATTGCGTCCAATTTTAAAATTCACTCGCTACATTAAATTTTTTGCGGTGAATATGCATATCAATCAGTTCTTCTATCAATTATTATTTTCCTTTGTAATAAATAATGTTGGGAGATATTGATTATAGGCAAAAGACTATTTATCTGGATCAAGGCTTAACACAAAGCCTTGATTAAGCAACTAATTTCGCTTTTGTTTTATCGTTTACGAATAACTGTCAAATTCTTGAGCTTTTGAAGCAATGATAGAAATGTGAGGAAGATTTGTTTGCCGAGCTCCTGAAACAAATCTTTCAAAACATTATTTTGGCTCAAAAGCCCAATAATTAGATAAATATCACTTGACCCCTAACCATCGTGGTATTAATATAATGGTCCCTATGCAAAGCAATAAATAAAAGGAAGAGTTAAAACCGGGCCGTAATAATTCGGCCAAGCCAAATTAGGCAAATTGAATTTTAATTGCCGCGGCACATGATTCTTATTCACTAGCCCGTTCTAAATTCAGCTCGGCGTATTGGGCAGGCCGGCATCGGGCAAGACGGTTCTCTGGTCCTGACTTTGATCTCTATTACAAGGTCATTTGTCAATATTTAAATAATGACGCATTTAATGTTCTTACAAACGAGATGTTAAATGTATGGCCAAAGGTGTTAATTAATAAGTCCTAAAATCTTTGGATAGCAGGTATCTTTACGATTCAACTAAGTTTTAAATTTTGGACATAACTTGAGTTTTTAAAACTTAGTTGAAATTGTATTAAACATTCATATAAAATGAGTAGATATGTTGACATATTAGGAGCAAACAGCAACTAAAATTTAACTATATGGTCAATTCCACCTCAATCCAGCAAGTCCGGGAGGGGTACCCCTTTTGATTTGGCTGAGATTTTGCATGAAGGTAGTATCTAAGGGTATCTCATAATCTGGAAATTTTTTTTGACCGGAAGTGATTTTTGACGGAGATAGGGGCAAAAGAAAAAAAAATTGCAAGGTGAATTTTCACATTTGATGCAACTTTGGGAGGTTATAAGTCAAAAAGTATTATAGCTAGAGACTTAACTTTTTTTTTATTTTGAAGAGGATAATAAGGGCTATCTTGCATGTGTTTATTATTTTAAATTTATTTTTTTAAAATTTTACAATTTTGTAAAGAACATTTAGTTTGATATAACAAAAAAAACGTATTTTTTAATTTCTTAAAAAATTGCTGGAATACAGTCCTTAGTTCTCATTATTAATATGTGAACTCAAAAGTATGGGACCGACTAGACTTTTTGAAAAATTCAAAAAAAAAAAATTTTTTTTTTGATTTTTAGACAAAAATTTGCTCCCTGTACCATATTAAAATATTTAAAAGTGCCAAATTTGTTTATATATAAGAAGTTAGACATAGGGGCAATCATGTTAGGCTATAACAGTTTTATTAATTTGATTCAAACTATTGTCAATTTTGGAAAGAAAAGGTTAACTTTAGAACAAAAAAATTGGTAATTTTCAGTATTTTACTCCTATCTTCTAAGCCGACTTTCTGGGTTACTACCAAACCAATTTGAAAATTTAAAATTGCATTTTATACATAAAACATCACTATATAACATAAATTTCCCCCAACATTTTTTAACTTAATCATAGCTTTTTATGATATAAAAACTAAAGTTTGCCAGGTTTTTTGAAATTTTAAGATGTAAAAAATAAAAACTTAATATTTTTATGCTAATATATGTTAACTTTTACTAGTCATTTTTAGTTTGATGAACAATATTAGAATATGTACATAATTCTCAATATTTATCCTCGGCAAAATTCAAAAAATTTGTTAAATTTATTAGATAAAAAAAAATTTAAGAGGATTTTAGAAAAAATAATAAGGTTAAAAAATTTGTAAAAATTAATTTTTTTCTATTAATTAATAGTTTTTAAATAAAACAGCCTCAACAACGTTAAATCTGACAAAAATAAGTAAAATAGAATATATTTGGACTATTTAGAATATTATGATTTAACCGATTTTCTTTTTTTTATGATTATCAACAAACTTAAAATAAATGTAAAAAGTCAATTATTTTATGAAACATAGTAATATGGTTTTTTGATATTATAATTATATAAAAGAAGTCAGTTTTAGGGTTTAACAACCTTAAATGATTATAACGGGCAGAATTAGCTTCAATGATGAATTTTAAGACTAAATATTAGACCCAATTTAATATAAACAAAATATAGACATTCAGTCTTTTTTACTTATATTTACAAATGCCAAATATGTTTTTGAAAGACTATTTAGAACAAGGCATACAATATATATCTAACTGACCATAATAAAGTTTAAAAACCAACAATTTAAGTTCCAATTACATTTTAGTTTTATAATATAGACGCACTAAACCTGTTAAAGAAAGAGGAAATATTACTGTTACTTGATTCTATGGGCATATAGATTTGGGCATTGACCTAAAGTTTTTTATAACTAAATGCGTTCTTTACGAGTTTTAACACAAAAATGTGTTTTGATAAATACATTAAATTACAAATTTAATAAAAATAATGGAATGATTTATTAATCTCATTTTTTTAAAATTTACCTATCTAGTTTTTTAAGATTTTCTATACATAACATATATACTATTTTTTTTAACACTTTAACAGGCAAAATATGACTGATTATATAGGTTCTATATATTTTTAGATAATTATGCAAAAATAATAAAAAAATAAGCTTGCACAGACAAATACAATCTGCGTTAGTTTTTTGCACCTGAAAATTTGCTGTTTTTTGGCAATTTAGGTATTTTTATTGTAGAAGCGTCAAAATCGAGTGAAAAAAGGTGGGGCTATTATATGTTATTAAGCAATATTTTATCTATAAATTAAATGTTAAATATTAAAAAAAGGTTGGCTGGTTAACCAGAAAGTCGATTTTAAAAACAGGCAAAATTTTCACTTTTTTCGGTTTTAAGGTTCACTTTTTCATTGTAAATTTAATAATATTAGTAATTAATTAAATCAAATTATTATGGTCTAACATAATTGCCCATATGTCCTGCTTTTTAAATACTGTCAAATTTGGCACATTGGCATATTCTAATATAGTGCAAAGGGCATAAATGTGTCCCAAAATTAGTGCAAAAAATTGATTTTTTTAAATTTTGTAAAAAGTCATGACGGTCCCAAACTTTTTAAATCATATATTTATTAACATTATTAAGGGCCATATTATATAAATTTTTTAGAAAATTCAATGATACGTTTTTTGAGCTATTTGTGTCTAAACTTGACTTTAATTTTTTGGTAACTTAAAAAAAAATTTTTTTAAATATTTTTTGCATCTAAGGTAGCCCTTATTACGATCTTCAAAATAAAAAAAAAGTTATGACTCTAGCTACAATACTTTTGATGACACATGCGCACAAAGTTGCCTCAAATTTTTTTTTTGCAAAAAAATGAAAAATATTTTTGCTCATATCTCGGTCAAAAATCACTTCCGGTCAAAAAAAATTTAGGTTTTTATCAGCATCCTAGGACCCTACCAGTGTACCAAATTTCAGCCAAAACTGAGACTTCAAGGGAAAAAGTTTGTCGATTTGAGGTGGAATTGACCATATATATATATCCATTAGCTACTTAATGTAAATCTGACATCCTAATAAATCTTAATTTAGATTTCATGGATCAAGTTGGACAATAACCAAATCCTATCCATCGGTGCATTTAAATTTGTCGAAAATCCGCGCTATTCATTCATATACGAGCCACAAGAACGGAACTCCAAATTAAAAATAAGGTATTTATAATGTCTTCCTTACAAAACGCATTTAAATAAATGACTACTAATAAAAATAATAGGTGGTTTTTAACTTGTTAAGAAATTTTTACTATTAATTTTTCATTTTTTTTTTTTCATTGTTAGCTTTTTGCCATTGAGGCAGTGAGCTCTTTCAGTTTAAGTCTCCATTTGTTTCTATTTCTACACTCATTTCTATTTAGGTTGTGACATCTCATGCTAGCGTCTACTCTTTAAGACCAGGTGAGTTTAGGTCTGCCCCTTTTATTCTTGCCTTGCACTTCAATTGCATTTACCAGATTGCTTAGATACCCGTCTTTTTGCCTCATAACGTGTCCAAACCATCGGAGTCTGTTGATTTCGACTTTATTTTGTATGGGTGTTATGTGTAACCTTCCAAGTATATGATCGTTGCGGATCTTGTCTTTGCGAGTCACCCCGAGAAACATACGTAGCATGCGCATTTCCATCGTTTGTAGTATTCTTTCATCGCTTTTCCTTAACGCTGTAGTTTCTAAGCCGTATGTTATTGCCGGTTGTACTATGCTTGAGTAAGCCTTGCCCTTAACTTTTATTGGTATATTTTTGTCGAATAGGACACCTGTCAACGATCTCCATTTTAGCCATCCAACTTTGAGTTTGTTCCTAACTTCTTGCTCGACGTTTTCATCGGATTGTAGGTAAGCACCTAGGTAGGTTACTGTTGGCTTTGATTTGAGAGACCAGTCTTCGTTAATTACCAGTTGTTCACCTCCTGAGCCTCCGAAAACTATCAAATCAGTTTTGTCTTTGTTAATTTTTAGGCCTAGCTTTTCAATCGCTTTCATTCATTTATTCAGACTTTCACACATCTCCTGCGGGTTTTCAGCCATTAGTAGAATGTCGTCAGCGTACAGTATGTGCCACGGTGGATTTGTGGCAACGCTCTTTGAGATCACGTCCATCACCGCGATGAATAGTAGGGGACTTAGGGCCGAACCTTGGTGCACACCTTCATTAATTGTAAATCCTTTCGATGTTCCTGACGAACTCCTTACATACGTCAAATTTCTTTCATACATACTCTGAATCAACTTGATATACATCTCAGGAACATTCTTTCTCCTCAAAGCCCACCATACTACTGATCTTGGAATTTTGTCGAAAGCTTTTTCCAAATCTACCAATGTGCAGTAGAGCTTATTCTTTCTCGTGAAACGTTCTGCCATGTTGCGCACGGCATGAATCGCGTCAATTGTCGACCTTCCTTTCATGAACCCGCATTGCTCAATACCTATATCGATTACGTCTCTTAATCTGGCTTCTATGACTTTTTCGAAAAGTTTGAAAGTATGAGACATTTTGATGCCTCTGTAATTGTGACAGTCAAATGCGTCGCCTTTATTTTTGAAGATAGGAATAATGTAGCTTTCTTGCCAATTCGGAGGTATTTTCTGATATGTTAATATCGAATTGAATAGAGTCGTTAACGCCGAAATTCCCTCATCTCCTAAAGATTTCCAGCACTCAATGGGTATGTTGTCGGGACCTGTCGCTTTTCCGTTTGAACACTTGAGCTGAAGGCTGACTTCTGATTTTGAGATTGGTGGTATTAGGTTACAGTTTGGGGGTATCTCCTCGAGCTCAATTCTATTTGTGTCGCTGTTCAGTAATTCATTGAAGTATTCTTTCCAACGCTCCAGTACCTTTGTTTGGTCTACGAGAAGCTTGCCTTCTTTGTTTTTGATGAACTTTACGTTTCCGTCACAATCTCTTGACTGTCTTTCACGTTGCTTTGCCATCTTGTATACCAAATTTTGCCCACTTTTGGTGGCCATCTCCTTGTATGCTTGTTCATATACTTTCTTTTTCGCTTCTCGTATGACATTTCTCACAACTTTGCATTGTTCTTTGTAATCAAGCTTGTCGTTGGTCAGTTGACTCTTTTTCCATCGTTTGAGCAGCTTTTTCTTTTCTGATATTTCTCTTTCAACTCTTTCATTCCACCACCATTAATTCTTCTCTTATCACGCCCACCTTTTGTAGTTCCAAGTATTTCTTTCCCGGCTGCTTTGAGTTTTGAAGATAACTCGCACAACTGCGTAGGACTTGGTATGATTTCGCAATTGTATTCGCTGTCAAGGTTGCAGGTGATTGCGAAGGCTTCGTTTCTTTCCTTGAGCTTTGACCATTTGATTTGGAGAAGAAATTCTGTTTTGCTGGGCCTATGTTTCTGGCGCCGAAACGTGAAATCCATCACCAGGAGCTGATGCTGCGCTGATATAGTTTCTGGGATGATTTTGCAGTCTTTGATTCGTTTAAGCTGTCGTCTTGAAACTAGCATGAAGTCTATTTGAGATTGATTGGAACCACTTTGGTAGGTAATGAGATGGGATCTTCTTTTGCTGAAGAAGGTGTTGGCAATGGCCATGTCGAAAGCTTGGGCGAATCTTAGCAAGTGCCCTCCGTCATCATTGATCGCTCCATAACCTTTGCCTCCGTGAACTCTTTCGTACCCCACATTTTCTTCTCCTACATGCGCATTAAAATCCCCTCCAATTATTGTCAATTCCTCGTTTGGTATGTCCATCAGCACTGCTTCTAGTATTTCACGAAACTCTTCCTTTTCTTGGTTCGTAAGATTTGTTTGGGGTGCATACACCGAGATAACGTTGGTGACTTTGCCTTCAATAACCAGTTTGATTGCTAAGATTCGCTCGGAAGCTCTGTTAACTTTAACGACTGTTGGAATTAATTCTTGCGCTAGTATTATCCCAACTCCGTTGCGATGGTTTTCCTTTCCATTGTAGAACATCTTGTATCCTAAGCCCATCATCAACGCCTTTGAGCCTTTCATCTTGGTTTCTTGCACACACATCACATCAATCCGTCTTTTAGCTAGCATGTCCGCCACTTCTGCCATCTTTCCCTTCATCGTTCCCACGTTTAAACTTGCAATCTAATGGTTTTTTGCTTTGCTTGGACCCTAATGTTTCTTCTCACTTGATGCGGGCCAGATACACCAAGCGCGTCGCATACAGGGGACGCCTTAACGTTTGGTTTTTCATATTGTTTAGTTGTATTCATTTTGTTTTGTTCAGAGTTTTCGGGATTTTCACACCCGCCTTTTGAGGGCTGACGGTGACCCTTTGACTCTGGACTCCCTAGGCATCATCGTTTAGGGCTTACTGCCTTGTAGGTCACCAGTAGTCATGTGGCTACTCTCTTGCTAAAACTTTCTCCTGAAAATAAAATCTGCCTTCGCCGGGGTTCGAACCCCGAACCTTCTAGGCTTATTCAGGTTACAAGCAAGCGCTGCCACTACACTATAGGCCGATTACTAGAAAACTGTATAAACAATTTCAAAGATCTATAAGGGATTCAAGTTTTGTTGTTAGGCCATTGGCGATTTTTAGGGTCGCATTATCTTGATTTTTAATTGAATTTTTATTACTCGAAAACTAGTGTAACAAAATTTAAATTTCATAGAATTTTTATTCCTAAATTTTTGAATACTGGTTTATGTTTTATATGAGATATTATTAGGACCAACATGAAGAACTATATAAGAAAATTCACACTAATAAAGGACAAAAGAAATTATAAAATATTAATCCCTAATTAACCACCCCCAAGCCTTAGATTGAATTTTCAATATATGATATAAAAAATAAACTAATCAACTTCCCTGTATTCGAGTTAATAGAAATCATCTCTAGGCACCTAATAAAATAACAAATACACCAATATATTACTATTTAAAACGCGAGATAAAAAAATAATTCTTATTTTTGACATCGTTAATAAAACTTCAGATATACTCGAGAAGAAGACCAGGGGTTGTACGAATGTCAATCAACCACTGACTCGAACACGGCTGAAAAAATTGGGCTCATTTTTAACCTAACGGTCTTACCCGGTAATTTGCTCAAAATGTTGAATGTTAATATATTGGTAAAAATATTTTTTTAACAGTCCTTATATACTCGTAATATTTATGTTTAAAATTAAAAAGAGATATGAAACTTTTTTGCTACAAGTGTTTTTGCAAGGAAAATAGATTTTAATTTAACCGCGCTCACATTTATTTATAGATAAAACTCCCGAGGAGATTTCCAATTATATCGTTGCACCAGCTTCGTCACTGCAACAAATTTATACAAGTTACAATCATGTTTCATTTACGTACCCAAGATTTTTAGTGACTCATTAGAGGGGAGAGTAGGGCATCTTAAAAATATTTTAACTGGTTTGGCTGATTGTCTTAAGATTTTGGGTACAATAAAGGGGGAAAAATCATAATTTAGGGCCGTTCTATTCTCAGCCTGAATACGGTTAAAGCTGGCCCGGTAAAATTTTGTTTAAATTAAAGCCTAGCCCCCTGGCCCAAACATTTAACTATAGTAAGAAAGTGATATAATATATCTCAAAATAAATATGTCCTTAACCAAAAAAACTTTAGGCGAAAATGATACAAAATCGGTCTGGCATCACCGTAAGCGGTTCCCAACCCAAATGTGGTCTCTAAGCAAGCTACTTTTCAATTAGCCCTTAATAAATTTTAAGGAAGCCTGCTTTTGGCTATATATACAACTGTGACAGTTTTCGGGGTGCTGGTTTACTGTTTGTGCCTAAATGGCGACTCTGATGGCCCTGCTCGTATAGGCTTCGTATAAATTGTCGTATAATATCAAGTTTAAATGTTTTTAAAATGGGATATGGATACTTCTGAGATTCGACAATTCAATGTAGTGCTGGCCATTATAAATTGGTCAGTGTCAGAAAAAGGATGATCATGGTCACACATAATGTGGCCATCTACCTATATTTTATTGATAGTTATTACAAATAAAAAAATCACGATCACAATTTAATGATCTCTATCATAATTAATTGGCCAAGATGATGTTTTCATGATATCTAACATGTACCATTATTGTGGCCAGCAAAATTAGTTGTTTAATATGTTAATGTCATAAATAATTAAATTTTAGAAGAGAATGTCAAACGCTCATCCATAGTAAATGCCACAAATTCTAATCATCAACAATCACAGAGTTACCTCAAAATTAAAATAATCCTTGCGCTATTAACAATGCACCTGTTCGATAAACTCCGATTTGGATGACAGAAGTAACCATTTAAGGAAAAAATGAATGGAAACCTTGAAACGCAGTGAAATTTAAAAATTTGTTTCTCAAGCATTTTAATTGCGAAGTAGTTTTAGTCAATTACACATTTATTGAAACATCCAGTGATTATATTATTTTCGAGAGAAACTCGTTTACTTTTTTGGACCGAGGCAGGCTTACACTCTTCATTTTTGAAAATCAAATTTTTAGATTTATTCATTTAATCTAGATATTTGCCATTTCGTTTATTGTTTAACTCTAATAATTTAGAGTCCCTCAGTTTATTAAACAGGCAGGCACATCGCTCTGAACCCGAATATGAATCCTATAAAGCCTGGCTTCGCCCATTTTCGTATATTACCATATACCCCATACAATAATTTCAGATGTGTGGGTTTTGTAAAAAAACATATTAGTAATATTATGCAGCATATGAATTTTATAGAATTTCTGGTCTTTGATGTTAAAAATTCTTTAAATTTATATTTGGGCACGTGCAAAGTGAGTTTTTATTTTTGTGAAATTTTGAAAATTCTAAAAATTTTGAAAATTTATTTTTTTCCAAAATTTTTTTAAAAATTTTTTATTTCAGAAAAAGCATTTTATGTGCATATATTAAATTTGGCAACTTTTTAAAAATTTGCGTTTTATTACAAAATATTTTTTTTCAAAATTTTAAAAATTTTACGAAAATAAAAACCCACTTTGCACGTGCCCTTTCATAGTTATGTCTTATATATTTAAAGAATTAACATATATTCGTTTTCTATATTTTTATATAAATTCAGGGATTAAATTTGCATGTATATTTATAGTATATATTAATAATAAAATCATGGTATGTGAAAACTCCTCGGTTTATTTCTGCAAAAAATTTAGTTAATTTGAGCATCTTATCGGCTTAGATAGCTCAGTAGCAAACCTTCTGCCTTTGACGCAGGAGGTTGTGAGTTCGAATCCTTGCACACTAGCTTTTTTCTTCGAAAAAATAGTATACATGTGCAACCACTTTTAAGCTTCTAAGGGCCTGCTTAGGCAGGTCTTAAACGATATGTCTAAAAGTAAGAGCCTAGGCTAAAAACCTAGGTTGCAGGCGTGCGTGCAAATCTTACTATTTAACCCGTCGGCAATTGCTTTGTTTGGGTTAAAGAGTCAAAGTCCTAACGGGTATGGCATTCCTAAGTGGGGAAAGGTATGGCGAAAACCTCAAACCAATAGTTTGTTTTTTTGAGCATCTTAAATCAATTTATATTAATATTTCCGCACAAAAAGGGCTACGAGGCTCTAGAGCCGTTCCGTCAATAAGGGAGCAACATATGCATTGCTTGGGTTACCCCCATGGACGGACTGGTCTTCAAAGAACTACACCAATAAATAGTACAAACCTTGAGGGGCCCATTGAACAGATTCCTTAGAGGCGCCAATATCCACGAGCTTGGCTAATAATATTAACATACATAACCCTGGTTTCCGTCTTAATTACCTAAAATCTGATTTTATTTTTTTTACAAAAAAAGATTTAAATTAATTTAAGGTATATTCTAACGCCTTAACAGTGACACATGCAAAATTAAGCTTATAACCCGAAACCATGTTTTCCTAACTAATTGATACTAATATTAGTTTCCTCAAAATAAAGCGTTTACAGCTAGTCAAATTGGAAAGTTTTAATTGAAAAAAAGCCTATAGACATGTAAAGAGGCTCGAGGAGTTTTGCAACAATAGTTTATGAAAGAAGGTTGTAAATTAAAAAAAAATTTTTCACATTTCAAAAACTAAGCTTTAAGCTTAGATTTTGCGTTATAAATATTTTTGGTAAAAGATACCAGACGTTGATTAAAGCCTTACCCCGTATTGAACTAATTATCTATATTTTTTTTAACCCAATAAAAGTCATTTTCTCACAATTAACTTCGAGATATTCCAGGCAGGGTTTAGTTTAGCGCCATGGCACACTTTGAGAGCAGGGCGATTAAGAAACAATTATTGTGTAAGCTTTTCCACAAAAAAAAGTTTCGTGACATAAACACAGATTTCAAAACCAAAAGCTATTTAGCATCAGGCACGATTCTAGACCCCTTTGAGGCGATGCCCCCAAAGTTTTTTGTTTGCCCCCCCCAAAAATTTAATTGAATTTACCCCAAAATACATGGTAATTTTATGTTTTGCCCCCAAAAAAATTGAATTTTGAAATACATAGTAATTTTATTTCTTTCACATTATAAAATTAAATTTAATAAATCAAAATATCTAAAGAAAATATTATCTTAAAAATATTTTTTTTTTAAAGAATGTTTTATTATTTAATACTCCTCATCCTGAGATCAAACTAACAGAAATATGATAAAAATTTGATTTTACAGAAAGCACATATTTGTGAAAGCATTTCATAAATCTGGAAATTACCTAGGAAAATTTCTCAGTTAACAACAATCTTTATTTGAGAATATAATCTAGAACCAAAAAATTTACAGATCTTCCGTACTATATATTAGGCGAAAGTAATGTCAGGGGAAAAGGTAGTATTTAAGCTAAGCAAAAATGGTTGGACACCATCTCCCGTATATTCCCTGCATACCACCAGTTGCATCTTATTTAAAAGATGGTCTTAAAATTTTAAGTGATGAAGGTTTTTTAGATATTTTTCTTGCTTAAAAATTTTTTTTCAACATGATACAATCATGTGGTTAAATAAATGCGGGATCATAACCCGACGGTTACCCCATTGGTGGTGTGGTCACTACCTGCCCATTGTTTTTTTAAAAATTTTACAAAAATATTTAATAGTCTTTAAAAGATAAAATAAAAAAATCTTTTATATTTTCGGTCACAGGGCCGAATCGGGGGTTTTTGACCATATATATAATCATCTATTTATTTTTTCATATTTAATGAAAAAATTATTTTATTTAAAAATATTTATAGATCAATTTTAATGCAGAATTATATTTCTAAAACTTCTGATATAATACACCATTGTTTGTTGAAAATTAAAACTAATTAGAAAATGAAAATACATTTAAGATTTAATCAAAAATTGTTTTGATATTAATATTTTTTTAAATGACAATAATTTATCTATGGATCAAAAACTAAACTAAAGATTTTACTGATTTTAATTTATTTTCTACTCATAAGTTTGAAAATATTTTTAATATTAATGATGATTTAAAATGTATTTATTTTAATATTATCGATTTATTTATATTTTGATAATTGATTTTTAACCGAATAATAGTTATTTAAAATCTTTAGATTCCTTTACTAAATTTAATTATCCTCTTTTCGGATATATATAAATTAAAGCCTCTTCAAAATAGTAATACCCAAGTAAAATTCATTATCTAAAGAAATTGACGTAGCCAAAAATTTTTTTAATAAGAAACTTAATAATTACCAAGAATGTGTTACTATTGATTTTGTTAAATTTTTATATGATTACAATGATGCGTTTTCTAAATCTATTTAACATTTTCCCTATAAATTTTATTTAATTGTATATTCAACGTCAGTTGTGAGGCCACATTTTCTTCTTTAGGAAAAGGATAATAACAGCTGGCAACAAGTAGTGACCTGCATAAGGGTGATTTTGGTTCTTGTAAACACGAAAAATCATTAACTAGAAATTTTCTTGATGATTTATGTAATTTAATTAAAATCTTTAAAGATAAAATAGTTGATCAATACACTTTCATAATCAGCTAATTATTGCTTACTATTTTAACATGGTGCAAACTTTTTTTATGCGCATTCTTTATGTTCATGTTTTATTTAATTTTTTACCTAATATTAATAATTAGTTATCTATATAACAAATGTTTTTTACAAATATATTCTTCCAAATTAGCATACTTTATATTTATTTTCATGATATCAATCATCTTCTTTCATTTTTACTAAATCCAATGTTTTATATATTTCATTTTAAATATTCTATATATATAATATTTTTAATTTTTTGTCTTACCAATGATACCAAATAATAAAAATTATACCTACAATTAATTCGAAATCTCGTTTCTTTTTAAGCAAAAATGACAGTGAAAACAATTAATTCTAATTCACATATTCAATTTATAAACTCTTTTTTTTTAATTTAAGAATATAAAATTACTATTAATTTGTTAAAAAATTTTGAACATGGATTCTATTGTTGTACATGTATATTTTTTGCCGTGACCGAAGGTCACGGCCAATTTTGCCGCCGAAGGCGGCAAAAAAATTTTTTCTGCCCCCCCACGAGTTTTTTTTGCCCCCCTAAGATGGAAAAGCTAGAATCGGGCCTGTTTAGCATTAATCAAAAAATTCGACTATTTTGAATCTAGGTAACAATGTTTTCAAATTAGATTCAATCAATGTGATTGTTAGCATAATATCCGTCTAAAAATGCCTAAATGCAACCAGGTCCAAAGTTATATATGCTCTTTTCTCTTTATTCGACACAAATGGGTATATAACTTTAATTTCTAATGAAAAGTCTTATGTCGCGAGTGTGTTAGATTTCAATCGCGTTAAAAGCTTTTGAGGATTCTCATAAGATGGCCTTCGCAAAACCTTCTTCATGAAGAAGGGTGCAGAGTAAGTGAGAGCATGACAAATAATGTGTCTAAACTTGAAGAAGATTTTGTGTTAGTAGTAGATGTTTTGTTTAAGGTTTTAAAGTGTTAAAACATTACAAATTACACTTTGTTGATTTTTTTTATTAGAGTAGTAAAAACTCATTTGAACCCAACTAAAAAGATGTATATTATATTAATAAAATACACGTGTCAACCTAATAAAATTCTCTTTTTCAAATTGCCGCCAATAAATGTTAGCTGATAAAGAATAAGTGAATCAGGAAATTACTTAAATACTATCAAAAAATGGCTTCAAGACTTTATGACTCAACATATATGTATATTACATAGTTTTTGAAAAAATAAATGTTGTTAATACTCTTTAAGTCCATTCGTTTGTTTTTTAAGACATTTAATCACATCGATGCAAAACTTATGTTTTCAACCATAAATCTACAATAATTGCCAAAGTCGAGGCGCTTTGCGCCTATAAATTAAGGCGTGCTATTAATAAGTTGGCCACCTACCAAACATTATCGCTAAATTAGACTCATGCTAATACGGTTTTAAACCTTTAAATATGGTTTTACGTTTAAACTAAAAAACATCTAATGATTGCGGTCTATCCCGTTTAAACATTTCGAGTTAAAGGGTTGAGGACACAACTTAATACAGTTTGAAAAATGGAGTTAAAATAAATGTACCGTAGCCAAAAACTTAATAAACATTTTGGATGTTTATTTTGCAATTTTTTGGCTAGATTAACAAGCCTAGATGCAATAACTTTTTGCGCGTAGCTAATACGGAATATAGGCCAAATTAGGCCCCGCGCAATGCTTGGAACTGGCAAGATTTTAATTAAACAGGGCGTTTGTTAAACCAGCTTCATACAATGTTATGTTTTGATTTAGAAAGATCAGACTGACTTCACCATAACTTTTGTCTAATTTATATTTATAAGATTATTATCCATGTAGTATATATTTTACTTTTAAAATTTGTTTGTTAATGTCTTAGTAATGTATTGTAATAAATCTAGTCAATTTAAAAAGTAAAAGTTTGACATTGTAATAAATCTAGTCAATTTAAAAAGTAAAAGTTTGACATAGTAATAAATCTAGTCAAGTTAATAAGTAAAAAAGTTTTTGATTAATTAGCTCTTTATCGGTTGTTCATTTTAGCTAACCTTTTCACAATTTACCAACTAAATTGATTTTACGACTTTGCCAATATATAAACCTTGAATTTAATCATCACATATCATAATATCACTTTTATAATATCGGTTTTTACACTCATTACATTTTCTTATAAACTGTACTTGAATATTTGATCAATTCCTTTAATTTACCAATAAATCGATAAAAGCAAAAACAGTAATTTTTACTTAAAACAATTTGGTGTTCGCACCCATTGAACAATTATATGGGACCGACTAGCGTGTTTGATATTAAGATGTTGGAATTTTTAAGGAGATATTGGACTGGTGATTACGGTTAAAAAATTATTATTCATTACAGGTAACATTTTTAATTTTTATTTTTAACATATTTAGTACAAAATTTATTATTTTAAACATAATTAAGTTTATAGAGTCGTTGCTTTTCTTACTTATTCTTCAATGTCATTTTTAAAGCAAACTTAAATTAGTCGAATATATAGTTGTGCTCCTCTTATAGTACTCATGCAAAGAAAATAAAAAATACGCATTGGCGCGGTAAAAGTAAATAAATTTTTTAGAAAAAGTAACTACCCGTTACCAAATTTTGATGAAATAATATCATGTTTTTTTTCAGGTGCTAAATTTGTAGCAAACTTTATTTTTCGCAAGCCTATCTATTATTAGCATTAACGGAAGAAAGTGTCAATGTTTTGACCATAAATACATACATAGGTTTAGTTCAATATTTTACTGTTTACCCTATGGCCTCCCAGAATCGGCCCAAATATTTCATGAGGGCAATGTCGCTAATATTTGTAGTCCTAGAAGATGTTTTGCCTATCTAGACGACATAATTATCATTGGCCAGATGATGCAGGAACATAATGCAAGACTTTCTATCGCAATAGGTCGCATCAAAGAAAAGGGGATGAGATTAGGTCAAAACAAATGCACATTTCTTTCGGGAAAAAATATATGAGCATGAGATTAGTGCACAAGGTATCAGACCTTTACCTCAAAAGACCGAAACGTTGATGAAAATGAGAGATCCTAACAATAAAGAACTTTTTTCAATACTCAGAAGGTTACTTAGGGGAAGGTTATTACCTACAGGTATCCGTAGAGTACAAAAATTTCGACACTACTTTACAATCTCTGGTAAATGAATGTCAGTTTTAGCAAAAGTTTACAAGTTAGTATAACTATTCAGTTTCCATTATATTTTTCGGAATATTTTCGAACATATTCGTGATGGTATAAACTCTTAAGAAAGATATACTGACATGGGCAATATTTTTCACAATAGTTGTTCATAGATAATTAAATTCGCCAAATTATGTTTGGCAAGTTTCCAATTTTTTCAGCCTATGACGCTCGCCATGCTATTAAAGCGCTGCGTCAGACGCTAAGATTTTTGGAAATAATATTGAAACCCATTTTGGACAATTTAAATTTTAAGACGGTTCACATTACAATATAAAAATTCAAAAGAATTATTTAAGTAATGGCATGATAATAAGAAAGATTACCCAAATCCGAATACTGCAATATAATAAAATACCTAATATGGTTAAAATAATTTTTAGCAGTGGACAGAAAAGCAGAAATGCATATATAATAAGATAGATTTCTTACGGATTAAAAATGTGAATAACGCCAATTGTACGTAGTTTAAACATAAATCTTTATTTTTCAATTTTTCTTGAGTATCAACATAAAGAACCGTGACATTTTATTGAAAGTTGGCGATGGTTATTAAGAGTGTTTAGTATGATATTTTTTCCTTTTAAAGGTATTTAAACCAACGTCATTATGCCCAAAGTTTTTATTTCCCGCTTGACGGTGATATACCCGCTATGTCGGAAGAATTAAGTCGGCATATTAAATAATTATAATTAAAATTAACCATATATATTTTAAAATGGGAGTGACATTGGGAAAACATAAATTATAAAAATATTTAAAAGTTTTAACTGAAAGCAAAGCAAAAACCACCTTTGTATGATTAGAATCGAAAGTTCTTGATAATTAAAGTTAATGTTAATGTAACATTCAAACCTTAAAACAAAACAAAACTTGCAATGCGCACGTATGGATAGTTGTAATCGATACTAATCAAAGCGTTCAACACAATCTAGACCTCAAGACTAGCAAGGAATCTCTGATGATGGCGACGATAGAAACAATCACGAACAAAAGACTTAATCGACTGCACCCCCCCCACAATCGCACTAAAAAATTGGAACAGATAGCTTACGCTTTATACTTTTTCGTATAGGGTAAAGATTAATGTAAATATATATTATCAGCAAATCTAGTCAATTTAAAAAAGCCAAAGTTTGACATTGTAATAAATTCTTAGTTTCAATTTTAAAATAGTAAAAGTTCGACATAGTAATAAATCCAACCAAGTTAATAAGAAAAAAGATTTTTGATTAATTAGCTCTTTATTGCTTGTTCTTTTTAGCTAACCTTTTCCCCCAATTTACCAACTAAGTCATTTTATCGACTTTGCCCCCAGTATACTAAACCTAATTTAATCATAAAAATTCATCTCACTTTTTATAATATCGGTTTTTATACCTCATTACATTTCTTATAATTTCTTTTGAATAATTTGATCAATTCATTTAATTTACCAATAAATCGATAAAAGCAAAAACAGTAATTTTTACTAAAACAGTTAATTAGGTAAAACATTTGATAAAGTTTTTAGATAACAAATCCAGAACTTAACAATATGAAAAAACAAAAAAAATAATATCTATTTGTTACAATCGACGGCATTAAAAGGAAAATTATAATTAAATAAATATTGATATTTTGAGAAAGTCAATGATATTAACTCATTTTAATAATTTCATATTTATTGATTTAATTTACTAATTTTTTCTTATAAAAGAGTTATTTATTTAATGGAAAAAGTTACCGATTAGAAAAATAAAAATTATGATTATGAAAATAAAAGAAACGTAATTTTGTTACCATATATTACATAGCTTGATATTAAATATATATGATAACAATGACCAGACCTGCTCTCTTAAAGATTTTTAATTTCCGCTTACCGTTTTTTTGATCTAACTATTTAAGCCAGCCATTAACATTAAAATTTTTTGTTATAATTAAATAGATTTGTATGAAAAATAGAAAATTATTTTATTAGAGAGCTATATTGTTAGGTTAATTCAAACTTTAAAGAATATTTATATCAAACCGTTATAAGTATTGAACACAATCAGTTTTGCCCCCATATGTTTAACCCTAATGATCTTTGATATTCCCTGGTTTATGAAAGAATTTTCAAAACTTTCTTGATTTTTTTATTTTTTAGACACTTTCAAAGTCGCAATTCATGCATTTTTTTAATACTTAGCTATCAAAATAACCGAGTCTATTTTATATACCAAAAAACGAACGATATAAGGCCAATATTGTTTTACTCAGGCGTCACAACAGTGATCACTCATTGATTATTGTCGAGACGTGTTAAATAAACACCAGATAGTGTTCAAACCTAATCATAATTTTTTAGATGCAAAAAAATTAAAATTTATCTATATATAAAAAAATTCTAATTCTTTCTAAACTTTAAATACATAACGCATATTAAGAAATTTTAAATGGTTTGATAATGAATTATACGAAAGAACTATTGTGGCTTAATCATTTATAGTTCTATTAAAAGGCGTTTATCATCTTTTAAGCTGATTGAAAAAAATTTTTTTATAACTGAAATTAATTTTTTGACTCCTTTTATTAAGTTCAAAAGTGTTATTTTTAAAAACTTTATTTTTTTTTAACTCGCGAATGCTAGTGCTAGAAATTCGTAACGCGCTTGCTACAATAAAATGTAACCCAAATTTTATACCTCTATAACCTCAAGGGTATTAAAGCAATGAACTTTATTTTCTTATTATTTTTAAAATAAATACGTCTTCAATAAAAAAAACTTATGTAAGTTATTTAATGTACATCGCCAATTTTATTTAACACAAAGTAAATTCTAAAAAATGGAATTTTATATTTTTCATTATTAAAATCTTAATAAACATAATTTTTATAATATTAATCCTTGTTTTTAGGTCTGTCTTTTAAAAAAAAATCATAAAAAAACATTCTGAGAAAAAAAATTATTTTTAGTTATTACTCTCCTGAAATTAGATATTTTATATTATAAAAAAAATAATTCCTTTTATTACTATACAACACAAGCATAATATATTTAGATAAAACTATAATAAGAGAATACCTAGAAAATCAGATTGCAATGTTTTCACTTTTAAATTTACAGTGAGAAAATATTAATATGGTTTTCAACATTGAGAGCGTGGGGTCCATATAAACTTTAATAGGATTTCCAATTAACGAATTTTGTTATGATCTTGAATTATGTAAGCTGGTAAAAATTTTTTAATGTACCCCTAAACGCGTAAATAATCTTTTATGCCAATGGATAAGGCTATTTGAACATAATAAATAAGGGGCCAATTTCGTTATTTGTTTATAATTTTTAACCTAACAAATATATAACAAATGGCAATATTAATTAAGGTCTTCCCCAGCAATTCCACAACCGTCTCATTTTAGCTGCATGTAGTTTAATATGGCTCACAAGTAAAATCTAGCCAATTTTCTGACTATGCATAATAGTTATACAAAAGCATTCATTTCGGCTTTGCTTAATTGCATTAAAATTATATAAAATTAAAAAATCTATAGTAAAACGCCCTAAAACATTTTTTATCTACATTCAGTCTTAACATTATTTACTAAAAATTATTTTTTTAAGCATCACAATTAAATAAAACCAAAAATTTTTCTTCAACATTTGTTTGTGCTTTTTTGTATTGAATTTTTTAATAATTATTAGCATTATTCATAATATTTATTACATTTTATTTCTTTTTAGAAACATGGTTGGAGATTAAATGATAAAAAAAAATAAATCCTGAAATGGTAGTAGTGTCAAAAATTGATATTTTATTGTAAGTTAAAAATACTTTTCTCAAATAAAAGTTAAAAAAAATGTTTTAAATTTTTGGAATTTACCAATTTTTTCTTAATAGTTGTGAATATGAATAAAGTCAAGCGCAAGGTATTTTTTTGGAATTGTGTTAAAATAAGCAAATGTCTAACTTGGTATAACATAGACCCAACGAGTAATTTAAAATGTAACCTTTAAGCAAAAAAATATTTGTAAAATAATTTTATGGTTAGTTGTTGAATTTTTTTTAGAAATTGCAGCGTCTAAAATAAGGCTGCGAAGTTTTAATCCGGACATTAGCCAAGCAATTTTTTAGCCGGGCATTAAACATATGGTGACAAACTTCTTTCCGGTGTTGTAATAAAGGTATCTAATTTTTTATTAATCTAAATAAATTTATCTGGCCCAAATGAATCAAACTCAAAATTACTTTAAAATCAAAACCACAGACCCCTATTCAATACGTGTACACATTGTCAAAAGGTAGAAAAAAATAATAAGTTTGCTGCTAAATAAGCATAACTGCTAAATGATTTGAGGTCTCTTATAAATTTGATGACAGCGCTTCCTTTATTACCCAAAAATCACTTCGCATTTTTTAACTGTAAGAAATGTATTAGTTATTCACCGATCGTATGTGACATTGCAATATTTTTCTATTTCCCGATCTAGTCAAGAATAACAGATTGAGATGTAATCAAATAATTTTTAGGTGACTCAATAATGAGATGCAATATAAAAATGGTCTACCGATTATTTGGGTATCGAAGAGTTGTTGAACGTAAAACCGTCTTTCCACTTTACATTAAACAATATCTACTCCAGTCACAAGGTGATTTTGGATTAAGATACAACATACAATTCCTAACCCATAATTGCTTCCGCTTAAGTCTGATTAATAGTTACATAAATTAATGGGTCACCATAAACAAGCGCTTAGTTTTATATTTGTAGAGTTTATTTTTTAATATGCCCGTGATGAACAATATTAAGATCTATAAGAAACTTAGATTGATTTATTTTATTATATTGATTCTAACACAAAAAAAATTTTGTGTTTAAATAAAAAAACAAGCGCATACAGGTAAATTGCAATATCGAAAGGAGGGAATTAAGGTAACAAGAGCTATTCTAAAATGACAGAAATTACATCTCTGCGGCTACTTTAAAAAAAAATTAAAATTATCTTCTCCGAGTAGCCGTGTAAAATCTTTTAAAATGTTTTATACCCTCTGTCAAGTCGGCATCCAGACTGATTAAGTTGCAACAATCTGCATTACAATTTCCGATGCATTTCTTTGAAGTCGACATGATTTTTGATTAAGTCCACGCTTTACCATATCAAATTAAAAGCGGAGTTAATACGAAATCCTACCATCCATGAAGAAGTCAATTTTTTCGATTCTCTGCCAAAATTTACGTGTCCTGTTTACTATATTATATTAATCTTACTTTCACCCCCGTCCCTTCTTTATACAAGTCATAAATTTATTCTGTTTCCAAAAAAGCCCACAAGAAATGAAAACTACTTATAACTAGTGCTAGGTATCTGTCGTACAAAATATACATCTAGCTCATTGAATCCAGTATGACCCTGAAAAGGAATCACGTATTGACCTTATGTGTGGAGAGGAAGGACAAAATTGATAAAGCAGCTTTAAATTCCATTTCTCCTAAAATATTATATCATTATAGGGGAAGATTTTTGTTTACTTATATTTAATAATGGCCATGGGTTTGTATATGAAGGACATGCTTGGATAGATATGAAGCCTTTTGGTAAGGTCACGGTCGTTACAAAGGACATTTTTTTTACAAATGTATTATTGAAAAAATAGACCTGATATAAAACTACAAATGCCAAATTTTAAATACAGGCACTAAAAGTTGTGAGGGCATCAAAAAACCATTTCAATAATTGACACATTCTGTCCAAATTTCTAGGTGATGACTAAATTTAGTTTTTGTAAGTTTTCTTAAGCAAGATAAGAAAAAACATGTTTAGTAAAAAGGTAGTATTTGTTTTTTATTTGATGTTTCGTTTCTATTACACAGGTCAGCAAATTTTTGAGATGAGCTAACTGCAGAAAATAACCTGCCATTAGGGATTTTTAAAACCGGTTACCGTTTTTCAGATCCTAAAAAAACAAAAAAAAATTTAAAAATAAAATGTAATAAATTTTTTTTTGCATCACAACATTTAAACCTTAAATTCAGTCTTCAAATAATTTATTTATTAAAAACCAATAATAGTGTCGTATTTAAGTATGGACGCGAAAAATTTTGTATTATCTAAGTGCTTATGCAAGGGTTAAATATATTAAAACATTAAATTTTTTATTTGAGATGATAAATATAAGATACAAGAAATATTTATATGAAAAAAAAAATTCTTTAATTTTTTTAGGGTAATCTCGCCGCAAAATTTGTTAATAAGTTCATTATTTTTATATAAACGGATATAAGGAGCCAAAAGCTGAATAAACTAAGAATAACAAAAAATATATGTGAGATTAGGCCATCATGGTGCATTCTTTTATTTTTACATATATTTCTTTTTTCTAACATTGATATTTGTTCCTATGAATAATATACTAACAGTTTTTTTTTTGTTTAAAAATTCAATTTTTTTCACTAAAAGTTTTAATTTGACATATAAAGACATGGATAACGAGTGATATACAACTCATTAATATGTTCAGCGCAAAGTGATTTATCTTTTGATAATTTATAATCCGCTTTGAAAGTATTTCACTTTAAAAATGGTTTTTTGGTAACCTTTCTAGTTCGGATATTTTTAACCGATGGCTACAACATTTCAAATTAACGGATCAATGCTTGATTATGAATATACGTTCAAAAATCAACCGTTTAATTTAGGCATGCAAATAATTAGATGTTTTGTGCCACACTAACAAAATTACACATTTCTAACATGAAATATTAACAGTTTAGATTTAAATTGCTTTAGATAGAAAACATTATTTGTCAATCTAGCTGTAGCATTCAATTACCATATAATCCTCTCCCAATACTTTCAGTAATAGAAATCTCATTATTTTTAATTTGCGACAATTAGTTAATTATTTCATTACAAGCATCTAAATTTATGGCTAAATTGTTAAACAATTTATTTTGTCGTAATATAACAAATATTAGTTTTTGGTTTGCAATTATTTTAGACACTGAATAAGGGGTGAAAGAACGATACCGTTTAATGTGTTAAACTGCAAAACTAATTGAAACAGGATTGGTGAATGTGTGGTTAATTTAGTATAGGAATATATAGGTTCTATTAAAGACACATGTATATTTTATATAGAAAGTTTTTTAGTAAAAAGAATATTTTAATTAAATCCCTTAATTATTAATTTGTGTCTTAAACTTACCAAAATATTGAAAAAACCTTATTGAATGTTATTCTCTTAAATATCAAACGAATGGAAGTCACTGTCTCTTACCAGACCGGTAATGGGCAAATTAATAAAACAGAGATTTACTTAGTTGACCACATTGATATATCTCAGGTTATTGCTCACTTCTGCCCGATAAACCATTATAGTCTAAAGTGCATAAAACTATCATGTAGTCATTTTTACAGCCATTCAGTTTTTAGTAGCCTGTATGATTATTTTGACTCACAGGGAAATTTAGTATATTTCATAGCCTTCCCTTTAACCCTTAACTTATATCTATCCCACACCCTTCCCTTACTTTATTCTAATAAAAAAAACATAAATCGAATTTAAATTTATTGGATATATGTATTGTTAATCAATAAACGTGGTTTGTGCATATTTCTGCCACTATCAATTTTTTTGTTTTAGATCAGACTTCTAAACCCCTTTTGGGAAGGGGGGGGGGGCAGTGCCCCAACGTTTTGATTGCCCCCCCCCCCCAAAAAAAAATACATAGTAATTTAATGTTTCCCCCCCCCCCCCACCCCTCAAAAATATTAAATTTTATATTTCTTTCACATAAGATAATTAAATTTGCTCCGCCAAAAATAACAAAAAAATATTATTTTTAAAATATTTACTTTTTTTTTAAAAGTGTTCTCATTCATCAACACTTCTCATCCACTAGAGAAATCAATTTTACACAGAAATTATTTCTGTTGTTATAAGATATATAGAAAGATTCAATTATACAGAAAGTTTTATATTGGTGAAAGCAATTCATAAATCTGATGCCTAAGAATTTTTCTAACTTGTCAACAATCTTTTGATAGAATATAATGTAACCAAAAAACCTGATCAAATGCTACAATGGGACGAAAGTATTGCCCGAAGATAAAGGTGATGTTCAAGTGTTTCTAAGCAAAATAGCTGGACAACATGTCCGGTATATTTAATGCTTTAACGGCCGATTGTATCTTGTTGTAGATTGTCTTTTTTAATTGCAGGGAAAGATTTTTTTTATATTTTTTCTTCACTTCATATATTTTTTCAACATGATGCAATCAAAGATGGGTGAATGAGGGACCATACGGCTGTTGCCCCATCGGTGGTGTGGTAACTACGACGCTATGTTTTTTAATTACACAAAAATGTAAAATACTCTTTTAAAAATTAAAAAAAATAATTTTTATATTTTTAGGTCACACGGAGCGTTGAGGATATTTGACCATATTTTTAATCATAAATTTATTTTTTTGTATTTATCATTTAAAAAATTATCTTATTTATTAAAAATAATTAATGATAATTCCAAACGATTTATGTTTCTAAAACTTTTGATTTTATACATTATTGTTTGTTAGAATAATAATTAAGAAATACAAATACATTTAAAGATTTATTCAAAAACTGTGATATATATAATACTAATGACAATAATTTAATTATAGATAAAAAAAACTAAACCTAAAAATTTTCCTGATTTTTATTTATTTTATACTCATAAGTTTGATTATTTAAATATTAATAATGAATTAAAAAGTATTTATTTTAATATTATTGATTCTTTTGATAATACATTTTTTACCGATAAAATTTATTTAGAATATAGCTTTCCTTTTTAAATTTGATCTTTTATATTAGATATAAATAAATTAAAGCGTCTTTTAAAACAAGTAATTATGATAAAAATTTATTATCTAAAGAAATTGACTTATCCAAAAAAAATAAGATAACTTAATAATTACAAAGAATATGTTACTATTAATTTTGTAAAATTTTTATATAATTACAAAGATGCGTTTCCTAAATAACTTCTAGTAGGCTAGCAAGTAGTGACCTGCTCAAAGGTGCTTTGGTTCTTCTAGGACACAAAAAATCATTAACTGTGACGTTGAATTTTGATAAATTTTATAATTTGATCAAAACAACCTCTAGCATAAAATTGTTAGATTAATACAATATACACTGCTCATAATCAGCTAATTATTGCTTACTATTTTAAGAGGGCTGCAAATTTTTTTGCTCATTTAACGTTTATGTTCATATTATATTTAATTTTTACCCTAGTATTAATTACTAGTTATATATAACCAGTATTTTTTTATATATATTCTTTCAAATTAGCATACCTATAAATTTGTTTCATAATAATAAATCTTCATATTTTTAAGTTTCATGCGCATTGATACATGATAAAATTATAATTACAATTAATTTCCAAATCTCATATCTTTTTAAGCAATTGATTTGGTGTAAACAAGTAATTTTAATTCACATATCCAATTTAAACGCAATTTTTTTTTATTTTAGGAATATAAAATTACTATTTAGTTAAAATAAAAATTGTGAACATAGATTTAATTGTATATGTATATGGCTAATTTTGCGGCCAAAGGCGGCAAAAATTTTTTTTGTCCCCCACACGAGTTTTTTTGCCCCCGCTTCTACCCCCCCCCCCGCCCCCCCCCCCCACCCTCCTCCCAAGTGAAAGCTAGAATCGGGCCTGGTTTAGATTATTAGTTTGTGTTAATTGTTCTATCAAATATAAAATGTTTTGGCTAGCCGCAGCATTAGACGTTTCGGGAAATAAAAATATTTGTTAATAAATGTTCTATAATTTTATTCTCATCATTATTTGATTTGTATTTTGAATCAACATTTTATGCTTTTACGTTTTAGTTATAATGGGAGAAAAATATAAATTCATCTATCCCCAAAAATCTTATAAAAAATGTCCTACTTAGATAAATTATCTCTAATTTTTTTT
Organism: Acutogordius australiensis; assembly: GCA_030555515.1. Lineage (NCBI taxonomy): Eukaryota > Metazoa > Nematomorpha > Gordioida > Gordea > Gordiidae > Acutogordius > Acutogordius australiensis. The sequence goes on from CM060242.1 coordinate 9,020,188, forward strand.
GCTTTCAAAAAATTTTAAAACCACATGTTTTGCCTATTCGATTAGAATAAATGTAAAGTCACTTGTTTAATTACTAATTAAGTTAGTTTGGTAGCAAAAAAAACATAAAATAGATATTTTCTTGTTATGCCTCAAAATTCTAAAATTTTGTGGTTTGAAAACTTAATCTAAATAATTGGCATGATTTATTTTTAAAAATTTTGTAATCACGTTGTGTTATAATTAGATTATGTTAATATTAATGAATACATTAAATAATTGCATTTTAAAATTAAACAATTTTTTTATTTTATTAATATGTTTATGTTACAATTATGTTTTGTAAATTATGAATATAGTTTGACCTTGGGCGCATTGGAAACCACATATGGAGAAAAATTAGATTTTAAATTTGATATGTTGGATAAACCTAGGCTTAGAATAGAGATTAAAATTTTGGAAAAAAATGGAGCATACTTTTAGATATCGGTAAAATTGCGATATATTCAGATATGAAAGATTTTGATATTTAAGTTTATGAACGTGTATTTTAATTGAGTTGGTCGTTTTGTTAAAAAAAGAAAAATATTGTCTTTTGATAAATTGCGAAAATATGAATAAAATTAAAGCCCTAAAAAATAATACAATTAAAAATATAATTTTTGAATGAGTTTAAAATTAAAAATCAATTTATTCGCCATGATACCGATATTTTAAATCAAAGTTGAATCCAAAGAAAAATAATGCATATGAACACCAAAAAAACCAAAAAATGTTAACTATATTATAAAAAAATTATAATTTGTAAAATTTTTGGGTTAGGACCTAATTTCTTGGGGCAAAATTTTAAAAAAATTATGAAACGAAAAAACTCATCTAATTACAGTTTTAAACAGACCATCTGTTAAGCCTTATATTAAATTATTTTAGTTAAAGGCAAAAATAATTAAATATCAATTCAGTTAAAAGGATGTTTAAATTTATACAAAAAATATTTTTTTGCTTATCAAGTTAGAAGAAACATTTTCAGTGTTAAAAAATATTAATGTAGCTGAATTATACATTTCCCTAACAAATAATACATAATCATTAAATAACCAATATAAATAATGATGGTTCCTTTTGCAGTATGTATTTCGTTTCAATTTAAAATTAAGGGCAAAAATTGTATTTTAACAAGTCAATACTATTATGATATTGTTTCTATTAAAGGCGCAAAACATGTGGTATTTTTAATTCGCAATTAAATTTTTTTACTTTGCTATTTTTATATAAATGACCACAATCAACCAAAAAATATATTTTCCAGTTGTATAAAATTCAATAGCTATATTTGAATGCTTGGCTCATAAACTTTTTAAAATAATTAAAAAAAAAATTAGTTTTGTAATAAATAACAAGAGATCGGCCAATGAATAATGAAGCATCCACAAAAATGAAAAAAAGGGAAATCAAACTTGTAAAGAGGACATGAATTTTTCTAATCTATATATCCATAAATTTTTATTATCCTACATTTCAATGTTTTTATATGTGTTATGTGGTTTTGGACCTTAAGATGAAACTTCATTTGTTTTGATAACGCTTCCAAATAAACTAGAGGAAATAAAATATTACTTTTTATATTAAATTTAAATAGATTAGTTTTTTAATATCTTTGATAGATTTTATTAAGTTATATAAAGGCTTATAAAGACGTGCAATGTTAAAATATTTTGCAAAATTTAGCCATAAAGAACCATTTCTTCTATTTTATATGGTCATTAATTTTTATTGTTTACGTAGTAAATACATATAATGTTATGTTCAAGAACGATGGAAAAGAACTTAATAAATATGAATTCATTAAATAAAGTCAATAATGCTAAGTTCGTTCAAAAATCAATATTCATTATAAAATATTTTTCTATTTATTTATGACCGTCGAATAAATTAATGTAAGCTCAGTAAAGATTATTATTTTTGTTTCACAGTACCTTAAATGGAGTCGTTAAAATTGGAAGAAAAGGCCTAAAACTTAAACCAAATTAATCCTGTTTAATGTTTTATAAATAAATTAAGCAATTGTTAGAAGTTTAAAAATGAATAAAAAATATGTCTTGAATATTTGTACTTCTATTTTTTGGACATGCTTATAATTTTATATTGCAAAAATTATGTGATAAAAATTTTAGATTAATCTACCTTTACAAAAAACCTTTCCAAGCATTGGATGGCGGCGTCTCAAAAGACTTTTGTTTATAACTTTGTTTGCTACCTCAAATTCCAAAACTCATTCGCGTAACGCGATGACAAATAAGGATACAAACGGGATAGTCTAAGATATTTCAAAAAAAAATTTCGGGATCACCAGGGCTTACAAAGTATTTCTAATTGGGCATGTTAGTTCCAAAAAACATTGTTTTTTACGGGTACATTACCTGCCCGCAGACATTAAGGATGTTTTAATTATTTTAAACGTATAAAAATCAATTATATATATGTTTTGTGCCCATATTAGGTAAGCCTACAAACGACAAACTCACTATAGTAAACCTCATATCTAGATATGTAAAGTGAGTTTGGCCAATTGAACAGACTCTAACCTGAGTCAAGGTAAACGACCTAACAAAAGGACTTAAATAGTTGTAACATAACTTTTTACAAAATTTAATACCATTATCAGATACTAATAAGTCAAGTCAAAATGTCTTAAAGCCGTTTTTTTTTGATTATATAATTTCCTGATTCATTCAATCCTTATCAGTTAATATTTATTAGCGGCAACTTGAAAAACAAAGGAAAATATTCACCAACGCCGACATATAGTTCAGTTGTTTTGACTTTTTTGGTTACGTCAAGATAGTTTTGTCAAATTCTTAAATTATTAAACTTTTATTAAGGTTTTTAGACGCTTTTAAAAAATATTTATAAAATATATTTCACAACCAATTTTTTCTCAAGTTTAGACTTTTTATGCTCTCAATAATAACTTTTTCGCCCTTTTGCTTTTAATCAGTTATTTTAATATTAAAAGGGCATAAATTATGGCAATAACTTATATTAAAGCTTTTAACTAGGTTTAGCTCAAGCCCCATCGGCACACCAGAAATATTCCATTTGTTTAAATGTGTAGTATTAATTCCATTCTTTTAATCATATATAAAGAGAGAGTGAATGATAAAACGATTTAAATGGGCCTTTGGGCCAATGACACTCAGATATCATAGAAGTCATAATTAAGCTTCATAGACTCTTAAAAAATTATAAAATTTTGTAAACCCATGTCCACCAACTTAATTTCGATAGAATCGAATCTAGTTAAAAGCTAAAAATAGCCTACCTCGGTTTAAGAGGCTAAATTATTGCAAAACTATTTTTTAATGGGGGTAGATGTTGTTACCATTTGTAACTTCAAACTATGACAAGTTTGTAAGTTATTGGCTCCACAACTTAGCCATGCAATTTCTGATAAATAACATTTACAAATTCCTTTGTAGGTTGCCACTACCCCGATGAGGCGCTGAAAGCTGGCTTGAGTATCTCGAATAATTTTGTCAATGTAGATAAGTGTCTTTTGATTTGTATTTTAGAGAAAAATATAAAGTAAAATACACCGCTCAGGTGTATATTAACTTCTGGTATTCATCAAAAAAAAACCCATTAATGAAATGTAAGACGAAAATACAGAAGGCATTAATAAGTAGTATTAAAGCTCAACTAGTTTTTTTATATATCAAAAATAATTGTAAAATATATTTTTTGCAAATATAACCTTGTCGCCTCTCTTTTTAATTTAGTATACCTTAATTTCCAATTACGAACCTTTAGTAATTAAAAGGGGTTTTGTTAGAATGGCCGTTTCAATTAAATCCAACTTCTTTTATATATAATCACAAACAAATATTTATGTCAGAATCGAGATTATTATGAAAACATAAAAGAATGCACCCCCATGATTGCCTAATTTCATATATGTTTTCTTAGTTTCTTTCGTCTTTGGTTCCTTAGATCCGTCTATAACGAAAATGGCCTTTTTGACCAAATTGACACCCTAATTTTTATTACAAATGATGGAAAAAAAATTTTATCAATAGATCAAGCTCTTACTTCGGCATTTAAATAATAAAATATTTCGCGTCCAAACTTAAACACGACACGATATATTATCGGTTTTTAATGTAAATATTATTTGAAGTTTAAATTTAACAGTTTAAATATTGTAAATGTGCAAAAATAAAATTTCAATTTATTTTTGTTTTTAAATCTTTTTGGTTTTTTAACCTTTTTTTCTAAAATATATAATGTTTTAAATGACTAACTAAGTTTGATTAGGAAAAAGGGGAAATGGATTTGATATTCCCTAAGATGGCAGGTTTGATCTCTGTTGTTAACTCATAACTCTCAAAAAATTGTTGACCTGTAAAACGAACAATATTATTCAGAAATATTGCCCTTATAATTAAAAACTTTGAAAAAACTAAAAAAATACTACGTTTAGAGTTTTAGTAAGGGATTAAAATCCGCTAAAATTTAAAGCACTCGCATTTGGTTTTTTTCGACTCGATAGTGGTTCGGGTTCCCCATAATTGTATTGCAAATAAAAAAACTTCCTCACTTAATTATGATGTATTGATTGTATTTTTAATTTGTTTAAATAACTTTACTAGGTTTTGCTTTAATTGAAATTCTAACAGCTTAATGGTGTATATATAATGGATTGAAACCACCAAATATTTAAACGGTTCCGGTTCCTAATTTTTTCGCTGCTTCCGGTTTTTTTTCGGGTTTCGTCTGGTTTTACTAGGGAGACCTTAAAAAAGATCACTATATTTCTTTTTCGTTTTATTGCTTTTGGTCGTATAAGATAACACTAGACAACGGAGAAAAACAACATAACCGATATTTACAGGCCTTTGTTTAAAATTTTGCGGAAATCATAGCGCTTTTAGTTTTTTTATTGATGCCTCCAAAATTTTTTAAAATGACTTTAAAGTCCAATAGAGGGATTTTTGAACGTAAATAAAAATTAAAAAAATTGGTGCCAAGCATAGTCTCTCACATCCGATTATGACAAAATTTAATTTGCTTTATTAATCTAGTTATTTGAATCTAAAAACCTTTATATGAAATGATATTAAAGTTCAATGAAATTTTACACCTAAATTACTGACCCTCTGCCCCTTATCTGCTCCTTACGCTTCTTTTATTTTTTTATACACTCTATCATTTTCCTTTAATATTTTAGCTATCTATCTCGTGGTAGCACATATTTCGCAAGAATGAAAGTGTTAATAGTATATAAGAGCGCCGTTAATATTTCTAATAAATTGTGAGTTAGGTTAATATTAGTATTTGGATTAGATTGGTCTTAGGAGGTTTTGTATAGATTTAAGGTTGGTAATAGAATTAAATTAGGGTAAGGGTTTAAGTAAAATTAGTGTTAATTTAAAGTTTCAATAAAGTTTAGGGCCGGCTGGGTTTGTGGGCTAGTTAAATTTTAGTGTGGCATAAGGCTTAACATATTTTCAAGAGTTATGAGCTAACTACAAAGATACCTGCCATCTTAGGAATTTAAAATCCGGTTATCCTTTTTTTAATAGTGAATCACCTATAAATATTGAGAATTTTAGAAAAAAATGTAAATAAAATAAAAAAGAATCAAAAACATATATAAAATTGTTTTTTGCATATTTACAACATAAACTGCTAAGATTACTTCAAATAATATTTTTATAAACCAACATATTATGTCGTTGTTTGGACGCAAAAAATTCTGTATTATCTAAATGCTGATGCAAGAGCTGGATATATTTTTTATTTCTCATTATTTGAGTTGAGTATAAGTTACTGTCGTAGGCCGTAATACTAATAGATTATACTAGATGATTGATTGATTGTGCTAAATTCGTCATCACGACTTGCAGAAATAGTTTATAATAAAAGTTTTATTTTTTAAACATAGATTATATAATATTATTTTTACTTAACTACTAACATTGTTTTAATAAAGAATTTTTAAACAGCTAGTTGTACAAGTTATTCCTATATCCTGGTGGCCTAGCCATTAGGATATAAATGCCCTAAAATTGTCTTACTATAAATTCATCCAACAACCTATTCTTTTTAATACCTAATAAAGTTATGGGTGATAGTATGAAAAGAGTCTCGAATTTTTTTAGGATATTCTCGAAAGCCAAAATTTATCTTTTGGTTAAAAAGCCAATTTTTTAATTGGATAATTTTAAAGACCCAAAGGTTACAACTAATTGTAATTTAGCTTTTTGAAAAAAAGCTACTTTGTTATGACTTGTTCTGTTAAGAAATGACGTGCAATACATATAAACCTAAATTTTATGTTCTATAATATAATTAATTATGTCTAAAGTACTTTAAATTATGTTTTACATAAATTAAATAAATTGTGCGTAATGTTATGTTTGTATTGATTTTAGGTGCTTAGTTGATAAAGTCGCTTCACCTGTAAAAAACAAAATTATTTAAGTTTAAACTAAGTTGATATTCGTGTTCCATGTTTAAAAGGTCTAGAAAAGTTAATAATAATTTATAGTCTGGCTTACGAAATATTTGGGTCTGAAGAAAGGTGTCTGAAAAAAATGAGTAAATTTAAAAAAATACTATTCAAAATACCTCGAGTTGTTAATTAAAGTTTTCTCTTTCTAAACACCTTTTATGTTTTTTTTGGCTTTTTTTGTTATCCAGTTATTAACGCTCAAAATACCAAAATGACCAAAATGGCGTTATGGACCCTTATAAAATTCTGAGGCATTGAGAAAAATTCTGATTTCATATAAGTAATCAGCACCAAACCTTGACTATCAATTGTTGCCATAAATGATGCTTGAGGTCGTCCAGATTTGTATTTAAATAATCTAAACTTAATTTATTATAGTTCGCTTAGAAGTAAAAGGGATGTTTTTAAATTAAATGACTTTATTATTCACATGCAAAATATGTCCCTGAATCATAAATGAGATAGAAAATATATAAAACAATAGTTATTATAGTGGACAATGTTTAAAATAAAATATATTAAACAGAATATAATTTAGATTTCGACATCGAATTTTATAAAATTTATATTAAAATATCACATACACAAACAAAATATACAATAGGGAAGAATGGAAGGGGGGTAGCGAGTTATTTAAAAAATTATATTTTTTTAACTATATATAATGACCCACAAAACTTCCAGTTTCCAGGTAGAGTTTATAATCTTCAGAGCACTTGATTTTATGAGCAACTAATGGCATTTTTTAAATATATTGTATTGAAAGAAGAATGAATTTACAAATCAGTCTAATAAAATCAAATTAATGTACAAATTTTTATAAAAATGAGTAAAAATAATATTGGCTGAAATATCGATTTTGAAAAATGAGGATTGTGAGCTCGCCTCAAATGAAAGAAAGGAACTGTGTTTTCTTTATGTACTATTGCCTTTACATAACTAAATGTTAATTTAATTAAAATAACCATTACTAAAACTGAAACTTTTGTAAAACAAAATTTGTATCAGGGTATGAATTAAAACAGGTTCATTAAAAATAGCGTGAGTATAATTTTGATCAAAAGGTCACTCCGTGATTGTTGATGGTTAGATTTTGTGGCGTTTACTATGGATGAGCGTTTGACATTCTCTTCTAAAATTTAATAATTTATGACATATACATTTTAAGATATTTAAAAAAAATTGAATTAGGTAATTACACCATTTTTGTACTTCGTAGCTAAAAATTGAATATTATACACTTATTATCAAAATTCAGAGTAATAATTTTTGTTTAAGAAAAAAATGCGTATAAAACTTGTGATTTTGCCATTATAATCAAGTGCTATTTTATAAAACAAAAAAAACGAAGAAAGAAAACATTGTTTTGTGTAATACGCCTGAGGCAGTACGGCCAAATCAAGAAAATGCCTATATCATGATTAGGACATGTCAAAACTCCGGAGTCTAGAAGAAGTTCATAAACTCCGGAGTTTTTTATTAAAATTTGCTATTTAATATATGTAATTATTACATAATTAGCTGCTTTTTCATTTATTTACAACTTTTATCAAACAAAAATGAGTTTTGACTACAAAAATACAAATTCCAATATTTTCGATAAGCTAATATTTACTAGTGAATTCCAAAAAACTAAAACTCTGGAACTCCGGAGTTGATGGACTCCTTTCCGACTAGTGGAGTATTGACATGGCTTAATCATGATAATAGAAAATGAGCCCAAAACTAACCTAGGCACCGAAAATATGAGCAAGCATTGAAGCCTAAATCTAAACGAACAAAAAACAGGATAACGTGGAAAAGGACCCTAAAAGAACTTATTGCCATAAGTTTGCCATTAGCCATTAGTGCTAAGATTTAAGCTTATTTGGCTACACCCACGTAGGATTGTTGGCTTTGGGCAGCAGATGTCCATGCTGTAGTGCTAGGTTTTGAAACGCCTCCCGGTGCCCACCTGCCTGATTCTCTCTCATTATTCCTTATTGCAATTAATTTAATTCTTATCAGTAAAAATTAAAACGGTTAAATTTTTATGACAAAGGTTATTAGCAACACTTTTGATTTGACGGGTGGACTAAAAATAAACAACTTATGCCCGTCAGAAAAGGGTCGACTCAAATTACTGCCGGGTATCTCTAAATCTTTCCCTCGTTTAAATTATATCTGGCTAATTTTGTATAATGGAATTACGACAATCTCGCAGCCAAGGCATAAAAATCTATTTAAAGCAGAGCTGGGAAAATGCCCATTTTTGGGTCAATCTCATTTTTTTATTTTTCGAAATTTCGAAAAAATAAAGGGTTTTAGCTTTAGTCAAGAAAATATTTATAAAATTTAATATTTTCTGCTTATATTCTGTATTTATTAATAGTTGATTTTTTTAATCTGCCATGGAATTTTTAAAAAACAAAAATTTGAGTTTGGTCGAAAAATGGGTTTTTTCCCAGCTCTGATTTAAAGTGCTGCCCCCCCCCCCCCTTCTTTAAATTACAAATCTTGGGTCTCTAGCTCTGAAAAAAAGAGAACGAGCAATTGTAACTTGTATAAAATTGTTGCAGGGATGATGGTGGTGCAACGATATAATTGGGAATATCAATGGAGGTTTTATCTAAATATAAAAATTTTTAAATTTAGTCTTTGATTTGATTTATTTTATCATTTGCAAAATTTTTAAATTTGCTGGAGGGCAAAAGCATTAAATAAAAACTTTTTTGTTGATAGAGTTATGAGAAAAGGACTGTTGAAACCAATACATTAATATTATATAATGAGCTAATTACCGGGTAAGACAGTTAGATTAAAAATGAGGCCAATCTTTTCAGCCGTGTTTGAATTAGCGATAGTTTGACATTCATAAAGTCCTTGGTCTTCTTCTCTAGTGTACCTAAAGTTCAATTAAAATGGAGTTGACAAAAATTGTAAAAATCATTTTTTGTTAATTAATGCTGATTTTCGCTTTTTAACTAGTTAATTGTGGGCCTCTTAACTTATTGGCTGGGGCTCTAATAAATTTTAAGTTTAAAACTTATGGCTTTCTAAAAAAGGCTTTATCAAACCTGGTGTATTATGTTATCTAAGCAATAAATATTTTAGAATATGTATTAGAAAACGTATTTGTATTTGAAAAATTGTTGATTAAATCTATTTATAGGTTAATTTGAAAATTATATGTAATTTTTATATGACATCAATATTGGTTGAAATACAATAAAAATAAGAATTTTTTTAGCATGGATTTATTATTGCGACCTAACTTTAATTTAGCTAAAACTCCAAATATGGCGCAGTCTATAAAGTTCTATCCTAATATATGGTCATGCAAGCTTTGTTGTGTTCTACTCTTTTAAAAGCGCGTAGCATTAGTAGTTAAATGGACCGTTAAGAAACGCCCATTTGATAATGCCTAAACCCTTATCGGGGTAAGTATTCACTCGAGTTAAAAAATGCAAAGCTTTGTCGGTTATGGTCCACGAGGTTTGGAAAAAGCCTTTAAATTCTTGGTATCAAACTAAAAATTATTTCAAATAAAGTTGACCTTAATAAATTACTAACAAACACCCTTAATTTTGATTAAAATTGCTTATCATTTTTACCATACAAAATATTGCCATTATCGAAAATAACATTCTACCTTATTTTTAATTTAGAGTTCCGTTCTTGTGGCTCATATATGAATGAATAGCGCGGATTTTCGACAAATTTAAATCCACCGATGGATAAAATTTGGTTATTGTCCAGCTTGATCCATGAAATCTAAATTAAGATTTATTAGGTGTTTGTTTGTCAAATAACATTATGTATCGAAATAAAAAAAAATAGTCGAAGAGAAACTGAAATTTTTCGTTTAGTCATAACTTATAAACATCTTTATACAGCTAAATTGTAAAAGCTCAAGTCATGTTCAAATTGCAATGCTATTAAATAAAATGAAAACCTGATGAAATTTGTAAAGGTCTTTGGATTTATAAATAAACATTATAGCTATAAAGATGCTAAGGGCGACCATATATATCGATAATGGAATTTTGAATGCTTTACATTAGGGCACGTGCAAAGTGAATTTTTATTTTCGTAAAAATTTCAAAATTTTGAAAAATTTTATATGAAAAACGCAAATTTTCAAAAAGTTTCCATATTTAGTTTATGCACATAAAATGCTTTTTCCGAAATAAAAAATTTTTGAAAAAATTTTGAAAAAAATTTAATTTTCAGAATTTTGAAAATTTTACGAAAATAAAAACTCACTTTGCACGTGCCCTTACAGCCATTTTATCTATAAGACTATATCAAACAATGTTCACCAAACAATTAATAGTTTGAATTGAATGTAAGAATAAGGTGCTAGGCAAAAGGACTAAATCCTCTTTGACATAAAAAAATCATCCTTCCTTTAACGGCTAAAAGTTATACATTTAGTTATTTAAATTGGGATAAATAAAATCGAGATTAGTTTGATTATATTATAGCTCATGGTTGGGTATTTTGTTCGATAAATATTTCACTTTCGTCTCTTAAAAGTGACCAGCTGTTTGCCAAACATGATAGAAGAAATTTGTTTTTTGGGCAGTGGGTAAAAATTGTTTGTATTTTTGTTAGCTCAAAAATTTCTACTATTTTATATTGCTTATTTAAGGCTTATTTGTTCCTCCGTAGAATTTTTTCTTTTTGTTCTTTCCTCATGATTTGTCAATTTCATAAGTTTTTTGGATTTAGTCAAAAAACTTATGTGATTAAAAAATTGTGCGACTAAAATGATATATTGTATAAAAAATAGGAGAACGAAAAATGTTAATAGTGTGTGAGAGAAAAAGTAAAATCGGATTTAGCAAAAAATGTTTTAGCAACAAAATTGACCCAAAAATTGTCATAATAAATACCTACCAACTACCTACTTTATGCTTAATAATCATCACTTAGAGCAAAAAATTGACCATGCTTCCTTAGCTTAATTTTTTTGTAATTATTTTTAACTCCCATTTATTAAATGTTTAAACCATAAATTAAGATTAAATATTAGGCCCATTAAAAAAACTAAATTATTTTATATATTTTTCAAAAGAGAAAATATAAAAATGTACCGTTTCGTCAAACGTTAAATTTTTAATATGACAATCAAGAAAAGTGGTCGACATCTTGGGAGTCGATATGTTGTAGTTTGGTCGTTTTCGTACCACAGGTTCAAACCCTAAAAATTCATTTAAAATGGCAGCTTATAACAAAATGCTCTTAAAAATTAGCAATACAACCTTAATCATTGTCAAGGCTACTGTATTTATATATGTTGTAGGGATTAAGCGATTAAGGGCTATAGTGTTATTGTTTTAGAGATTTAAGCGAAGTGGCCATACTTGGATAAAATCTACCTATTTCAAATGTTCAAAAAAATTTTAAAGGTTTTATTTACTAATTTATTTACATTTTTGGAAGCTAATCGAATTGTCTTAATACATTAAGATTTTAAAATCAACCTATACCGATAAAAAAATAATTTATTCTAAATAATCAAAATGCCAATGTTTAATTATGTGAATTGAACATTTAATATGCCATTCAAAATTTAAAGTTAATACTTTGAGCTCTATAATTCTTTTTGAAATGCTCAATACCGCTCCAAAATTTATTCATTATTTTTGAGCTAATTTACTGCTCCAACCTTATAATTGGTTTCAATAAGATTTTTTTATGTGGGATTTAAAAGCTAACTCAAGCATCATTTTTAATTTCAGGCAAGATTAATTGCGCCAGTCCTAACACCACCACGAGTATATAAAGTATCTCCGGCTCTTTGCAAATTATTAAGTATTTTTTAAAAGATGATATGATTTTAAATTAACATTAAAAAACACCTTGACGTCCAATTCTGTTTTCACACGATATGAAAAAACATATTTAGCTAAAGAACAAGACAGATTTTCCCCTGGGATGCTTTCAAACATATGCCTTGGTTGAAAGTGAAAAATTAAGTCCACTAGATTGTTTATTTGAACGCCTGACAGAGCGAAATATCAATTACTGTCACATTACACGACCACTCACTAAAAATCGACTCTAATTTGATGGTTGTCACCGTAGTTGGGAATACAGGTTTGTTATGCATCAATTAGTATGACTCATGTTACTGGACCATTAGGATTCTCTGGCAAAAAGCTTAAAATGATTCCAAATCCGTAAAAAATGCGAACTAAGATTTACTTAAGTATATAGAATTTTTCAAACATCATCATTCTATAGGCCACGTTCAAAATAACGTTTTGAATAAACAAATTTTTCCGCATATTTTTTTGTAATTTTCATAAAAATTATTAATTCTATCTACTTAAATAAATAATTTTATCCCCTACTCTTAGAGTCGTTGTGAAAATGTTTAGGCTTTAATTAAATTGATAACAGATATTGGATGTGTATTTTAAAATATTAATCTCACGTTTGAGTTATAACATTTGAAAGCGACGGTAATAAATTCATAGAATTTGCCAATGAATAGAACAAATAATAGACTGTTTCCCCGGCCTTCTATTAAGTTTTACCCAAGGACAGTTAATATCGTAGCCCGACGAATATCTAGTGTCATTCTTATAGTCTATGACAGTTGTTAGGGTCACCTAAGTACCAAAGTTTGAATTGCTTCAATTAGGGACGGATGTTTTTTTCGCTACTCTGTAAATATTGAATGCCACACACAAGTATAGGGATTTAGCCAACTGACGACATTCTATCTCTATCCATTAAGATTATTGCTCGAAATTTTAATCAATTAATACGAGAACCATGTGGCACTTAAAGGCTCTCCCTAATAAATCAAATGCCAAAATCTATTTGTGTTCAATTTTCATCTGCCAATTTCCTAAAATGGCATAGGAATTCTGTTATTTGGTAAGGCCATCGGGGAACTTTCAAAATTTTTCTAAAGCTCAAAGCTTAGAATTTAACTTGTGTACTTTATTTTTTCTAAGATATAATTAAATCTAAGCTATATCAAAAAATAATAGCAAATTTTTTCAAAATATGAAATCAAAAGAATTTTAAAGTCTTTTTTTATGTTTTTTTATATTTTATATATAAACTTTTAGTTATTAGCAGAACTATTAATATCGTGTGATAAAATTCATTTAAAGTGTTTAATTAAAGTGAAATTGCCATTGAATTATTTGTGGCCCAGGAATCACAATTTAATTCAAAGCTTTCTAATAGGACATTAAAATTAACAGGAAAAAGCTTTCGAATCTACCAAAAAGGCTTGGGTAAAGCCCTAATTAAGTGATTTACTCTTTATTGATTCAATATCTATCGTATAAAAAGGAACAAATTAGGATGTGGGAAAGATGCACTATATATATCTATTGCCTAATTTGTCTTTTATTATATCAAAGCAATGATTTGTCTTTCCATTATACAGGTTCAATACACTATTTTCTATTACTAGACATTCCCTCTACAGCCTGGTGCAATGTAACCTAAAACAAGCCACGAACGACTTTTCTAACACATGGAATATATCTAAGGGCTACGTACATCCGTTCTTTAAAAAATAAAAAATGTCTCAAAAACGTGTAAACTTTATAAATAGATGACAGTTCCACACATTAACCCCCCCCCCCCCCCCCACTCGCCCAAAGTACATAAGTTATTTGTTATTTCCGCATATTGCCATTTGAGAAAGTAAGTTACATTTAGAGAGGTACCAATATTTAACAACCTATCTGAATTACGCGAAATCCAAGGAAATTTGCCGGGAAATGCCTTAATGATATAGCAATTAGTATAGTATCATCATTATCGTATCTCATCTCCATTAGTACAAATAACATGCTGTTACCGCTTAAAATGCTAAAAGTTTCCCTTCCTCCAAAAATACGCTACTCTTTTCTTTAAGGACAATTTTTTGACTCCAGCAATATGACGCTATTGCATGGCAAGTCAGTGAATCAAGTTTCTTGACTTTCTTTCCTCCTTCCTCTTTTTAGCGTCGCACCTACCATGTGTAGTGCTTGTAGTTTTAACATGTCTTATTGCACTTCTAAACCAAAATTACCAATAAATGTATGGTTTATATCTTGAAATTGCAGGTCTTGTGTGATTATTAAGTTTTTTTGACATATCTATTATTTTTCTAAATGTTTCAAAAGTTTTTTTAGAACTATAGAGTTTCTTTATTACAATTTTTCCTTTTAAAGTTTGGCGTTTAAAAATATATGTTATTGGTTGTGGAGATATTTTTGAAGACAATTCAACATGGCTGCTGGACATTTTTTAAATTTTTTTAGAAGCCTGTATTTGAAAAATACACTTATATTAGATTTCATAAAAAATTGTCATTTTTGTTTTTTTTTACCGTTCACGTTGTTATTGATTTATTTTTTGTTCACATGATCTGGTGAAAAGGTGGCAGATTCGATTGTAACTAAAGTTTCATCAATATGACTTTTATATTTTGTGTTCTAAATTTCACAGATTTGTTCTTAATATGTAGTAGCTCTAGAAAGATGCCTCACGAGAAAACCGCGGTCAATTACAGCTATATTAAAATTGATCTATATCTCAAACCTATATACTTTCATTTTAACAATAAAAGTCACTAGTAACTAAATATTTGATATTCTAGCCAATGATTGCCTCAACAATAAACCAATAAAAGACCTAGGTCCCGCCTCGTAATTGCTCAACCCCCAAATTGGTTTTAATTTTTACCCAGTCGACTCTCCTTTCATTTAATATTTATGAATGTGAAAGAAAATGGTGTTAATTATGAAATGTGAATATAAAAAAGTGGTGCAAAAAAAGTATTATATTTTGCCTAACCTCCGTTCCATCTCCTTGTGGACTGCTAAAAACACTTATATAAAGGTAATGTCCTGAATATGGTTGTCAAAAAAATAAAACCTGAATGGGACATTTTTAATATTTTGAAGGTTGGAAATAGATATTTAAATATTAATTTCAGTGTTTAAAAACCGTATAAGATTTTGTAAAAAATTTAAGCGGAATTTTTATCTTTTTATAATTTAACCGTATTGAATGACCTTTTTTATTTTATTTTTTCGTTATTTTATAAGAGGGCTGGTCGGGGCCGAGGCTGAGAAATTTAAGGTTATTTCCAACTGCTAGATTGTACTCTCCATTTAACGGGGTATGACAGCCAGAATTTGGGCCCATAAAGAACATGTGGTATCGAAGTGCCCCATTTGCCTTTTTTATTAAACGTCTTACCCGTCTAGGTTCTTTTAATTTTAATCGGGTTAACCCGCAGCGCGAAACGAGAGTTAACTCTTGCCGATGATCTGGGTTAGGTCTAAGCCGTCAGAATAAAGGATCAGATTGGGATTTGAAAGCCGTCACCCAATCAATTACTTATTAAGGTCAACACTGATCACATTGAGCGTAGAACACAATAGAAGCTTGTTAGCGGTTAAGATCGTCTTACCAGACCCATAAAAACATCGAAATATATTGATAAAGATAGGTGACCTGTTCCATCATGTGCATTCCGGTCCTTCAGCGCAGCAACATACGATTTAAAAATCAGAATATGTAAAGTTACCGCTAAGGTAAACGTGGATAGTCCAGGAAAAATCATTGATTTTTGCAGCATTAAAAGAAAAATGGAAAAGCCTTTTTAATAAAATTTTTTAAAACACTATTAATATGCTAATAAAGTGATGACAATGGACATAATTTGAATTATTTTTTTAGTAACATTACAATAGGGCACATAAAGCATAGATAATACAGCTTTTAAGTCGTTATATAGTTTTTACTTGCCACTGTTATAAAAGGGAAGGTTGGTTTGTTATTTTGAAATGTAGAATGTACAAAATGTTGAAAATCATTGCAGATTCAAATCAAAATGATTTGTTTCAAGCCTTTTGAAAAAAATATATACAATTATAATTTAACAAAAAAAAATTATTTATATCAAAACTACAATTATTATTTTTAATTTTTTTAAAATAAATAGAATGGAAACATGATTTTGGGCTTAAATAAGAAATAGTGTTGAAAAGGTGATATTTATTTGTTATTTTATATCCATGCTATTTTGCGTATTTCCTGTTTTCCGATAATATTTGCCAAATTTTTTACCTCTGGCAAGAATGTTAAACGCAGTGTTTAACAGTATAAAGGCGCGTTCTAGGTTTTTTTTAATTTTGTAAATTTAAAGTTTTTGAAAGGGGTATATAAATAACTGGTAGCACTATTAAAAACAATTCATCTGATGCAAATGAATTCAATATATGCGCACACATAATCATTTCAACAGGACTCATGCAATTTCCACCGCTTTAAAAATAAACACCGAACCAATATTTTTTTTCTACGAAAAATCTTTTCGAAATTAATGAGAGAACTTTGAACACATCCCTCTATGTGATGTTTATTAATAGAGCTTAATGTAATTATTTTAAGCTAATGCCTGTATTAAAAAATTGGATAAATTTGAAATATATTGTTACCCTATCCTATTTGTCAATTTTTGATAATTAATCTGAAATATTTTTTGTAGGCATAAAACGGTCAAATTACGTTAAGGTCCATATTTAGAGGGCAAAAAAAATAAGTATACGATTTTTTGCATAAAAAAAAGCCTTTCAAAAAGCTCCACCTTTTTCTAACAAATTAGTGTCTATTTATCTAAAAGACTAACTTCAATTTTTGCTATTTTTATTAAAAATTATTTAAGGCCTTTAGCTGTTATCAAGACAATATTTGAGTGTAAGAAATTCTGCTTAAATTTTGTATCTTTTTTAGTTGATTTTTCTAATCTTTCATAAAATTGTTGAAAAATATAATACCAGTTTAAACAGGCTTATTTTCCCCCTTTTTTGTAAAGAGCCTTATCCTCATTTTTTCCGGGGCTTTTTTGTATAAATTCAAAATTTCATCACTGATTGAAATTAAGTTTATATTTTGCTCATAAAAAATTTCTCATGATTTGTTCCTAGGCTATTTTTTTTATAAAATTATAAAGGTGTTTCCTAAAAGAACTTTTCATTTGAAAATCTGTCCATTAAAAGAGAAGACGTATTTATGTTGAACTTTATTTTTCTATATCATTTTCTTTGAAATACCTGACCAAATTATAAGTATAACCGGATATTTAATAAGAAAATCAAACCATTTGTCTATATCGATCCATTTCAAGTCCATTATCTTTTTCTTTAACAAAAAAATACTTGCGCAAAAGTGATATTTTAAGTTAGCTCCCTTAATTAATATTTTAATGCACTTATAAATTTCAACAGTTCGGACAAAGAGAGGCTTTAAAATGCATTTTACGCTTTCGTATTTAGTTGATGTTTTATCTCCACTATATTTTAGTAATGAGCTGCCTTTTTTGCTAATTATATAAAATTCCCACAAATTTGCCAGGAGGGGTGATTTAATATAAAAT
Organism: Acutogordius australiensis; assembly: GCA_030555515.1. Taxonomy (NCBI): domain Eukaryota; kingdom Metazoa; phylum Nematomorpha; class Gordioida; order Gordea; family Gordiidae; genus Acutogordius; species Acutogordius australiensis. The sequence continues at coordinate 9,038,070 of CM060242.1, forward strand.
ATCTTTTGACCTTTTGAAATTTAAGTTTAGAGTCGTAGATAAAAAACTTGTGGTATAGGAGTTCCTCCAAACCTTTTTTCTCATTAGAGGACGGCTTACCCGTTAAGGCTTTGCCCCTGTTAACTTTCCAGCAGGCCTCGCAGAATCAAATGAGATTTAACACACGACCGTTACATAAGTTTTTAGACCTAGGTTGCAAGAGTGGATGGCTTTGGGATTGGTTGGCGGTCACCCAATTAGCCTAGCTCAACTTTGATTAACCTCAAGTGTATAACCTTACAAAGTTTTGACATAAGGTCAAGGTCGTCGGACCTTTGTATACAAGAATTTAAAGGAATGTACTAACATGGCACATTTTCCCTTTTTCCTTAATTTTATATGTACATCCAAAGCCCCCTCCCACAATTTTTAATCACACTTGAAATCTTTATATGCAAGTGACCAAACGCAACATCCCCCCAAAGGCGGTGGATGAGTTCCGGTTGAGAGAAAAATCCTGCCTTAACTTATGATTTCAAAGTTTTCGCCAGTCTAAAAAATTGAGTTTTGTTAATAAGGTAACCCTCAATTCCATATGTGAGGGTGAATGGTATACCTTAAATAATTTACATATGAAGTTTATACTTTAATATCTATGTTTCTATGCATTTATTTTTTCGAGTTCCTTTAATTAATTTTTTTATGGAAAAGTTTTTATATTTCAATATTTAAAAATGTATCAAGTTAGCTGATTAATTTAGAATTAAAGATTAAATTTTAAGCTTACAATATTTTTTACAACATTTATAAAATTTTATTTGATGCTAGAAATAGATAGATTCTAGATCTAGTAATATTGGCATTTCTGCTTTCTTTTTTAAGTGCCTGTATGATTATATTGGCGGCAAAATTCAATATATTTTTGGAACAGATACTATTAACCCTAACCTACAAATTAACTTCTCCTTATCTTCAGAAATAACCAAACTTGATCTTAAATAGCACATATCTATTCGAAACTTAATGGATTGTAATTACAAGTTTGTGCATTTATATTTTGTCATAATAATTTTTAATTAGGGTGCCCACATACATACCCACCAATATATTCCTCATTTGCTTACCCATTTATCTGCGGAATAAATTGTAAAAATATATTTAAATAAATCTAATCACATAACAAAATTTTTTTACTCAATTATTTATTATGGTGCCATGGATCAGCATCTACTCCGGGGGGGGGGGGGGGGGATATGACGAGCGTGGCTCATAAAAATTGGCCATGGGCGGTAGGTTGTTCATGGGGGGTAGCTATAATAGGGGAGGGGGTTAAATGAGGAAAAAGACCCTCTTGACCAGCAATATATATATTTAAATTTTTTTGTTATTTTTAAAATTTATTTAATATATGCTTTATTGATTTACTGCCGTCCAATAAACTTCAATTAATTTAAATATTTTGTTATTTTTCTTATTTATTTTACATATGTTTTTATTATTAAAATTTACATAACATATACATAATTAACTCAATGCTTTACAATAACCTCAAATTAATTTTAATATTTCTATCAAATTGATTTTACATATGTTTTATCTACTCAATGCTTTCTAAGGTTATATTAAATTAAATATTTTTATTATTTTTTTACATTCATTTAACATATGCTTATAATGCCATCATAAAAACTTCAATTGATTATTTCATGTCGTGTGACTAAACTATGCACAGGACAAAGAATAAGGTTAGATAAATTTAAACAACACTATAAAATAAAGCACTCTCGTAAAAAGTGGGATGAAATTAAACATCAATATATCATTGTTGATCACAAAGGTTCTGATAGTAAGCCCACCGATCAACTGTATTGCTATGTAAGATTAATTCGTCTTGTTTTAAATCTATTAAGCCTAAATATAATTTTAAAAGAAACGCACAGTCTATGCCTCCAACTTCAAAGCCCCTTATTCGATATGGGAGCTACAATATCTCTTATTAAATGTACCATGTCCAATTTGCAAAAATTAAGAAGTTGGTGTTATTATATTAAAATTTAGATCAAGACAAATTTAAATTAATTATAGGGAAACAAAAAATTTTTGCAAACAAAATAATATTGAATTTAATTAAAACGTAAACGTGGTGAAATAGAAGATGTAACTAAACGTTAAAAATAGTTATAATTTGTAGTTACCGTATAAAAACATTTTTCGCTCTGGATCTAATTCTAGTGCAATTTGAAGAAAGGTTTAATAATGAAACCCTTGAATTTTATAAGGGTGTGTCGTATTTTACAACAGCCTCATTAAAGAAATATACGTAAATACATGTGAAAACACAAAGGACCTATGTAATTTTTATGATATCAACCCATATGCAATAGCTCAAGAAATGAAAATGTTTATTCCATACTTTCGTCAGGCTCTAGAAGATGGTATAATTTCAACAGAATCTCTAAAACTGTTCTAAATTTATAGATTCAAAAATTTCTGAGCATATAGATAACTCCTCCGATGAAGACGTGGAAAACGATGATGAGGATGATGCTGAAACATTTTTTTATAGCTCAGAGGACAATTTCTTGTACCTTATAGAGCGCTCAATAAAATACTTAACAATTTTGATAACTTAAAAAAACGTTATAATATCTTGCTTTCATTAACTATCACGAGCTGCAGCGCTGAACGTTCCATAAGCAAGATTAAATTAACTAAAACTTATCTTCGCGACAAAATGGGAGATAATTTTTACGAAATTTAATATTGTTAACCGAAGAGGATATTTTGTTAGAATTAGATAATGAAAAAATTATATATAATTTTAAATATTTATACAACAATTTACTTTAACTAGTCCTATTGTAATCTAAATCAAGATTAATTGTTGCAATCAATTATTTTTATTAACTTTTAAATATTTAGGTGGTAGCACATTAAACAATCATTTTAATTAATTTTAGTCATAATAATTTTACATTTTGTCCATATATATGTTTTCGTACAATTTTTAATAATTTTTTTATTAAATTAATATTTTCTTTATTTATCGTCAGTTAATAAAAAAAGAGCACCTTGTTTATAATTAAGAAAACAATGTGGGGGGGGGGGGGGGGGGGTTGCTACCCTGGTGTATATTTTTTACCCATGGGGGGTAGCTCGTCATTGGAATTTTGGGAGTAGAAGACGCTGCCATAGATTCTTATAAAGTTTTTAGTGAGTTTTTCGAGATCCTAGATTTATGCAATTTATAACCTATGATGGCGGAAATAATATTTTATATAAAACTAAAAAAACATATATTTTTTTATAAGTCAACCTCGTTTGGTATTGCAATAAATGTCTAAACTATTTTCTTGATCCACCCAGGTTCACCAAAATGAGATGATAAACGAATAAATATCTCATCCGACCCCTAGAAAAAAAAGGCACAGATGGTTACTATTCGGAGATTGAAGAATTAAGCGATTTTTTATATTTATTACTGATCATATAAAAACCTATAATCAGCCTCACTTTTGTTTAACCGTAATCCCGCTACTGAGATTGTTCTAAGAAAGGTAAGCCATGCAATTTATCTTCCTTCATCATTGCAAAAAGTCACAATAAATAAAAATATTGTGAATAATGCTAAAAAATATATATTCAATTTATATAAAAACATTAAATATACTTATGGAAAAATTTATTTTATTTTATGTATTTGTGTTAGGTAGAAAAATAATTTGAAATAGAAAAATAAAATAAATGTCTTCAAAAGATTTCGCGATCTGATTTTTATTTAGCCACTGGGTTAAATTGATAATTTTTACAAGACCAAAAAAAATAAAAAGTAATCCACATACAAAAAAAAACCTGTTTAGTGATAAACATTCATCAAATTCTAAGTTGTGCAACTATTGAAATTTTGCAATAAATTATCTATTATTTGTGCAGAAAAATTTAAATTTACACATAAAACAACATAATTTATTTTTTTTATTTGTCACCTTGCTCATGGCTAAGATTTCAAAGCCATTTTACGTATATACTTAAACAGGTCGGCAAATATCAATAAAAAAAAGGTTTTGAAAAACTTCTTGCTTTTACATAATTCCTTAACTAAAAAAAAAATTTTTTTTATCATTCCGACTTCGGCTCCTTAAATCCACACATATCGAACCTTTTTTAACCAACTTGACAGATTTTTCGACCTAATAACATAAATCAAGAATCTTTTTTATAAAAATTCCTTTTGACTTATATTTATAATCTCAAATAATGATAGAAATAACTATTTTATATATAACTTCTTACATAAACATTTAGATTATACAATATATTTGGGGTTAATAAAAATATTATTTGAAGTATAATTTAAGAGTTTAACTGTTAAAATATATTTTTCAAAAAATTTTTTTAGTTTTTGTTTCTTTTTTTACAATTCAATGTTTATTGTAATAATGATTAAAACGGTAAATCTATACACATAAAAATTTTCGAGTAGCAAATTCTGAATATCTTTAATATTATCTAACACATTTATGAATCGTGCTCCAGACTGATTTTATAACTATATATTATATTTACCAGGGATGGGCACAATTACTTTTTAAAAGTAATCATTATCATTACATTTACTTTAGAAAAAAATGTAATTAATTACTAATTACCATTACTGTTTTTAAAAAAGTACTTAATTACAATCAATTACAATTACATAAATTTTCAAGTAATTAATTACTAATTACAAGTACAATTACGATTACTTTTTCAAAAATTTTTATATATAAAATTAGAAAACACGAAAATAATAATACACAAAAATAAAAACACTTATTATATAGACAATATGTAAAAAGATTCATTTATTTTGGATATAAATGCTAAATTATATAATTAAAAATATATTTGAGTTAGTGGAAGAAAGTTTGATTAGTTACTAAATCCTTATAGCCGGTTTCGTATTTATATTTACTTTTTAAAACAATTAATTTCTCAAACAACTCATTGGACAATCTGTTTCTATTAAATTTATTTAATAAAGTGACAAAACTGAATAATCTTTCGACTAAGGCTGATGAGCCTAATATCGTGTTATACTTATGTTTATCTGAAAAATTAGAATAAAAGAACGTGTCTAACTGTTGTTACTTTTAACTTTATTTTGTTAACGTTCCATTTAATATGAATACCCACTTTGAATATTCTTTATTTCTTTATTTAACTCCTAAAAGAACATCCTATTTTTAAATCTAATACCTCTAACGTTCAATGACTAATTTGAATAACAAATGTTAACATATAAGTAAGTCTATATATATACAACATATAATATATTTTTTGACTACTATTATTTTATACCTAATTCTTTTCTCTTTAATAAAGTTTTATATTTTACCTTTTATTTATTGGTGTCAGAAAACACCTTGTCGGAGGCGTCCGACAGAACCCACGCAGTCCTTAAACTTGGCCACCCCTGATAAATGGTTAACAAACAAATATTCACCGTTCCAACCCTGTAAATAAAATTTTATGCAAGATGTTAATTCTTTACCAACTAAGCTATTCACAACAGTATGTAAAACTCAATTTAATATTTTTATCATTGATGACGATGTTTTTCACTAAGTGTACGTATTTACTACAATGTAATTTAGTCGAGACTCTCACTACAATGGTCCTAGTTTCGTCTATTTCGATAAAAGTTGCTAGCATTAATGATTTACTAATTTTTGCATGAGATAAAGCCACCTTCCTCTCCCACTCCCCCTTCAGAGCATAAGTCAACAAACGATTAAAATAATAAATCCTTCCTAAGCGTAACTATTCGCTACACATAATAATTAATTCGAGGTTTTCGCCACAATGGCCCTAATTCCGTCTGAGGCAGATGCTAGCATTAATGACATTTGCAGATAATTTTTGCATGAGACACAGAATGAGCCCAATATGATAACGCCCAATGCGACCATATTTAGGACAGAGCCCTATATGACAACGCCCACGACCATATTAAGGACAACAGAGCCCTATATGACAACGCCCATTGCGACCATATTAGAGAGCAGATTCCTATATGATAACGCTTGCGATCATATTGAGGACAGCGAGGTTGCCAATTGCGCGTTTTATACTGACGCCAGCACCCGCATAAGTTTTTAAAATTAAAATGTAACTATAATCTGCCTCTTTTCGGCCAACGATACCTCATTTGCATTAAACGATAGCTGGTGACTGATAACCTTTCAATGTCCAATAATTACTCTTCCGATCATTTCAATACTGCCATTCACGTCGACCCAATGCCACACAGCTTAATCTCAATCAAACTGTAATAATGGAGCAAAAAAAAACGGACGTGTTTATCTGAAAAATTAGAATAAAAGAACGTGTCTAACTGTTGTTACTTTTAACTTTATTTTGTTAACGTTCCATTTAATATGAATACCCACTTTAGATATTCTTTATTTCTTTATTTGACTCCTAAAAGAACATCCTATTTTTAAATCTAATACCTCTAACGTTCAATGACTAATTTGAATAACAAATGTTAACATATAAGTAAGTCTATATATATACAACATATAATATATTTTTTGACTACTATTATTTTATACCTAATTCTTTTCTCTTTAATAAAATCTTATATTTTACCTTTTATTTAACTTAAAAAAAATCTTTTTAATTGTTGGGTAATTTTTTAACATTGGTAGCTTTTCACTATTATCATTTAAATATTTTAGAACCTCTAATTCTGCCTCATCGTAGAGATCATTTGTTAATTTTGATTTAGGTAAATTTTTAAATCTGTATAAACTTTGATTTTTAGAAATATTTTGACTTGAAGATATGTCAATTTTTTTCATTTTTTTTGCTTCTGATATCAATAACGATTTTAAATTTTCTTTGTTCTCCTTGCCCTCTACCCAGTCTAATTTAAAAAATGGATGAGACATTGATGCTAATAATGCAAAATTGGAATTTACCGACATAGTAAGATAGTCTTCAAACCTATTTTCAAAACTAGAAATCATTTTTGTGACAAGGTTTTTACAAAATTATAAATTAGGTTTAAGGTCATTTAAATCCGCTAATTTTTCAAATAATGTTGGCACTAGTTCTCCATAAAAAACGTGTTTTCATTTTGAAAAAAATCTAAAGCTTTGGCTAAAGGTTTAGTAACATATAAATATTTCACAATGAAATCTAACTCAATTTGTTTAAACTTAACAATAGAAATTATTTTTGATTTATATTTTATAATATCTTTAAATGCGTCAAATAAACTATTCCATCGCGTCGGTACAGGTGTTTTAAGTATATGCCCAATTTTCTCCTGCATCTCTTGAACTATAATGATTACTTTGAAAAAGTAATCATTATAATCATTATCATTACAACTACTTTACTAAAAAATGTAATTAATTACCATTACAATTACTTTATAAAAAATGTAATTGATTACTAATTACTAATTACTATGAGAGTAATTAGTAATTGTAATTTAATTAAAAGTAATCATTACTTGCCCATCCCTGATATTTACCTTATTCCTTCAAAGCCAACGTTTTTAATTAGGTCACATTCATATTTCTATTTGCTAGACATATTTTTTTATTACGAATAAAGATTGAACCTATTACGGCATATATAAAGAAGCCATTTTTTTGATTTTCTGACAAAATTTTATGCCTTTCCTTCCTATACATATAAATTAATTTATCTTCCCATTTTTATGAAATATATTTTTTTCCAAGAAAGACCAAAAGGAATAAAAATTACTTAATTTTGGGTGGGTTCAACTGATAAAATATTTTAGCTCATTTTAATGTAACCATAAGAAAGAATCGTGATATTGACTTTATGTATTTGTAAGGAGGAAAGACCAAATTAATAAAGCGTCTCTACAAGCCGTTTCTATTCTTTTTAAATACAACACAGATCTAGGGCGAGATTCAATAACACAGGACAACAAAAAAACAACATAAACGATTTTTTGAGGGTCTTGTAGTTCTTGTGATATGATTACGGCCTTAGTTTTTTTTCCAATGCTTCCAATTCTGATTACACAGCGTTCAAAGTTCAGAAAAAAATTCACAAAGTTTTTTTAAATATTAACTTTCCAAAAATTCTATCAGCATATTAGGATTCCTTAAATAAAACATATCTAAAAATGGTTTACTTAAAATTATTAGCATCACTTTCAAGTTATTTTGGATCGGATTTTATGACGAAAATCACTAAATGTATGTAAAATAAAAAAATTTTAAATATCACAAAAAAATTTATTCTAAAAAAGGTTTTTACCTAGAGTTAATAGCAATTTACTTTCAAGACATTTAGGATGAAAAAACGGATACAAAAACCACTAATTGTATATAAAATAAAAAAATTAAAAAATTTTATATATTTCCGTTATCTAAATATATTTTTTAACTTTTGTTTCTACCTATAGGAGGAGCCCAAAATACCCCAGATGATGAAAAGACTTTGATTCCGAATAACTAAAAATCTGAGGCATTGTGGTGAAATTCTGATTTCATATTTGTTTTTGACGCCAAAAACTATCAAAAACTATAGTTGCTATGTTTAGGGTCGTTTAAATTTTGTTGTCCATTTTAATTTATTATTACTTATTTTCATTGACCAAGGTTAATTCTTAAGGATAACATGTTTAAATAAAATTGCAAAATTTTGGTAGGGTCTTGCTAAGACCGCCCTGAATAATACAAAATTTATTAACTAAGCCTCTACTAGGAGCTTGTCTACTATTCCACCAAAATATACCAGGCATTATTTAAACCGGGCAGGTCAGGCCCGGTCTATATAGTTTTATGAGGTTTGAAAATTTGTAAGAGTTGCAGTTTAAAAATAATTTTTTTTATTCAAAATTGAAATTACCCATCCTTTACCCTCCCACACCCCTTCCCGTTTCGATCTTTAACAGGCAGTTTACTTAACATGCTTAAGATACATGCCCAAACTTTACAATCACCTTGATGACCAGTAAAGACATGTTGACTCGAAATGCTCTAATGCAATTGCTAGCAATCAATGTGAAATTTTTTTTATTCTTAGCTAATATGAATATGCTATCTTGAACTCAAGCATTTGTATTATATTAAATTTAAAAGTATATAGTTTTAATTATGTAATTTTGGCCGGAATTATATCAGGTTCCGGGCTTTATATACAACTCACCGGGAGGCTTAAGTGATATATATGTCGAGCGGGTGGTGCCGGATTAACACGGCCGGGTTTGAAAAAAGGCAACTTGTTTAAATGTAATTTTCTTTTCAAAAATCACTGATTTAAGACAAAGTAAATCTACATTCATTTTAACATTGATATATTAAGTTGTGGGATAACTCATTAATAGATTGCTGATTCCAGAAATATGATCTAGCTACCGAAAAATTATAATCCTTTAGTAAAAATATTACAACTATGCCTTAGCTTTTTGAATGCTTGGATTTCTTGCAATTTAGTCTGTCATTTTTCAAATTAACTCACTGTGCCCCAAGGCCATCAAGCACACATAATTAAGCGTTGTGTCACATCAAAAAATTACATGTTAAATACCATGGAATTTCAACATTTTAGTTATACCATTCTTTAATCAAAAATTGTGGTATTTCCAATTTGCCGTAGAAATATTTTTGCTTAATCCTCTCAACTATCAGTTTTGGAAGCCTAATTAATTTTACGACATAACCTTTATTATCTCACCACTAGAATCTAAATTTATGGCTAGAGTGTTGCCTAAACAAACTATATCATTAGTAAACAAATATTAAGGATAAAAAAGTGAGGATTGGTAAACAGGAGCTGCACTATAAACCGGATTTCAACTTTGGGGTAAAAGGGGCTTTGCCCTGACGGGTATGCCGTCTCTTTCAAGATATGTAGGGCAAGCGGGGCATTGTTTTAGCAGGTGAATGATTCTGGTCTTCGACTTTTGCTAGAGTTGTAAAGCCTGCATGATATAATATTCCGGAGAGTGCGGCGTCATTTTGATGGAATTGTGGTATTGGCGGAGAGAAGCGCTTAATCCTATTGACCCTAGGGGTTATGAACGTCGCGGCATAGCAATTTCAATGCTCCCACCCAAAAAGAACTACTAATACAAAATTAGTAATTTTTATAGTAGGTTTAATTGATTATTAATTTATTTAGGATTTTTTTTATCTAACCTATGTAAATTAGTGTAAGTTGTTGTACATTTCAATAATGATTTATCCCTTGGATTTGAATATTACATGGGAAGTTAATAGATAGCAATAAAAAAAGAAACGACTCTTAATTTAAAGTTTGGATGGCACGTTGTTCGTTTTATAAAAAAATATAACATTTAAAAATAATAAACGTTAATGAAAACAGGGCTGAGAAAAAAACTAAATGGGCTTTTTTTAACAAGTTTTTGAGTATTTTTTTCCAATGCCCACAAACTCGTGGGCATGGCAAAAGAAAAGCCCCTTTTCTTGCTTAAAGAAAAGGTGCACATTTAAAAAAAAGCCCCTTTTCTCCAAAAAAACTTACAGGAGCCTTAAGAAAAAATAACCCACCCATCATTATTATAAAGGAAAAATTAAATTTTTTTGAAATTACTATAGAGAATACATGAAATGGGCTTTTGGGGCTCTTTTTAAGAGCCACTTTTGTTGCCCCTTTTCTTAGTAAGGGCTTTTTTTGAATTCTTATTTTTCCCTTTATTTGTGGCCCCCTTTCTTTTTTATATTTTAGGGGAAAAAATGAGCCAAAGTTTTTTGGCTCATTGTTTTTCCAGCCCTGAATGAAAATACAATGTATTATAATTATGTGTTTATTATTTTCATATTTTGCAATAAAGAAATACTGCAATGACAAAGGTAAAAAAAACCTGCAATATTAGTCATACACATATTCATTACCTTTAGGTTAGCTTAAATGAAGTTAAAGTGTTATTGGTTAAAATAAGGAATATTATTCTGTCAATTAGGGTGTATTGCTAATATAAAAAATGGGCTATCACATTATGAAAATGGTTTAACTGCATTTAAGCAATGGCGCGGAAGGAATGCAGTTGCATTTGTATATCCAAGAATCATGTGTTTTTGTGTTTTTTTTTGAAAATTAAAAAGTAGACATGGCCATACTTGCTTGTAGCCAATTTGAACATACATGCAGCTAAAGACTGTTGTGAAAAGGTCAGTTATAAATTAAATGTTTTTATAAGAATAATATATTTGTTTTTTATATGTCCTCTTTTATCAGTCTTTTTTGTTAAAAATGCTATTTGTTTAATTTTTTTTGAGTAAAATTTTGAATAGAATCTAATCTTGGGTTGTTATGTTTAAATGGCTCTTATATTGCTAAATAAAATTTTATCAGCTTAAAAAAATCAAGGTCAGTTCTTTTTCTTTCATTTAAAAATAAAGTTCAGAAATAAAATCACATTATAAAAAAATGTTCCTACGCCCAGAAAAAAATAATCTTTTTTAAAATAACATATTTTGAAAACTTAGTTTTACCATTACAATTAAGTTAAAAAACATCTGTTTGATTTGCCATAATTTTATTTTAAGGAGAATAAAGGAATGGATAAAAATTATATTATACAATTCCATTTTAAAAATTAAACTTTATGTTAGTTCTTGCTATCATTTGTCAATATATTTAGATATGGCCAAAACTATTTTTTAAATTTTTATGTTTGTTTAAGTAACATTTTAATTTATAATTATAATTAAAGAAAAAATTATAAAAAAATAGTTGAGACATGGTTTTTAAGTTGTTTTAATTAATTCATATAAATAAATTATTATACTAAAATTTTTGATTAAATGGCCGCATTTTTGGGTTAGTTTGTGCAAAAAAGAAAATTAATTTATTTGCCCTTTTTTGCAGGCCCTAAAAAATGCAACATGAATATTTAAATATATACATATATTATTTTAAAGAGTTAATTATAAATGAAAACACATCAAATTAATATACAAAAGTATTTTACCCGCGCCATTATGATGTTTTAAATATCATAATTAAAACACATAATGATAAACAAATGCAAAATTCTTGAAAACATTAACCCATACCTAGTTTTTCTTGAATCTTTTAAATTTAAAATAGTCAGAAAATAAAATTTCAAATATTATTTCCATTATAACTCTATAAACTAATTTTTAGTATAAGGGACTTATAAAAAAAAAGAGTCAGTTTAAAAATTTATTCTTGCATAACCGTAATAAAATAAATAATTTTTATTTCAGAATCTCATGTAGGAATCAACCCATACCTTTTAATAAATATATCAAAATGTATATTGAAAATATAATTAATATTGTATAAAGAACGTATTTCCTATTTTAAGAATCAAAAAATTTAACAGCCAAAATGTGGCATATCACTAGGAAAAATACGTGGTCTTAAAATACATGCCAATCGTTTTTCGCTATTGATTACACTACCGTTATATTTTGAAAGTAGAAATTGTATTTGCAATTATAAAGCTGTGGTTTTACAATTTATATAACATGCAAATAAGGTGTTATTCGACACAATTTAAATTGTAAACAATTATGTATTTCATTATATCTAAGCCCTTTTACAATTTAAATTGTTTCGAATAAATATTTGCAAGTTATATAAAATTTTGGGAAACGATAGCTATATAGTTGCAAATACAATTTTTACTTTACAAAAGTGACAACGGTATATTAGACCACGTTTTGCCTGTGATATGCCAGTGAAACCAAAAGATCAGTAAATTCACAAGCATGAGCCACTTAGAAATTGTAAAAGATTGTATTTTTATTATTTTGGAAAACATTAATGGGGGGGGGGGGGGGGGGGGGGCAGAATATAAATGAAAGAGGTATTAAAGAAGCAGTAATTACAGAAAGACCACGCTATTTTCTCTTATCGTGTAAATCATCATAAGCAGTTAAAATATCTTAATGTTTTGGCTATCACATCTATTTTTTTAATTTTCTTTTGTCCTAAATATTAAAAATAAAGACTTTTATGTTTATATAATTTTTTTTAGGTTTGTAATTTAAAATCAAATATGTGTTTATATAACATAGGTAGACAAAAATTAATAACACTGGACAACAAAATTTAGACCCTAAGCATCATTTATGGCAAATATAGATCAAGTTTTTGGCGCTGATCACGTATATGAAATCAGAGTTATAGCCAATGCCTCAGATTTTTAGTTATTCGGTGTCAAAGTTGAGATTTTTAATTTTGGGGGTATTTTGGGCTTCTATATTATAAAACCTATGGGTATTAAAAAAAGTTTAAAAATATGTTTAGATGGAAACATTAATAACGTAAGGCATTTTGATATTATTAATTTTTTTTATCTTTTTATTTTAAAACTAGTGGTTTTCGTCATATCCGTTTTTTGATCCTAAATAACATAAAAGCAAATTGCTAATAATTTTAGGTAATAACCTTTTTTAGATATATTTTTTATAAGGAATCTGAATATGCCAATAGATTTTTTGAAAAACTAATAGTTTAAAAAATTTTGTAAAATTTTTTCCGAACTTTGGACGCGGTTTGAAATAAATTGGAGGCATTGGAAAAAAACTAAACACGGGGTCGTTATGGCAAGAAAAATCTGTTTTTTGTGTTTAGTGATCATTAAAATTTATGACCCATGTATCTACATGATGGCCTCATTCCATTTACCTTTTCAAATGGAGAGCTATATTAAATGACCAGAATGGAATTTGCGTGTCACCCCAAAAGGGTAAATCTTCCTAACGGTTAATTATTTACATTATATGTAATTTGTATTAAAGAGTTTAGCTTTTATTAAAAATGCATCTATATTTTTGCTTTAATATTTTTGCATTTATTAAAAATTTCATTATAGCTTGCTTTCAAAATTTGATGAGAAAATATTGACAGCTTATTTTTTTTTAGATGGCATCGGTTAGCTCATGGTAGACAAGCTGTTACATGTTAACAATATTACACGCATTTAATAATTTTATTATTTCATGGTCATTAATTTTTATAGTTCTCATATGTTTTAATGTTTATTAGCTGTTTAATATAATTCATTATAAAAATACATATAAAAAACTCTCTTTTTAAGACGCATTGAGGAAATTAATTTATAAATATGAATTTATTAAAGTGAGTTAACATCATACACTTTGCCCAAAAATCAATATTCATTAAATTATTACTTCCTTTTAATGCTTTCGGGATATGTAATAAAGGAGTTTATTTATTTTAAAAGTCATTAAATTATGTACTATAATGAAACTCTAAAATTAGGCTAATCAAATGTTATATAAAAATGACAAATACATTTGTAAATGTTATAAAGGTCACAGGATATTTGTCAGTGTGCTTTATTAATATTAAAACATTAAATTTTGGTTTTGTAACATGAAAGTATATTTAACTATACTGCATGGCTTCGCAAATAGATTTGTCCTAAAATTTTGTATTAGCTCCACGTTAAGGTTAACTTTCGCTGACTTGTAAATCGAGCTGAATAGCAAAATAAACGGGACAAGCCAAGACGTTAAAAATAGTCAGTTATCTGGCTAAATAATGAAATGCATTTTAATTCAAATTTGCAAATGCCATGAGTCGTGACTCAATTCTTTAACTCAAATTGTTTGAAATGGTGCGTGCCATTATACATTTTCAATGTTTATATTGTTTAAACGTAAAACTTTCATATTTACTCTTTAGCATAAGTCATATAATCTAGCGGTAATGTTAATATATGGTAAGGTCGCCAAACAAATAGAACCTCAAAACTAAAGGCGCAATTGTAGGATAACATTAATTTTGTTGATAGTGGGTTATTGTCCTAACCAACAAGAATGGGTAAAAAAGTTTTAATAACATTAATTTTCTTAAAAACTGTATAAGATCCAAATGGGTCAAGTCAGAAAGTCTTAAAGCCGTAGATATTTGATGTTAATGTAATTTCCTGATTCGTTTAACTTTGTCAGCTAATACTTATTAGCGGCAACTTGAAAAACAAAAAAATTTTTCTACTAAGTTTGCCGCTCATATATTTTATATAACAACATTTATAACTTTTTAGACACAATTTCCTATTCGTCATGATCTCAATAATGAGCTTTTCCCCTCTTGCCTTATATAGTCATTCATTGAAAGGTCTTAAATTACTATAACCCTTATAAGCTTTTAACAAAAGATTGAACTCTAACACCCTGGCGACATTAGATTTTGGAATTTTAGAAATGAACTTTATTTAATCCATTTGGGTAACGAATAAAAAGTGAAGTACAAAAAAGCCTATTTTCAAAGGCCCTAACGAACCTTTCATTAATACGGTTTAGCTCTAATGAAACAAAAAGAGGCATCCAAACATTGCTTGTGTGGACCAAATATACGGATCAGGGATCGAGCATAGGTTCTAGCGCTTTTATAACTCATATTTATATTCATCGAAAAACAACTCAATAGCAACTAATTTTGTCTTATTTCGCCAATATTAAAGTAAAATGTTTTCATATTTCTTATTTATATTGTCGCTATATACGATAAATTAATACGTACATGCAAATTGTATTCCTGAATTTACGATATAATAGAAAATTTTAAAACGATAAATAATTGATATATGATAATTTATAAAATAGAAAGGTATAATATCGAAGAAGAGAAATTTTAGGTGAAATGCTGCTAAGACCAAAATTTTCTTAAAGTTAGTTATTTGCAAAAAAACATAAACCTCGGATCAAAATAATTAATATAACTTACACCGGATATCATAAAAATGGGCAAGAAAAAAGATTGTTTAAGTCACTCTAATAAAACAAGATGACCCAAAAACTACTAGCTTCCATTTTGAAGGTCTTTATTTGTGAAGTAGTAGTGTGCCCGTGTTTTTGAGAATGGATGGGTGAGGGGTGGGGTTTTAATATTGAGTGAAACTGGTTACAAAAATAGTCTAAAAATACTCTGGTTTTAATAATTGAAGATTTTGAGCAGGGTTAGGAAAACAATGAGCCAAATAACTTTGGCTCATTTTTTCTCCTCATAAAAAAGGAAAGGGGGCTACAAAAAAGAGCCAAAATAAGAATTCAAAAAAGCCCTTACTAAGAAAAGGGGAAAAAACCCACAAAAATTGGCTTTAAAAAGAGCCCCAAAAAGCCCATTTTGTTTTCTTTATGATAATTTCAAAAAATTTAGATTTTTCTTTATAATAATGATGGGTGGGTTATTTTTTCTCAATGCTTCTAGGAGGTTTTCCTTAATGAAAAAGGGCTTTTTTTTAACATGCCCCTTTTCTTTAAGCAAGAAATGAGGCTTTTCTTTTTCCATGCCCACGAGATTGTGGGAATTTGGAAAAAAAACTCAAAAACTTGTTAAAAAAAAGCCCATTTAGTTTTTTTCCCAGCCCTGATTTTGAGCTCGCCTCAATTTAAGGCTAAAAAGTGACTAAGTTTTCCTTCAGTAAACGTGATCTCGGGATGTTTCAATAAATGTTTGAATGGATAATAATTCATTAAAACACAGTTTACAAAAACGTCATATTAGGTTTTATATTCAATTTTTCCCAAACCTTGACCACTATCGTCATTTGAATAGGAGTTTGAGATCAAACAAGTGTTTAATAAATATTTTAATTACGAGGTCACCTTGTGATTGTTGATGGTTATTTGTGGCATTTACTATAAAAGTGACATTTTCTTCTAGAATTTTTATAACATAAAGTTTTTATGCAGCCTTATATAAATTTTTATATTAGGGGTTTTTTATACTCATTGTCGAATCTTAGAGCTAAAACTGCTCCATTTCATTATTCATATTTAAAATAAAATTGTATTTTTTTAACAAAAAAATTTATAAAATCAAGATTTCCTTCAAAATAAATGTTTTTTTAAATGAAGATTGGAAAGAGGAAGTATTTTATTAGCCCGCTTTAAGTCATTCTCAAATTTATGACTAGAAAATAAATAAAAATCAAAAAAATCTTTAGGTTTAGATTTTGTTTTATTTCAAAATAAATTATTGTCATTTAAAAAAAGTATTAAATATATCAAAACAATGTTTGAAAAAAATCTTGAAGTGTATTTGTATTTCTTAATTGTTTAATTTCTATCAAACAATGGTATATTAAATCAAAAGTTGTAGAAACACAAATGGTTTTGCATTAAATTGATCATAAATTATTTTTATATAAAATGTGATAAATACAAAAAAATAAATTGATGATTATAAAAATGGTCAAAAAGCCCCAACACTTCGGCCCTGTGACCTGAAGATATAAAAAAAATTTTAATTTAAATTTTCAAAAGAGTATTTAATATTATGCATTTTAAAAAAACAATGGGCAGTGATAACACCACCGATGGGGCAACAGCCGGGGTATGGTCCCACATTCACTAACTTCTTTGATTGCATCATGTTGAAAAAATTAAGAAAGGAAGTACCTAAAAAATTCCTTCACTTAAAATATTAAGACAATCTTTAGATGCAATCGGTGGTTAAACAGTGAATATACGGGACATTGTATCCAGCTATATTGCTTTAAAACACTTGAAAATCACCTCTCCGGGCATTACGTTTGCCACGTAGCAATGTGCGATCAGGTTTTTAGTTCTTATATTCTAACAAAAAATTGTTGACAAGTGAGAAAATATCTTAGGCATCAGATTTAATTGCTTTTACATACATATACATAGCTTATTAATTCAAATTTTTCTATATATCTAAAATACAAAAATAATTTCTGTGTTAGTTTGATCTTTATCGGATAAAAGTGTTGATAAATAAAAACACTTTAAAAAAAGTAAATATTTTTGCCGGAGCAAATTTAATTATATTATGTGGAAGAAAAAATAAAATTTATAAGTATTTTTTTTTGGGGGGGGGGGGGGGGGGGGCAAATTATTTTGGGAAGGGGGGAGGGCAATCAAAAACTTTAAGGGGTCTAGAATCGTGCTTGTATGCCCTAATAGCAATACCCAAATTCCTAAAGAATGCTTATTGAGAACTGTTGTTACTCTTTAGTCCTTTTTTTCAAAAAGGGGATTTCATACAACCAATAATTTTTTGTCAGTAAACAAATGCGTTTTTTTTTAAAAAGACTTTATAAATACCATTTTTAATTTGGAGTTCCGTTCTTGTGGTTCGTATATGAATGAATAGATTTTCGACAAATTTAATTCCACCAATGGATAGGATATGGTTATTGTCCAGCTTGATTTATTAAATCTAAATTAGGATTTATTAGCTAATGTCAGATATTCATTATGTTGGAATTTTAAAGTATCAAATCTGAGTTGCCTAGTTTTCTCTCTAACACCAAATTCATATGATTTATTTATTTCCTATCAATGGAGCATATATTTTTTAGCTCAAGTTATGTCCAAAATATAAAACTTACATCTATAACTCGTAATGTCACCTTTAGTATAGTTTGTAAAGGTCATAGGACTCTTTTTTTATAAATATTACAGATTTAACAACGCATTTAACATTTTTCTTGTTAGAATATGATAAAGGCGGCATTTTAATATTCCTGACCTAGGACCAGGAATTTATCATTTTAATTCGGGACCATTTTTATCCATAGGGAGAAATCTTACACTTTGGGGTGCCAGGCAATACTATTAGAGTTCATTATTTTAGAAGATTTTAATAAATTTAATAAATAATAAAGTTTTTGCATTATAACATAAACCGCAGTCATACTAGGCGCCAATCTTTATTTCTAGTATAAAAAATACACTTTTTTTGAAATCATTTTCAAATAATTAAAAATTGAAAAATGTCGAGTTTCCCCTATTTAAAAATGAATGACCTCACGCGACTATATAATAATAATAGGGCTGTCTTCCCAAATTTTAAAAGTTATTTTACAGATGCTAGGAAAAATAAAGCGATTGTTAATAATCTTGGGTTTAAATACACGGAAATAATTTAACCTTTTTGCCATAATCAATTCCCCCTCCCCAATTGTCTAAAATAATTCTTGGGGTAAAAAAGAACGCTTTGATGTGCATTTCCACTTTAATAAAAATTAGTTTTTACACAATTTTGCATTATATGTTTACGGCTAAACCACACTACTAAAAATCTCTTTGGTCCTATAAGAACTTGATTAAATATTCCCTTTGTTTTCTATCTTTAAAAAGAAGCGCTGTTGATTTAATAATAAATAATTGATTAAAGAAAATCAAGTGATTTAAAGAATAAACAAAATCAAAAAAATTTGTAACAACTTTAAAAAAGGAAAAAACAAAAAATATAAGTGAATAGAATGGAAATTGGTTTTTTGATTTAAGTCAAAAGAATGAGTTTTATGGCATTAAATTCCACCAAATAAAAATTAAGAAAAAATTGTCATCTGCCTACTTGCCTAATTAAATTTCATTTATTAAAATTCTTCGTAAAGCAAAAAATTCACCAAGAAAACTTACTTAGCCTAAATTGACTATGTAAATTTTTACTAAACAAATCACGGCTATTAAGTGTTTAAGCCTTTGGTTGATATTCCAAAAATTCACGTTAAATACATCATGATTTAAATTAGATTAAAGCCTATAAAAAAATTAAACTAAGGCTTATTTTTTAACAATCAATTTACGGGATAATAAAGCACGGATGTAACCGGGGAATGTTTCCATTTAATAAAATTAATAACATTTTCAAGGAATATTTTTAAATATGCCCACAAATGAGTGTTGGTATTTTTTCTTTCCCGTTAACCAGTGACCTCCTACTTTTTCTTTTTTACGAACCTTGGATACAGCTCTGCTTAGAACATATGGGAAAATATTTAAACCCGAAAGAAATTATATTATAAATGAAATCTAATTTTTAAAATCAAAATGTATTAAACAAATCACATTTTATATGTTTTCTATCTAATTCTGGAAAGGAAATAGGAGTAATGTAAGACTTTTCGTTAATTAATTTAATAAGGTAGTTTAAAATTGATTAGGTTTAACTTATTATTTTTTTGAGTTTACCTAAATACTTAGGGATTATTTCCATGAAATGCAAAAAAAACAAAAAATTAGTGAATTTATCCAATCAAAATACGGTAATTGATAAAAATAATTACAATTTAATTTTTTTTAAGTTCAACAACTATAACATTTAAAACAAAGTGAGATCAATAACAAATTAGGATGAGTAATATGGGTCGAGGCTCTTTTTAATCTAGGTCCGGCCTTTGCTTGCTACTACAGAAAAGAGCACCTGATCAGACGGCCTTTAAATCGAAGAATTCAAATGTTTAAAAATTTGGTATGGTGTATTTTTTTGATTAGAACTAGATTTTTAACGACGTTAAAATATAATTGTATTGTTGTTCAGTATTTTAGTAGCCCTTTATATGAATGTATTTATTTTAAAATTTGAATTGCTTTTCAGTATTTTTGTAGCCCTTTATATGTATATTTGGTTGATTGTGGTCATTTATACAAATAACAAAGTAAAATTTTAAATTGCAAATTAAAAATACCACATGTTTTGCACCTTTAATAGAAACGAATGTAGTATTATATGTTAAAATACAATTTTTATTGAAACGAAATACATAATGCAAAAAGAACCATTATTATCTATATTAATTATTACTTAATTATGTATGATTTGTTGTGAATATGTATAATTCAGCTACTTATATAATTTTTTTAACACATATTTTATATAACTTGATAAGCAAAAAAATATTTTTTGTTATAAATTAAACACCCTATGAATTAATATAATTTAATTATTTTTGCCTTTAACTTAAATAATTTAATATGATGGTCTGTTTAAAACTGTAATTAGATGAGTTTTTTTGTAGCATGAAAAATTTTAAAATTTTACCCCAAAAAATTAGGTCCTAACCCAAAAATTTGTTTACAAATTATGTTTTTTTATAATATAGTTAACATTTTATTTTAGTTTGTTTGGTGTTTAAATGCATTATTTTTCTTTAAACTCAACTTTGATTTAAAATATCGGTATAATTGCAAATACACTGATTTTAAATTTTTAAACTCATTCAAAAATTATATTTTTAATTGTATTAATTTTTAGGGCTTTAATTTTTTTCATATTTTTCGCAATACAATTAGCAAAAGACAATATTTTTTCTTTTTTTATAAAGGTTTTTGGTACGCTCAAACGCACAAAACGACCAACTCAATTAAAATACACGTTCATAATTTTAAATAAATATCAAAATCTTACATATCTGAATATATCGAAATTCTACCGATATCTAGAACTATATTCCATTTTTTTCCAAAATACTAATCTCTTTTTTGTATTCTAAGCCTAGGTTTATCCAACATCTCAAATTTAAAAGCTGATTTTTCTCCATTTGTGGTTTCCAATGTGCCCAAGGTCGAACTAAATTCATGATTATGACAAAACATAACTGTAGCATAACACTGGACAACAAAAAAAAACTACATCCTCAATTTTTTGAGGGTTTTGTAGAGAATTTTCTTGCGATAACGATACCGGGTTTAGTTTTTTTTCTAAGGCCTCCAAATTTTATTAAACCGCGTCCAAAGTTCAGAAAAAAATTTAAAAAATTTTTTTTACTATTAATTCTACAAAAAATCTATTGGCATATTCAGATTCCTTATAAAAAAACATATCTAAAAAAGGTTATTACATAAATTTTTAGCAATTTACTTTCAAGTTATTTAGGATCAAAAAACGGAGTTTATGACAAAAACCACTAATTTTACAAAAATGTAAAAATAAAAAAAAATTAAATATTAAAAAAAAAATTAAACCCCTTACGTTAATAATGAATGTTTTCGTTATCTAAATATATTTTTAAACTTTTGTTACTACCCATAGGTTTTATGATATAGAAGCCATACCCCCAAAATTGAATCTCAACTTTGACACCAAATAACTAAAAATCTGAGGACTTGGCTAAAATTCTGATTTCATATTCGTGATCAGCGCCAAAAACTTGACCAAAACCATAGTTGCCATAAATGTAGCTTAGGGTCGCCCTAAATTTGTTGTCCAGTGTAATCATATTAATTAAATGAAAAAATTGTTCAATTTTTAAAATGCAATTATTTAATATTTGACTTTCCTCTATTAATATTAATATAATCTAATTAAGGCACAACGTGATTACAAAATTTTTTTAAATAAAACATGCCAATTTTTTGAATTACAAATTTAGATTAAATTTTCAAACTACATTTATAATTGTGGCATATGTTACAAGAAAATATCTATGTTATCAAGTTTTTTTGCTTCCAAACTAAGTCAATTATAAATACCTTAATACCGAAAAAATCATATAAATTCTGGCTTTGTTTAAGCCTTATTCAGAACTAGATAGATACTAAGACTTTTGAATTTTAATGTAAAAAAACCCTTTTTTTACTCAAAGGTGGTCGAATAGAGCCCAAACACTTAATGTGATTTTTATTTATTAGACATTTGTGATCAGTTGTTTTTATTTACAATGAATTATATTTTATATAAAACTAACAGTAACATTTATATCAAATTAAGTATAATATCTAATTAAAAAAGGATTTTTTAAAATATGAATGAAGAAAAATATGTTTGGGTAGAAATTTTTAAACAAATAATTAAAGAAATAAAGAGTGAGAGAGAGAGAGAAAGAAAGAAGCGATGCATAAGCAGCATCGAAGGCGTCAATGGGTCTAGAAATTGAATAAAATAAAATAAGGTAGGTTTTTAAATTTCGTTTTTTTAAAAAAGTAAAATACATTAAAAAAAAAATTATATATTTGAATAGATAAAAATTTAAGCTTTTTTTTTAATATAAAAAGTTAATATAATTTATTATTTTTTAATGGTGTAAATTAAGGTCAAAATGTGCCAAAAATGCACATTTTGGCAACTTTAACACCGAATAAAATGAAAACCAGATCAGGTAGGAAAAAACGAAAAAAACCATGATGTTCAGCAAAAAAAACTGCACTAGAAACATTTTTCAGGTTGTTGGTCTAAAATTCTTGTCGACCAGTGTAATCTAAACCAAAACAAATTGGTAGTAGCAGTAGAAAATATGCACAAACCACTTTTATTGATTAATGATACATAAACTTATTAATTTAAATTCGATTCATGTATTTTATTAAAATAAAGTAAGGGAAGGGGTTGGCGCTTAAGATGTGGGTTAGGTAAAAGTTAGTTTGGGTTAAAGTAAAGGCTTTAATCAGATATACTAAATTTTGCCTGCTAGAAATAATCACACAGGCTACTAAAAACAGAATGGCTGTAAAACTAAATGAGAGTATGTTGTAGATTCCTCTCATCATTGCTTTCGTTTCAGTCGAACTAGCCCTATGGTGTTTTTCGGGACTCCGGGCTTACACATTTTTCAGTAGGGTCACGATGTGTCTCATATGGTTTAATCGACTATTTTTCTTGATCTACTGCTGCTTATGTCAATGGCGATTCAAATGCTTCGATTTTTGATTTATGAGTAAAAATAACGGCTGAGAGAGCTTATATCAGGCTGGGGAAAAAAATATGGGCTTTTTTCAACAAATTTTTGATTTTTTTAACAAATGCCCGCAAACTCTTAGGCATGGCAAAAGAAAAGCAAAAAAAGCCCCTTTTCTTCAAAAAACTTCTAGAAGCTTTAAGAAAAAATAATTAACCCATCATTATAATAAAAAAAATCAATTTATTATTATAAAAAACAAAATTGGGCTTTCTGGGGCTCTTTTAAAAAGCCACTTTTTGAGTTTTTTTTTGCTCCTCTTCTTTGTAAGGGTTTTTTATAAATTCTTATTTTGGCCCTTTTTTTGTAGCTCCCTATCTTTCTTTATGTTTTGGGGGAAAAAATGAGCCAAAGTTTATTGGCTCAGTGTTTTCCCAGCACTGCTTATATCATCACAGGTCTCTAAAATTTCGAGAAAACAATTTTTCTAAATTTATTTTAGCGCCATGCTGTAAAACTAAATATTTAAGAAAACTGAAGATGAACTAAAAAATACAATTTTACTTGAAAATTTTATTGTATTTAAGCTATTAAATAATGAAATCCTTTATCAATTGTTGTTAAAAAGTTGAGGTTTATATTAAAAAACTCAATAAACTATGTCTGAAATTGGGACAGAAACTTACTTTGATTGCTTGTTTCGAAGTCGTTCCGGGGACTTCAATAAAATATTGGACTTGTGATATAGCGATGCTAAATATTAGTTAATAATTAAAATAAATCACTTTAACAAATAATTTTGATTTTTATTTATATTCTTAAAGTATGTATTATTTCAATAAAAGAACAAATACCGGCTATGTAAAAATTAGTTTTTATATTGATTAATTTATTTTAAATACTTTCTTATTTAAAATTGAAATATTATTATTGACTATATATAGAATAATAAAAACTAAATCCTCATTTGATGCTACATATATCAATAAATTTCATTGTGATGATTGAGGCGCTTTTAAATTTCATACAGTTTTTCGAAAATTTTTAGTGTATTAAATAGATTTTTTTTGACACAAAACTCGTTTCTACAACAAGTCGTCTATTAACTAAAATAATTTTCTAAAATAAAAGTTTTTAAAAAAGTTATAAAAAAAAATAAATTAAAATTTTTAAAATTTGTAGAAAAATCAAAAATTTTTTTTTAAAAAAAACGTTTAACGTTGAACGCGCCCTATTTTGCAAGAGGAAAATTATTGAAGGAAAACATTTTTATTGTTGATGTTGAACGAACATACATACTCAACTTATTTAAATGCCATTGCCTCTTAATACATATAAAATAAATAAAATTTTTAATAGGATATCCAAGTTGACGTATGTAAGGAGTTCGTCAGGAACAGCGAAAAGAAGTCGCCTACTATTCATCGCGGTGATGGACGTGATCTCAAAGAGCGTTGCCACAAATCTACTGTGGCACATACTGTACGCTGACAACATTCTACTAATGGCTGACAACCCGCAGGAGATGTGTGAAAGTCTAAATAATTGGATAAAAGCGATTGAAAAGCTAGGCCTAAAAATTAACAAAGACAAAACTGAATTGATAGTTCTCGGAGGCTCAGAAGGTGAACAACTGGTAATTAACGATGACTGGTCTCTCAAATCAAAGCCAACAGCAACCTACCTAGGTGCTTACCTACAATCCGATGGAAACGTCGAGCAAGAAGTTAGGAACAAACTCAAAGTTGGGTGGCTAAAATGGAGATCGTTGACAGGTGTCCTGTTAATATACCAATAAAAGTTAAGGGCAAGGCTTACTCAAGCATAGTACAACCGGCAATAACATACGGCTTAGAAACAACAGCTTTAAGGAAAAGCGACGAAAGAACACTACAAGCGATGGAAATGCGCATGCTGCGGATGTTTCTCGGGGTGACTCGCAAAGACAAGATCCGCAACGATCATATAAGAAGTTTACACATAACACCCATACAAAATAAAGTCAAAATCAACAGACTCCGATGGTTTGGACACGTTATGAGGCAAAAAGACGGGCATCTAAGCAATCTGGTAAATGCAATTGAAGTGCAAGGCAAGAATAAAAGGGGTAGACCTAAATTCACCTGGTCTCAAAGAGTAGACGCTAGCATGAGATGTCACAATCTAAATAGAAATGAGTGTAGAGGAAACAAATGGAGACTTAAATTGAAGGAGCTCACTGCCTCAATGGCAAAAAGCTAACAATGAAAAAAAAAAGTAATTATGTCTGGGCGTGTTCAAATTTCAGTCGTTTACCTTTGAACCATTCTTTTTACTATATTTTCTAAGGTCCTGAGCAGTGGCTTTAAAGTTAATTTATCTCAATAAATTTATATCTAAATCTATATAAACATAGCTGATATAATAATTTTTCAGAATTTTAATGATAAAAAATTATAATCAATACTTTTGCGGATGCACTTAATATAAAACAATTTTTTTGAATTTGCCGATAAACTAATAATCTTGGGGGTTGAATGGTATATCATTAAATTTGTCTCCGCTGCCCAAATAATTTGGTATAAGCACCATGCGGCAATTTAACAGGTGACTGTTACGGGCGAATTTAGGGTTATAAAAAATTGTGTTTACATTAAAGAATAAATCCAATTTGACATATTGGAATATGATAGCACTGCCTAACACAGCATTTATTACATTTAGGAGACTTTGATCTCTAGTGGAAATGCTTTTAATGTATTTATAATGTTTTTAAGAATTTATACAAACATCTCTTAATAATTCTAACGCAATTCCAACGAGCCAATACTTTTTTTTATTAAATTTTTAAAAATCAACAATTGAATAAATTTTAAACGCGCCCGCACTATTGTAAAATAAAAATTACACAGGTCAACAATTTTTTGAGAGTTATGAGTTAACTACAGAGATCAAACCTGCCATCTTAGGGAATATCAAATCCTTTTACCGTTTTTCTTAAAACTTAGTTAGTCAGTTAACATTAAAAATTTAAGATAAAAAAGGTCAAAAAACTAAAAAAGATTTAAAAATAAAATTAAAATTTAATTTTTCATGTTCAAAGTTAAACAGTTAAATTCACACTTCAAATAATGTATTCATTAAAAACCGATAATATATTGTGTCGTATTTAAGTTTGGATTATCTAAATGACGATGTAGAGCTTAATATATTAATAATATTTTCTATTATTTGTGATTAAAAATATAAGTTGCAAGGGATTTTTATATGCAAAAAAAAATTCTTTTTCTTTTTAGGGTATATTAAGATCTGTTAATTTGGTCATAAAAGGCCATTTTTTGTTATAGACGGATCTAAGGAGCCAAAGACTGAAGAAACTAAGTAAAACAAAATATAATATATATATGAAATTAGGCCATAAGGGGATGCATTCTTTCATGTTTTCATTTCACATTTCTGACATTGATATTTGTTGACCTGTGTTATATTATTAGTGCATAAAAATGGTATATATTGTTGAATTTAATATTATTAAAATAGGTTTTATATGTTTGTATTGTAATGACTTTGAAGCTGTGCCTTTTTTAACCAACCTTTCTAAATTATATCACAAACACAATTTGAAGAATCGTTATACCTAAATATCATTTACTAAGTTTTCAAAATATCGTAACCAAAGTTAGGTAATTTAACTTTAAAAATCACTAACTTGGCTTTAAAAAAATGGTTTAAATTTGAAAATTGCAAAAAATTATTTATTTTTATTTTTGATACAAAAAGAGAATTTTTATTGCTATTAATAAAATTTGGCCACTTTTAGTTACAATGTGTTTTTTATAAGAAAAATTTTATATTATTTTTTCTGAAATTTTTTTGAAGAATTGAATGATGTTTAAACGCGGTAAAAATAATTTTAAACATGACACACCCTATGAAAAACGCGTGTCGGTTATGTTTTGCTTTGTATATGTGGGCATGTCCTGTCTAAATGTATGAGTGCTCCTACTTGAGTCTCTTCGATTAAAAATGGATGAAATGAAAGCTGGTTGCCATTTTGGATTGGCCCGAAGAAAGAAAAACATGAGGACTACAAAGATAAAAAAGCATCCTATGGCCACTAAAGTTAGCTTTCTTCTACGCCTAACTGCTTTCAATATTTCTACATGGTTGTTCTCGTTGACTTCGATTGGAACATTCACCCTATCGCTGTGATAGGTGTCATTCTGTGATATATTTGCAACTGATTTTAATGTCGTTTCCAATGTCACGGTTTTTTCTTTAGATGCCAGTGTGAAAGTAGACTGATTCAAAACACTTAGGTTATCTTCGGTAGTCAAATAGAAGGAATCTGGTAATTCAATGATCGATAAATTTTTGACTCCGTCCGGTCCCACGCATTTTCCTTGTGAAATTAATTTCTGTCGGTGTGAGTCACCGTCCTCATTATTGGCCGCCCAACTTTTGGCCCATTGTATGAAGGGTACTTGTCTCTCGTCACAAATTAACGGGTTATCTATAATTATTTGAAAATAATCAAACGCTATTATAAATAACATGTAAATGCGCTTAGCAAATTTTATAACATCCTAGCTTTCATGCTTGAGGTCTGGTGTTCAATGCCGCCATTAGGCAGCTAATACAAATAGAGCGACTTTGAGGCAATGAAACCTTCCTGGTTGGCTTCAAAAAATATGCCATAGGCAACGCTACGTTCAAAGTGAGTTCTAATTTTCAGTTAAAAAATATTTTTTAGAGTTTTTTACAACATTTTTTGAAAAAGTATATACTTAATATATTTTTGAAAAAATGCGTTTTTCACATTATACTTTAAATATTTAAAAAAAAAGAGTACATTTTATACGTGGTAGTAAAATGCCAAATCGCTGTCGAGAAACTAAATCTTACTATACCATCGACAATATTTTCTCGGTCGATAGGAGTTAAATGATGGTGCATGGCACCCTTAATTTGCGGATGGGGGCAGATATTCCAAAACTAAATTTTTTTATATGTATAATATACGATATGAACTTATAAATATATATGACATAAAAAACGGATACCTTTAATATCAAATATATCCAATTTCCTTAAGTTATTGAGGGCATCAGCATCAAACGAATTCAAATGATTGTGACTAACATTTAGGATGTGTAAATAAACCAGGCCAATCAATGATTTAAAAAAGGTTTGATCTAACATATTTTGGCTTAGATCAAGATATTCTAGTTCACTGACTCCTGCAAAGGCCTCTTTACCCAGCTCACGGATTTCGTTCCTATCCAGATAAAGGTCTCGTAAATTCTCCAGATTACCGAACGTTCCAGGCTCAATGACCATAATTTGCGACTGAGAAAGGATTAATTTCTCAAGATTCACCAACCCGTCGAACATTCCAGCCTTAACAACCGAAATTAAATTCTGGCCGAGCTTAAGACTCTTAAGTCGAGATGTTTTTAGGTAGGTTCCTGGTTCTATGTGTGCTATCCTATTCATCGTAGCGTCCAATGTTATCAACCGTTCCAAGTTTTTAAAATTTTCCGCTGTCAGACTAGTAATCGTATTGTTAGATATATTTAAAGCTTCCAGCTCGTTCAAATTCTTGAGACAACGGTTTAGGACTGTAATGTTATTAGACCGCAAATCAAGCGCCTTCAAATGTTCTAGATTGGCGAACACGTCATCGTCTAGTGTTTCAATGTCCGAATAAACCATTTCAAGGTGTTGTAATTGGGACAGTGGTTTAAAAGTATATTTCTCTACGTGTTTTAGGCTGGGTACGGATAAATGTAAATATTCTAAATTGGTAAACCCACCAAGAAAATTTGTCAAATTACGGATCACCTCCGTCTTTGTAACGAACTTTAAAAGCTTAAGACTCGTTCGAAAACCATCGTTCCAACTTGGATCCAGGTGCTCTATATTATTAGCTACTAAGGTAAGGTGCTGCAAATTATGGCAACCCGAGCACAATGGCTGATCAATCAAAGTCAGAGTAGGCAAATTCACCGTAAGCTTGGTTAGATAGAAAAGTTGACTAAAAATTGGGAATGGCCAAACTGTTAAAAGGGATTTTGCATCTTCTTGATTTTCAGGCATACTCTGTGAGAATGTGATTTCTCTTAAGCTTTTTTCTTGGCCCACGAAAGCATCATTCTCAAATGCTTCAATCAAATTGTCGACTAGCACAAGTTCTCTGAAGCTGTGTCCATTGAACAATTTTTGCCTAACTGTTGGAACAGAACTTCCAGTAAGGTTAAGTATATCTATTTCGTTAGGGTGGGCAAAATTTAGGTCACTGTCATCATATATTTCCACAGTATTTTTTATAGTTTTGTCGTTTGAATTGCACACCGCGCTTCCATTTCCAACGCAGGAATCAGATATTGCGTAGCGGCCAAAATTTTCAAGAGTGGCTGAAGTTTGCCCGACTGAGAATCCCCATGCAATAATTATTATATAAAATAGGTATAAGGATCTAAGGGATCCATTAAAATTAGACATTTTCTCAAATTTAAAATACATCCTGCGTTTAATTTGAATACATCAGAGATCAAAATTTAAAACAAATATTAGCTCTTACACTACCTAATTCAGTGAAAATAGCTTAATTTTTACACATGATGCAATGTGGCACCTATCCACACACCCATACAATTTTGGCCCACATCCTATCTCAAAGATCAGACTTGGCAGAAATCTCAAATCCATTTTAATAGAGGATAATAATATATAAAACAATTTATGACGAAATTATAAAAAAACATGTTTAATTATATCGACAAAAATCATTTTTAGAGAGTAAAGTTTATGAAAATATCAATACACATCTTTATGATGGCCTTATATTATATAAATAGTTACTTCCGCCTTCGTCTATTTGTCCAAAAATAAATGGCCTTTTTTTAACCAAATGACAGATTTTGCGACCTCTGGAACAGCCTAAAAAGAAAAAATTCAAGATTTATCTTGTCAATATAAAATTTACCTTATTTTTTTATCTCAAATAATGAAAAATAAAATATCTAAGTACATAGGTCAACAAATATCAATGTCATATATGAATTTAATGAAAACATAAAAGAATGCATCCCTATGATGGCCTAATCTTATATACATTTATTTTTCTTAGTTTCTTCAGTCTTTGGCTCCTTAGATCCGTCTATAACGAAAAATAACCTTTTATGACCAAAGTCACAGATGTAAATATACCCTAAAAAAAATAATTTAAAAATCTTTTGCGCATAAAAATCTCTTGTAACTTTTATTTTTAATCACAAACAATAAAAAATAAATTTTATTTATATATCAAGTTCTTACATCGACATTTAAATAATACAAAATATTTCGCGTCCAAATTTAAATACGACAGGATATATAAAGGGTTTTTAATAAAAATATTCTTTAAAGTTTGAATTCAACAGTTTAAATATTGTGAATATGCAAAAATTAATTTCAATTTATTTATGTTTTTGAATTTTATTTGGTTTTATGACCTTTTTTCTAAAATTTTCAATGTTTATAACTGACTAACTAGGTTTGATTAGGAAAAACGGTAAACGGATTTGATATACCCTAAGATGGCAGGTTTGATCTCTGTAGTTAACTTATAACTCTCAAAAAATTGTTGACCTGTGGTATATCAAAAAGCTCTTACATCAGCAATTAGATTGTACAATATATTTGTCACCTCAGTGACCCAGTTTATTATCTGTAATATTATTTAGTTTGAATTTAACACTAACTGTTTAAATAGATAAATATTCTTACAATATTTTTTTGTTTTTTTTTGTTATTTTTTTCTAAAATTTTTAATTATCATAGCTGACATATTAAGTATGATTTAAATGGTAAAAGCATTTAAATTATGCCTAAGATGGCTTTGATCGCTGAAGTTGGCTCATAAATCTCAAAAATTTGACTTGTGTTATAAAATTAATACTAGATATTTGTAATAAACAAAGTAACTTATTTTAGCACTCCCAACTACCTAAAAACAGGCTCGGCCCGTGGCCTGTTATTGCCCCTAAGCAACTGTTTTAAATACCTAAAACAATATTTGTCAAAATATTTTAGTGAACCACCTACTAGTATTATTAAAGGACTACCGTATTTACATAAGGTATAATTAAGGTGGAATTTCATGGTTCGCGTTTATATGCTGCCTTTTTTGTATACCACAGGTCATAAATTTTTGAGAGTTATTAGCTACTACGTTGATCAAACCTGCCATCTTAGGGATTTTTAAATCCGTTTACCGTTTTTTCTAATCAAACTTAGTTAGTCATCTATAAATATTGAAAATTTTAGAAAAGATGTCAAAAAACAAAAAAGATTTAAAAACAAAATAAATTGATTTTTTTTGCATATTCACTAAAGTAAAACTATTAAATTTAAATTTTATTTGTATTAAATATTAATAATATTTCGTGTCGTATTTAAGTTTAAACGCGAAATATTTTGTATTATCTAAATGCTGATGTAAGAGCTTAAAATTTTACTCATCATTTGAGATGACCATTATAAGTTACAAGGGTTTTAATATAAAAAAAAACTCAAATTTTTATTTTAGGGTATTCTCGAGGTCGCAAAATCAAGGCCATTTTTCGGTAAGAACGGATCTAAGGGGCCGGTGGAAACTTAAGGCCATCATGGAAATGCATGCCTTAATAATCTTATTTTTTTTAAATATTGTTATTTGTTGACCTGTGTATTAACTACAATCCAACCAAATGCTAATTAAAAGTCATATATAGAGTATTGATATGATGTGCTGGGATACCCAAATTCACGGAAATGCACATATATTCTTGCGTTTTAATTATAGGGTGTTTGTCATGTTTAGATTATTTTAAGAAGCTTAAGTGTGTTAGTTTGATGTTAAGATAGTGTAGATTAAGGTGAGTGGTTGGGTTTATATTAATTTTAAAATTAAGTATTATATTAAAAATAAAATTAAATTTTTTCTATACGCCAAATATGGTTGTAAAAAATTTAAATTTCCCACCTGACTTATGCAAGTCATATAATGGTTTTGTGTATTGTATAATAGTCTGAACACCCGTCCTGTGTATTAGCTAATGTTTTTTCTACACCACTTTATAGTCAACATGACTTTGAATTAACAAGTTTAACTACAATATATTCTGATATAACTTTTTTTTTAATTTAATTTAATTTTGAACTTATAAAACCCAAGGTTTATTGGTAAAAAAGGTCGGACGACATTGAGCTCAAGTGAACTTTGTTATGTTTAAATTTTAGTTGAGCAAAGAGCCTGGTTAGTAGTTAAATGGGTGATTGCACGAATTTCTGAGCCTTCCATATTTCTGAAAGCCTAGGCCTAAAATCTTAGATCACCGGCGTGTGATGAACCTCATTTAAATCTGCTGAGCCGCTCTAGTGTAATGGCAAAGCCCTAACTGGTAAGTTGTCCCTAATGGGCAAAAAGGTCTAGAGGAAACATATCATAAATTTTTTTTTGGGCGAAAAATAACACCAATACAGGGGTTGGAGTGAATTCCAGAAGCTCTGAAATACCATTTTAATTCAATTGTTTACAATAAGAAAATTTTTAATTAATATTTAGGTGAATTTGGGGTACCCAGATACCCCATTAAAATTTTCTAAAAAATATTTTTACGCCTTTTATTATATATAATTTGCTTTTATTTAAAAATATTCCCACAACTCGCAAATATATATATTTAAAAATGTAAACAAATAATCGCAACAAGTATTGATCCAACGAAAGCCTTACTACAAGAAACTCAATACCATGTTTTTAGCAGTTTTTAACGTTATTATCTTTTAAAATAGATATCTTGTTTAAACTTTATCATATAATATTTAGTGTATTATTTGTGTCTTATTAAGGACAACAAAATGTCACAAAATATGAGTTTATGAATACATGAAAGCTTTATAATAGCTTTATGTCAAACTTTTTTCCGATTTTCTTAGTTTCTTACGTCTCTGGCTCCTTAGATCCTTCTATATCGAAATAATGGCTTTTTTGACCGAAATGACAGATTTTGCATCCTCGAGAATATCCTAAAAAGATATATTTAAAAATCTTGTCTCCGGTTCCCACATATTTTGGTATTGCACCAAATGTCGATTATTAACAGGTAGCTGTTACGGACGATTTTATTTTTTTGTATTTTAACATCGTTAAGATTTAAAGGATTTTTTGTCTTAAAACTTTAACGAATGTTTTACCTAAATAACAAACAAATTTTGAAAGTTGAAAAATGTGGACTATTTTAATGATCTTATTTATAAAAGTAAATTGGATAAAAATTATGGCGAAATCAATTTGATTTACTTCCTAAATCAACAAAACATATAGTTGTATCAACCTGGTTCAAAACCCAGTTCCAAGCATTGCGCGGCGCTTATAAGATTTTGCATCTATTCCGTATTTAGTACGCAAAAAATTATTGCATTTAGACTTGTCAATCGAGCTGAAAAACTGCAAAATAAACAGCCAAGATGTTTATTAAGTTTTTCTCTACGGTACATTAATTTTCATTCCATTTTTCAAACTGTATTAAGTTTTGTCCTCATCAAATCAAACTGTTTAAACGGGATGAGTGCCCGTAATCATTTTCAATGTTTTTTAGTTCAAACGTAAAACCATAATATTTAAAGGTTTAAAACCGTATTAGCATAAGCCATAGAGATAATGTTTGGTAAGTGGGCAACTTATTAATAGCACATCTTAATTTATAGGCGCAAAGCGCCTCGATTCGGTAATTATTGTAGATTTATCGTTGAAAACATAAGTTTTGCATCGATGTGGTCATATGTCTTAAAAAACAAAAGAATGGACTTTAGATGTATTAGTAACCCTTATTTTCCAAAACTATGAAAGATCCAAATATGTTGGGTCATAAAGTCTTAAAGCCATTTTTTGATAGTCGTTAAGTAATTTCCTGATTCCCTTATTCTTTATCAGCTAACATTCATTGGCGGCAACTTGAAAAACAAAAGGAATTTTACTAGGTTGGCACATGTATTATATATAATTTACATCTTTTTAGTTGGGTTCGGATCAGTTTTTTTACTGTTATTCCTAAAAAAAATCAACTAAATGCAATTTGTAATGTTTTTACACGTTTAAACCTTAAACAAAACATGTACTACTAACGCAAAACCTTCTTCAAGTTTAGACACATTATTTGTCATGCTCTCACTTTTTTACCCTTCTTCATAATAGTTATATTACAAGGACATACATTATAAGGACCCTTAAAAGCTTTTAACGATATTGAACTCTAAAACACTCGCGACATAAGACTTTTCATTAGAAATATAAGTTACCCATTTGTGTCAAATAAAACGTAAAGAGCATATTTAACTTTGGACCTGGTTGCATTTAGACATTTTTAGACGGATGTTGTGCTAACAATCAGATTAATTGAAATTTTGAAACATATTTACCTAGATTAGAAAAAGTCATATTTTTTAATAAATGCTAAAAATAGCTTGTTTAGGTTTTGAAATCCGTGTTTCACAGAACTTTTTTTTGTGGAATTGCTTATAAAATAAATGTTTCTTAATCGCCCTGCTCTCAAAGTGTGCCAAGGCGCTAAAATGAACTCTGCCTGAAATTTCTCGTAGTTTATCGTAATTATACATCTAAAAAATTATAGGTAATTTGTAAAATACACGGTAAGGCTCCAATATAACATATAATTACTAAAAAATATATTTTAAGGCAACATCAGGCAAAATCTATGCTTAAAGCTCATTTTTTGAAATTAAAAAAAAAATATAAATTTGTTAAAATTACAAACCTCTTAACTATTGTTGCAAATCTCGAGCCTCTTTAGTCATGTCTATAGATTAATTAATTTTTTTTTAATTAATATTATCCAATTTAACTAACTATAAACGCACAATTTTAAAAACTTAGTATTAGTATCACTTTAAGTTAGGAAAGCATGGTTTCGGGTCATAAGCTTAATTTTGCATGTGTCACTTCAAGGCGTTAGATCAAAATACCTAAAATTAATTTAAATCTTTAAAATATTAGATTTTAGGTTTTTGAGACGAACACCTGGAATATGCTTGTCAATATTATAAGCTAATTCGGTGGATATTGGCTCCCCTGATCTGTTTAGCCCCTCTTGACTTCTAATAATTTTTTGGCTCAGTTTTATAAATGCCAGTCCATGCACGGGGGCAACTCAAGTACCTATGTTGCCCTTATTGATGGACCAGCTGTAGAGCCCGTAGCGCTTTTTGTGCGGAAATATTAATATAAATTGATTATAGATGCTCAAATCAACTAAATTTTTTGTAGAAATAAACCAGTTTTCAAATACCATGATTTTATTATTAATATATACTATAAATACACATGCAAATTTAATCCCTGAATTCATATTACAATATAGAAAACTTAAAATAATAAAAATATATGTTAGTTTTGAAATATATAAGACATAACTATGAAATATGAATTTAAAGGATTTTTGACATCGAAGATCATAAATTTATAAATTTTCTTGCTCTATTACATTACGAATAGGTTTTTTTAAAATCTTACAAAACCAACACATCTGAAATAAATGGTATGTGGTCAGAGGCGTATAAAGGGGTTGTCAAAAGGGGGCAATTGCCCACCTTTAGAATTTTTTTTTAATTTTTGTGATGTTTGCGGTTATAGGGAATAAAAAGCAATAAAATTGCTATATAATGGTAAATATATAGTCTTACAAATTAATTTTGCAAATAACAAATATTAACATTAAAATTTAATGTCTTTCCTCCAAAAATTTCTTGCCCCCCTTTCGAAAGGTTTCTGCATACGCCCCTGTATGTGGTATTATAAAAAAATGGGCGACGCCAGTTTTATATATTTTCATAAATTCATATTGACGAGCTCAGAGTGATGTGCCTGCCTGCTTTAATAGAAAAAACTGGGGAGGGGGGGGGTGGGGTAGGGGCTCTAAAATGTTAGAGTTAAACAACGAACAAAGGGCAAATTTGTCTAGATTAAATTTACGAGTACTAAAAATTTGATTTTTTAAAATGAAGAGTGTAAGCCCGCCTTGGTCAAAAAAAGTAAACGAGTTTCTCTCAAAAAGATATAATCACTGGATGTTTCAATAAATGTGTAATTAACTAAAACTAGATAAAATGCATAAGAAACAAATTTTTATATAAGTTTCACTGCGTTTCAAGATTTTCAATTTTTCCCTTAAATGGTTACTTCTGTCATCCAAATCGGAGTTTATCAAACAGGTGCATTGTTAATAGCGCAAGTATGATTTTAATTTTGAGGTAACTCTGTGATTGTTGATGATTAGAATTTGTAGCATTTACTATGGATGAGCGTTTGACATTCTCTTCTAAAATTTAATTATTTATAACATAAACATATTAAACAACTAATTTACAGTGCTGGCTACAATAAAATGGTACGTTAGATATCATGAAAACATCATCTTGGCCAATTAATTGTGACAGAAATCATTTAATTGTAATTTTTTTATTTGTAACAACGATCAATAAAATAGAGGTAGATAGCCACATTATATGTGACCATAATCATTCTTTTTTATACTGACCAATTTATAATAGCCAGCACTATATTGAATTGACTCTCTAGTATCCATATCCCATAATTAAAACATTTAAACTTGATATTATACGACAAGCCTATACGAGCAGGGCCATAAGAGTCGCCATGCAGGCACTAACATTAAACCAGCACCCCGAAAACTGTCACAGTTGTGTATATAGCTAAAAGCAGGCTTCCTTAGAATTTATTGGTTAGGGCTAACTGAAAAAGTAGCTTGCTTCTAGAAACCAATTGGGTTGGGGACTTGCCGTGATGCCAAGACGATTCCATATCATTTTCGCTTTAAGTTTGTTTGTTTAGGACATATTTATTTTGAGATCTAAAAAATTACATTATTACTATATTTAATTTTTTCAGCTAAGGGGGCTATTAATTTTACCGGGCCAGCTTGGGCCGTATTCAGGCTGGTCAGAATAGAACGGCCCGTTATAATTCTTTCCCCTCTTTTTTGTACCCAAAATATTAAGACAATCAGCCAAACCAGTTAAAATATTTTTAAGATGCCCTACTCTTTACTCTACTCAGTCACCAGAAATCTTAGGGTAAATGAAACATAATTGTAACTTGTATAAATTTGTTGCAGTGACGAAGCTGGTGCAACGATATAATTGGGAATCTCCTCGGGAGTTTTATCTATAAATAATTGAGGGCGCGCTTGAATTAAAATCTATTTTCTTACACGTCATTTTGAAGAAGCAACAAAGTTTTATATCTCGTTTTAATTTTAGACATAAATATTACGAGTATATAAGGACAATTGAAAAATATTTTTACCAATATATAATATTTAACATTTTTTTGAGCAAATTACCGGGTAAGACCGTTAGGTTAAAAATGAGCCCAATTTTCTCAGCCATATTCGAGTCAGTGGTTGATTGACATTCGTACAACCCCTGATCTTCTTCTCGAGTATATCTGAAGTTTTATTAATGATGTCAAAAATAAGAAATATTTTTTTATCTCGCGTTTTAGTATATTTGTTATTTTATTAGGCGCCTAGAGACGCTGTTTCTATTAACTTTCACAGGGAATTGATGGTATATATGTTATTCCTTATATTAAAAATCATATTAGGGCAAATTAAGGATTCTTTTTTTTAAATTTTTTTGTGCTTTATAAGTGTGAATCTTTTTAATAAAAAACACTGGACAACAAAATTTGGACGACCCTAAGCATCATTTATGGCAACTATGGTTTTTGGTCAAATTTTTGGCGCTGAACGAATATGAAATAAGAATTTTAGCCAATGCCTCAGATTTTTAGTTATTCGGTGTCAAAGTTGAGATTTTTCAATTTTTGGGCTATTTTGGGCTTCCATACCATAAAACCTATGGGTAGTAACAAAAGTTAAAAAATATATTTAACTAACGAAAACTTTCACTCTTAACGTAAGGGGTTTAAATTTTTTTTAATATTTAATCTTTTTTTATTTTTTTATTTACATAAAATTAGTGGTTTTCGTCATAAAATCCGTTTTTTGATCCTAAATATTGAAGTAAATTGCTAATAATTTTAGGTAATAACCTTCATGTTTTAGGAATCTGAATATGCCAATAGATTTTTTGTAGAATTAATAGTAAAAAAAATTTTAGGAATTTTTTTCTGAACTTTGGATGCGGTTTAAAAAAATGGATTCATTGGAAAAAAAACTAAACCCGGGATCGTAATCGCAAGAAATTTTTCCAAAAACCCTCAAAAAATCGTTTATGTTTTTTTTTGTTGTCCAGTGTAATTCATTATGATGAAAAATTCTTAACATTGTCTCATAATTAGCATAAAACAGTTTAAACATTTTGTTTATTATAAGAAAAATTCTATGCAATTTAAATTTTGCCCTAATTTGCGAGTAATAAATATTCAATTTAAAAAAATTACCAAATTAATGACGCGGCTTTAAAAACAAATGCCCTTATAAAAACACTTGCCTAAAGGATCTTTGATGCAAAATTGTTAATACAGTGTTTTATTAATTAAAATGAAATTTGAAAGTATTTTTCAGTGTTTAAAAAAGAATTCAGCCGCAGTAATTCCCTCAATTCTAGTGAATGGTGAGGAAAGAAAAAAGTGAACATGAGGGAATTCGCTTTTTCACGGGGGTGAAAAATATTCAAATGAAAAATTTTCATTTACAAAAAAATGAATATTCCTCATTTTAATAAAAAAGAACTCAGTTTTTTTATTTTTTGGCAAAACGGAGTTTAGATAGTTTTGATGAACCTCTTTTCTTTTTTTTTCAATATGGAATTTTTTCAAATGAGTCGGAGTGAGGTACTCCGGGCAATTTTTGGAAAACAGTTTTTTTATATGGCCAAACTCATGTTTGTTATTTTTACATTTTATTATAATAATCAAAATTTTTATAAGTTTTTTAAAGAACCAAGCTTAAATTTATTAATTTTTTAATAATATTTCCTTAATTTGGTATTCTTGGGTACTAAATCCCGTTTTTAATTAATTCACACTCAAAAGCAATTATACCCAAATTTGGCAGCAGTTCTTCCCCTTGATAATCTTAAAGTTCTCTGAAAAAACAAATATGCAACATTTTGCCTCAGGTAATTTTGGCTGCCAAAATTAGAAAACTTCAATGTATAAGCATATGCATATTATCCAATGAATATTGGTGGGCGGTCAAATTGAATGATTGACAGGGGCTTTATACACAAAACTATTGGAAAAAATGAGTTTTTAGGCTCCTTGCAGCAATGTGAAATGTGACCAGGCCCGATTCTAGCTTTCTCCATTTGGGGTGGCAAAAAAAACGCTTGGGGTGGCAGTAAAAAAAACCACCTAAAATTTAAGTAAAATAGTTTATGCATTAAATTTAGGATTTAAAGAAATTTTTATATTATTTTACTTACTATCTGAATTTATATAGATATTGTATAATTGAAACTTCTGCTTATTGGATTTATAATAAGCTTCGTTCCACACTTGTCTGCGATATAGGCCTTGGATAAAATAAATTTTGTGTGGTCACGCAAGATAATCTATTCATATAATTAATTAACAATTTCCAATATAATTTTTTTATTACTAAATTGAATATTACAATATATTGCGAAAGTAAGTTTTTTTAAGGTCCTGTCGGGATGACTCTTTCAATATTTGAGAATGTTAAAGTCGTTTTCAGGGAACGCAAACTCCAATCGCAGCTTTTTTTTTAAACCGGTTGAGGTATAGTTACTAGAAACTCGTTTAAATTTTCTAAGCAAAAATTCTGCTTCCTCATTTGCCGGTGGCAAAGAAGTCACAGCCTTACTTTCTGATGGACACACCCTGGGATAAATGGTCAGTATATGATCCTAATTTTAAATAAAAAAATGAGAATTTATTATACTCAAAAAAATTACAAAAGAATAAATTATAAAGGGAGTTAAATGCATATAGACCCTGAATTATCGCATATTTTTGCAAAAAATATAGTAACAAGAGTATATATAAGACTTTTTTTAACTTTAAAAAGCCCAACATTAGCATCATGGCTTTTTTGTATCTATTAACATTAACAACGCAGAAATTCCAGATTTTTACTTTTCAATTGAGTTCACTTGGCTATTCAGCTTGTTCGGAGAAGCCATTTGAGCTCATTTGAGGAGAAAAGAAACAAAATGCATTTTTTTGAGGATTATTCATTTTTAAAATTAGGAATTTTTTTGAGGTGAGTTGCAAGAGAAAGGAATTTTTTTTTTCATTTAAATTTTTTCAAATAAGGGGGGGTAAAAAATGGTAAAGAGTTGAGTTCAAAATATGGCTAATTTTGCCAAAAATTTTGAACTGTAACTCTTACATTTTTAAAAATTAAAAACCATTATTTTTTATTAGTATATGCCTTAAAAACGTTTTTGAGAAAGACATTATAATACCTTATTTTTAATTTAGAGTTTCTTTCTTGTGGCTCGTATATGAATGAATAGCGCGGATTTTCGACAAATTTAAATCCACCGATGGATAGGATTTGGTTATTGTCCAGCTTGATCCATGAGATCTAAATTAAGATTTATTAGGTGTATATATACCATTATGTAGCCTACGGCATATAAAAATAGTCAAATTTTAGTTGCTGAATTTCGTTCCTACACACATGACAATAAATGTACTCATTTCATAGCAATGTCCTATATACAATGTAAAAGCTCAAGTTATGTTCAAAATTCAAAACTTAGTTAAAATCTCGTAATGATACCTGCTATGCAAAAATTTTAGGACTAATTAACTAGCACCTTTGGCCATACATTTAACATTTTGTTTGTAAGCACATGGTAAAGGCGTCATTTTATATACAAAAAACCCTGTAATCGAGATCAAAGTCAAGACCTGAAAAACCCGTCCTACCCGATGCCAGCTTGCCCAATACGGGTCGGGCTAAAATTTAGAACGGGCTAGGCCTGAATAAGAAATATGTGCCGCGCCAATTAAAATTCGTTTTGCCTAATTTTTTATTATTATTATTAATAAATTTATTATCACACACTAAAGTGTATTAGTTGTACACTCGGTTAGTATTGTTTATTTTAAAACAAATTTAGCTTGTTATATTTAATTTTACATATTTTTAATTCTGAGCATGGTCGGGTTTTATATAAAAAACTATATTTTTGGTTGGGCAGTCCCGAATCACAGGTTTGGGCGGGCCGGAACCCAATTAAAATATTGTTGGGCTGGCTTGGCCGAATCATCACGGCCCGGGTAAATCTCTTTCTTGTATTTATTGCGTTGCATTGGGACCATTATATTAAGACGGTCAAAATACGATGCTTAGGGGTGTCAAGTGATATTTATCAAATAATTGGGCTTTTGAGCCAAAATAATGTTTTGAAAGAAATGTTTCAGAAGCTCGGCAAACGAATATTCCTGACATTAAAAATGCAACAGCCATTTTTACGATATGTATAGGTTTACTTTCAGGCCCTTTATGAATTTAATTAACTTAGTTCTCTTTGTCATATTTGTATAAAAATTAGTTGTACCCAATGAAAGTCATAAATAATTGATAAAGGCAAAAAAGAAAGTCTTAAGTGATATAAATTGGACAAAATCAAAAATGCATCAACAAGTGTAAAAAAAAGAAAAACTAAAAATAGTGTAGTAGAAAATAAAAATTGATTTCTGATTTTAGAAAAAGCACGCAAAAGAATGCATTTTTGTGGCAATAAGTTCCACCAAATAAAAATTAATCAAAATAAACCTACCTAATTTGTATTGAAATTATCCTAAATAGATTTGATCATGGTAACATAGCTTAAATTAATTATGTAAATTTTTCCTATTATAAAATCGCTACTACCTTTAATTGCCAGTCCCAATAGTCATATAATACATAAAAAACATCACTTATTATGATTAGATTTTGAATCAATAGGATATATTTAACGCATTATAATTGAAATTTTCATATATTGAAATTTTTTAACGGGACCTGAATGTAGAGCTGTAACCGGAGAAAATTGTTTTTTTTTACTCTTTTTTAAGGTAAACTACATTCGTTTTTACAATCAAAAACTACATTGTTTTTACAATATTTTCTAATTATCGAAGCAATTGTTATAAGTATATTATTATATTTAAAATATATATATAATAAAAACTACTAAAGAAAATTCAAACCCTTTATGAAATTTTGATAACAATATGTAGGGCACGATTTGTTTAAATTCTTTGGTATGAAAATGCAAAATTTGAACCTTTTTATATTTCAGGATTTAATTGCCATCAACTTTATTAGCTAGAAAAAAGATGACGAAAAACAAGGCCAGGGAAAGAAAAAAATCCATGTGTTTGACGTTTCTTCACCTTTTCCCATTTAGGAGCGTTATACCCGATTAGGTTTGACCCGAACCGATTAATATTGCCGACAGGTTAATTAATAAGATTTGCTCGATACAAGCAACCAGGTTTTTAGCCTGGGCTTTTAATTTGAGCATAGCGTTTAGAGCTATTGTCTAATCAGACCACTCAGCAGCTTCAAAGCGGTTGCACATGTATACTTTTTTGCAGGAAAAACCTCCTGTGCACGAATTCAAACTTGCGATCTCCTGCATCTATGACAGGATCTTTTGCCCAGAGCTGGGAAAAAACCCATTTTTTGACTAAACTCAAATTTTTGTTTTCCAAAAATTTTATGACAGATTAAAAAAATTAACTATAAATAGATACAAAATTTAAGCAAAAAATCATAAATTTTATAAATATTTTCTTGATTAAAGCTAAAACCCTTTAGTTTTTCTAAATTTCGAAAAAGAAAAAAATGAGTTTGACTCAAAAATAGGTTTTTTCCCAGCTCTGCTTTTGCCAAAGCCGATGGGGAAATGTTAAACAAAATATTACCATATTATCAATAGTAAATCAAAAAAACTTGCTGAAATTTATCTGGATATAAATAACCCACGATAGGATGTGGGAATGGTAAATAAACAAAATTCGAGTTTAACATACGATCTCTCCTTATGTAAAAAAAAGTGGGACTTTTTTTATTATATCAATAATAGAACTTGGTCTCAATTTTGCCGTTTTTGATGCAGTTCCACCCCATTACAAAATAGACCTTTTGGTTACCCGAGAGTGTTTTAAATGAACTGTTTGGCTTTAAGAGTATTTTTTTTTGAAACTAATTAATTATAGCAAACAAATATTTTTAAATTTAAATAATTATTAAAAAAAAAATTAGATTGCATTATTTAGTATTTAATTTAGTCCAGCATAAGAATTCATATATTTTCTGATATGTGTATATGTGTATTAGTGTAATATATATATTTTTTTATGCGTACCCACTAATCACTTGTTAAAATTTAAATAAATTCATATATTAAATTTGGAGAGCTTTTTGATTCATTAATTTTTTCTGTATTCAATTACAAAATAGAAGCATTTAAAAGTATACCGTTTCGTCAAACGATAAGTTTTTAATGTGGCAATCGAGGAAAGTTGTCGACATTTTTGGCGTCGAAATGTTGTAATTTGGCGGTTTCCGTACCACAGGTTCAATCCCTAAAAATTTATATAAAATAGATCAACGGTTTGCCAATCATTGACTGCTATTACAGGTCAACAAATTTTTGAGAGTTATGAGCTAATTATGGAGATCAATACCATTTTAGGGATTTT
This sequence comes from Acutogordius australiensis, assembly GCA_030555515.1. Taxonomy (NCBI): domain Eukaryota; kingdom Metazoa; phylum Nematomorpha; class Gordioida; order Gordea; family Gordiidae; genus Acutogordius; species Acutogordius australiensis. The sequence continues at coordinate 9,082,094 of CM060242.1, forward strand.
CAAATCCGTTTACCGTATATAATCAAATTTAATTAGTCAAATATAAACATTAAAAAATTTAGAAAAAAAATCCAAAAAAAAGATATAAAAACAAAAATAAATTTAAATTTTTTCTACAACATCGAACTGTTAAAATAAATCTTTGATTAACTTTTATTGAAAACCGATAATATATCGTGGTATTTAAGTTTGGACGCAAAATATTTTGACTATTTAAATTCTGATCGAGGAGCTTATACAAAAAAATCTATTTCTTATTTTTAATAAATATAAGTTAGGGATTTTTATACGATGTTCTCGATGTCAATTTGGTCAAAAAAGGCCATTTTTTTCTTTATAGGGACGGATGTTAGGAAATAAGGTCGGAAGAAACTAGGAAAAACGAAACAGATATATGAGTTAAGGCCATCATTAAGTTTTTATAAAATTCACACTAGTGCCATTGATATTTGCTGACCTATATATTTGTTAACATATTTCAATATTTATGCTATTAGTTTCATCAAATTAAATGTTAGATTCTCTCTACCCATAAATATAAAAACTGCCTTATAAGTTTATTGAAATATTTAATTACAAATACATTATATTCGTTGGACAAATCCCTATTGGGTTAAATCACAATTCACATCAAATAAGCCTGTTATCAGGCCGGTTTAGAGCAATTTAGATGATAATTCTTGAGAGAACACTTATTTTTTGTTAAAATGGTTTTATATATTAAACAATTTTGTGAAATTAATGTAATTTGCCACGGACTGTCCCGGTTAGGCTAGAAAAAAAATAAATTATTTAGATTTAATACTATAAATTGTGTCTATATAAATTTTATATAAATACATGAATAAACTTTTTAAGACAAATTTTGATTTGTTTTTCAGATATGATTCACCAAGCACCGTCCCAGGGGAAAATCTTTCTTGTGCTATTTAAAACGAACTATTTTTTTTTTTGAAATGGGTTTTCTTATTTCAAATATAAAAATTTTCGGTTGAAAGTGACAAATTAAGTCTACTAGGCTTTTTTTTGAATGGCTGACACAAAAATATCAATTACTGTCACATTAACCATCTACTCACCATATCATTTGATGGTACCATAAGTAAACCTTGGTTGATGCATGAATTAGTAAATAACAATTTGCCGTAATTTTTGGATATATTCGATTCTCGACAAAGCACATATACTTTTCCTTATGTCCAATGCATGTTTTAGTTTATATTGAGCTTAATTTCTTTAGACTATTTGGGAAGGGCAGAGACGGGGGGGGGGGGGGGGGGGCAAAGTTTTAAATTGTAATAGCAATCATTTTAAGTGACCAAAATTTCAATTAAGTATGAAAACTTGTATCACTTAAGAGATTCTCGTTAATCAATCAAACAACCATCAACGAGTCTAGTATTTGAGATCCAAATTTATTTTTTTTCCAATATCCTTAAAGGGCATCAAAATTCCATAATTTGCAATAAACACTTATTCAAGAAGTTTGAGAGTCAGGTTGCTGCTATAATAGTTTTAATTCTAATATTCAAATAAAGAAGCCTACAAATCTAAATCTGTAATTAAATATGATTAATCTTAGAGCTCAATTATGATGGAGGATTGCTAAATTGCATATTTTAATATTTTCAATATTTTATATTTTTAAATACTAACAGAAACAATATCGAAAAAATTATATAAAAAAAAGTTAATATTAAAAAGGACCAAAAATTTTTTGAAATTAAAAAAAAAAGCTAATCGACACAAATATGACAAGGTAATTAAATTGAAACATACCTCATTATATTTGAAAGAACATCTAAATAAGCCTCACCTTTAATATTTTAATCGTGAATCTTTTAGGTTATATCCATTAGTAAAGCCCTAACTAAGTATTTTTTTTTCAAATCCTTTAATTTTTTTAGAATGAGACAAATTTGGATGAAACGATTCTATACTTATTTCATTTGTCTTTTATCTCTAATGTATTTCACTGATTTGTATCTATTTCTGGTAATATATAAAGGTTCATTACACTATGCCCTCCCTGCAGCTCGGTAATCTATAACAAGCGACGTTGACTTTTATAAAGTAAAAAGGACTTCCTCTCTTAAGGAAAAATGCCGTTAAAAAAGTTTTCATATGCGTTTTATAAAAAAGACAATTTTTTAATCTCGCTTTTGAAGCACATTTGGTAAGTAACATTTATTTAGATACCTATCTTTAGCAACTACTAATGACTTTAGTGGCGCGAAAACTGGATATAAACTGGGGGGAATCTTTGGTCTCTGAATGTAATAATTATAGTAATATAGAACTATTAGTAGATCATCATCATTATAATCATACCTCATCATTAGTACTAATAACATGCTGTTATCACAAACTTTAGTAAATTTCCTCCAAGCATATACGAAAAAAACTAACTTCTCTTGATACTGAAAAGAAAGCAAGTTTTTTACTCCCGCAGGTCCTACTATTTTTCATGTTGCATCTTCTGTAATAGTCAGATGTGTAAGAAATACGGGAACTTGGAAGAAATTGAGCTGGAAAGGGGAAAAAGACAAAGTCAAGGAAGCACTCGCAAACCAAATTACCAATAAAAATGGTTTATATCCGAAAAACGGGAATTTCTCCGCAATTATTATTAAGCTATGTGACATATCTCTTCTTATTTATCTAGCGGATTTCCAAAATTTATATTTTAAAATTTCATTTTTTTTTGTGTTTACTTGGTGTAGTCATCCTACCTAAAGATTTATATTTACCTTCAGTTTTTTTCTCAAAAAATACAATTCCGTTTTGGTGAAGGTTATTTAAGGGCAATTGCCCCGTTAATTTGTTGGGTTGTATTCATTATCAAAAATCCTCTTTTAACATAATATTAACTTAATAAAGTTCTATTGACATATTTGTCCCTTTATTGGACCGCAGTCATGCTTTTGTTGATTTATTTTTTGTTGCTCTTATGATCTGGTGATAACGGGACAGATTGAAACTTTATTGCAATATTACTTTATACGATTTTGTTTCAAACCATGATCCTTCAATTATTATAGCTTAGGAACAGAGCTTACACAGGTCTTACATTTCATGTTAGACATCCTAAAAACTTTCAAATGTTTTCGAAAAAAGGGCATTCACCATTCACATATAAGATCATATAACTTAGCTAGTTAGTTAGAAGTTACGTTCAAAATTTTTTAGATTTGGCCAGCCCAAAAATTACTTCTTTACTATTCTCTCATCACCTGATATGCTGTTAGTTTTTTTCAATAAGTTTTTTAAGGAAAATATTGTTGACCAGTCTAGTTTATTAACAGGACTCTTTATCTTATCTTTTTTTGTTTAGTCGAGTATTTATCACACCCTAAAATTAATTTAATTAACATGGTTGGTTTATTTAAATTTAAAGGAAGTTTGACTATTCAACTCCAAAACGTGCTGATTTCTCTGCGCGCGAGTCCGTCTTCTAAAGATATCATTGCAACCGTTTCATGGGGAAGATTTTCCTTAAATTGTTGGTTACCTCATATTGAATGTAATATTTTAATTAACTTACAGTTTTGGCCAGTTTTTCCACTAAATTCCAAATATGCCAGTTTTTTTTGATCGTAGTTTCGCATGCATTTTTTTAAACTTTAACCCAGATGTAAAAACTTTAAAACTAAATATTGACTCAGTGGAAATAAATAAGAGGCGACCTGCTTTATCATTTGCCGTCTCGTCCTCTATCGCAGCAACGTACAATTTGAAAATGAGAATTTGTAAAGTCACTGAAAATGTTGACGCCGATCGTCCAAAAAAAATCAGCATATTTAGGAATAAAAAAGCAATTAGAGCTTCTTCCAAGATGTTAAGAGAGCTAATAAAGTGATGACACAAGAGGATACGAGAATTTTTTTCCTTGTATAGCACATCTTAATAAAGCGCATAAAGTTATATAGAATAAAAATAAATTTGTAAGTCGTGTATGGTTTCTATTCCAACTGCTTTCGAAATGAAGCCTAATCTGAATTTCCTAAGGCAAATTTTTTTAGTTTTCCTTTTCTCTTTCCTATATTAAAATCGGGTTTTAAACGTCCTTTAATCAATAGCGATATTAAAACAGAATTTTATAAATATTATTTAAAAATTTAGATTAAAATATATTTTTTTGAAATAAATATAGAAAATAATAAATAAGGAAATAAATTTAGAAGAGGTAACAGTGACAAATCATGTTATTTTTTGTATTCGTATGTTTCCTGTTTTCCGATACCATTTTGCAAAATATTTTACCTCTGGAAAATATGTTCCACATCGTATTATCACAAAATGCCATTTCTTAAAAGAATGCAGTCGCTTTGAAACATCTTTAGTGAGAAAGTGCATTCATTATGAAATATCTAAATTAACAGCGAAAATTATAAGACACATATAATTAAGTAAGGTTATAGTCCTTAAAGAATCTTAGACCTTGTTCAAAAAATCAAAAACAGAGTTTTGGCAAATCTTCCAGTAATTTCAAGGGATCGTAAATAGGTGTCACTTTAGAAGCTATAGGTGAGCTTAAAAAAAACTTTCAGCAGGACAAAATTTTCGTTACCCTGTCGATTTAAAATATTATATTGGGAAAAAAGGGGCGTATAAAAATTAATAAGGGTTTAGGTAGTGTGACCATAGATAAATCTTCAAACAAAAAATGCCAAATGGTCTAATTAGTTTTAGCAGAGGGCAAAGGTGACTTCCCTTTCACACCATGGCTACCTATTGAGAATGCACTCTAATTCAACTTCCGTATTTTTATCTGAAATGAAGGTGCTTCAATGACCCCAACCCTTTGTTTTACTTTCAACATTGGCAGATTTATATTTTTCTAATCTTTTAAGGTATATAACCGGATATTAATGAGAGAAAAAAGTATAAACCGTTTACCTGTAACATTTATCGATCCATTTAAAGTAACCAAAAAATACTTTTGCACAATATGTAAAGTTTTAAGTTAATCCATTAATTAATATTTTAATGAACTATAAAATTTAGCGCTTCGAAAAAAAACTGCTTTGCTATTAAATGTTTTAATCTGCTAACTAAGGCGCATTAAGTTATTTTTGGCCTTTGAACCTTTTGAAATTTACGACCTAGTCGCAAACGCATGGTATTGGGGAATCCTAAATAATGAAGGTAAGGGTCAAAAGGTATTACATTAAAAATCAGATGGATATATTGCCTAATTTATCCATAGTCTTAGCCAGAGCTGGGAAAATGCCCATTTTTCGGTCAAACTCATTTTTTTATTTTTCGAAATTCAGAAAAAATAAAGGGGTTTAGCTTTAATCAAAAAAATATTTATAAAATTTAAGATTTTCTGCTTATATTCTGTATTTATTAATAATTAATTTTTTTGATCTGTCATAAAATTTTTAAAAAAAAAAATTTGAGTTTAGTCGAAAAATGGGTTTTTTCCCAGCTCTGGTCTTAGCCCCTTTTTCCTTTTAACCTCGGTTCCTAAAATTATTTGCCCGAAAAAAACTCTTGAACAGTATCTAAATACTATTTCTTCGATATAGATTTTTATTTTTGATTCACTTTAAAAAGCTTTTAATATTTCTTTATATTATGGCCTATTGAAAATATTGATTAAACATGTACTTAGGCCATATTCTAATCTCTTTTTCATTTTTCCAAAAATGAAAATAAACATGAATCACAAAAACGCATTTTGCATTGTTGCCTCAGCGTTAACGATATAAATCAACACGTTTTGTTAGATAGAAGTCTATTTTTTTTTAATTTCACAAATAAACAAATTTTTATAAAACAAGGCCTTGACTAGGGTAGGTACGGCCATGGCAACACAAGCATTGCTTGAGTGCGCCTTGTAATATTATTTAAACAGGGTTTTAAACCAAAATATTTAAAAGGAGGTGTTTAGGCGCTTGGAAGCCCTTTCCTTAGGTACATTAAATTACCCACCGAGTCTGATTTAGGAATCAGTTATTTACTTATGCATTTAGTAACATCAGGGGGCCATAAATGATTTTGATAGTATGCGATTACATGACCTAAGCAATTTTATCATCACCCTGATTAATAAAAATAAATGTTATAATCCCAAAAAGCCAAATATACATTACTGTGACATTACAATATATTTATCTCAACTATCCTCCTGCCCTAGATTTACTATTAATAAAGATGGATGATATGAATGAATTATTTTCACCTAACCCCTAGAGAAATTGAGAGGCAAATTGGAACTGACCTACCGGTATTATTTTGGAAATGAATATAATTGAACGTAAATTTATTCAGTGATCAATATGTATCAATTCTAATATTGGAACAGTTTTTACTTTAAACACTGAAAGCTGATGTTGGTATAAGGAAGAGCCACCGTGCGATTTGTCATCCATATTCGCTTAGGCATTATACAAGTCGGACTAGAATTACCTACATATATTAAATGGGTGACCATGAAACAATTTATAAAAAATATACAATATAGAGTCTATTATTCAAAGGTGGACACTCAGGGGTTCTTTACGAATCTAGACTAAACTCAGAATAAGTTAGAGCTTTGGGACTAAACAACTAATTAAATAGATAGAATAAGACAGACCGTATACAGTTTTTAGGATAGTTATAACCTGAGCTAAAATATAACATAAAACAAAAAATAAAAAAGTATCAACTAAATTACTATGAAAATTGTTAATAATATATAAAACTACAAAAAGGTTAATTTTCTTCACATTATTGTTTAAGCCTAAATTAAATATTCAAAATAGCTAAATAATATTTAAGTAAAACCTAAGTTTTTTAAAATAGTTTAATGAGACCACAGGCCGATTAAGCAAAATAAATGTATACATTATGGTTAGATCAATTACCATTAGATCAATTACCAAATTTTGCTCCAAATAACATTTATATTAGTCGCTAATAGTGTCAATTAAAAGTTTGGACGCCAACCATTATATATCCCATATGTTATAGCTTTATAATTTGAAATTTGATATTATAGAATTTTAGATAATAAATCAAAGTTAAAGTAGATTTAAAATATAAACAGAATCTTAAATTTGAATAATTTTTGAAAATTCAAGTTCGCGAGGGACATTTTACATATTTTGTCATTTTTTATCATATTTTTGGTGTAGTGCCCATTAAGGCGGTTAAAAAAACTAAATAAAAAGACATTATATGAGGCCATTAAAAGAAAAGTTAATTACAGCCAGATATACAAAATCTTCTTACATTTTTCAGTAGCAAGCATCCATACAATCTCCTATTAAAGTAATTCCTACACATTGTAAAAATGTCCTTTAGATTGATTTTATTGCCACAATCTACATTACAGTCAACATCCACAAAGCCGTCTTTTTAATTAAGTCTCCTCTTTGGCATTGCGTTCATAATTTCCCATTCATAAAGAGCGAAGTTATTATGAAATCATACCATATAAAAAAGTCAATTTCTTGCAATTCTCTGCCATAAATTATGTGTCCTGCCTTTCCACTATACAATATTAATCTTAGATATTTTCGTGAATCCAGTCATAAACTTCCCCGTGCCAAAAAAGACCACGAGAAAAAAAATAAATTAATTAGGTGTAGGTCGCGCAGTACAAAATATCAACTTAGCGCAATGCAGTGCTACCAAAGAAATTATTGAGAAGGATAAAATTAAGAAAGCATTCCTAAAAAAGGTTTCTTCTTCCATATTTTCCACATATTTTTGACAGGATTGAATAATTTATTGTTAGATTTTGGCCATGGTAAATTTGAAGGCCATTTTAGCTTAGATATATGGTAAGGCCCACGCTCCATGGCCGAATCTGAGTGTAGAAATTTTCGCCGGACATTGGTCTAACAGGATTTGTAGCTTAACTAAATAGACAATTGGTTGATGATAAAGTTAGGGCTGAAGTTAGCTAATAATAATGTGATAAGGCATGTAACGTTCTTATAAATATATTATAAAATTAACAAACTTAAAATAATCAAAATAACTTAACGAATTGGTTTTTTTACTTGTGTCTTAAAGGCAGGGCTGGGAAAACAATGAGCCAAATAACTTTGGCTCATTTTTACCCCTAAAACATAAAAAAAGAAAGGGGGGCAAAAATAAAGGGCCAAAATAAGAATTCAAAAAAAGCCCTTACTAAGAAAAGGGGCAAAAAAAACTCACAAAAAGTGGCTCTTAAAAAGAGCCCCAAAAAACCCATTTTATGTTTTCTATAATATCAAAAAATTTTGATGGGTGAGTTATTTTTTCTTGAAGCTCCTAGGAGTTTTTTTTAAGAAAAGGGGCCTTTTTTATACATGCCCCTTTTCTTTAAGCAAGAAAAGGGGCTTTTCTTTTGCCATGCCCACGAGTTTGTGGGCATTTGGAAAAAAAAACCCAAAAACTTGTTAAAAAAAAGCCCATTTAGTTTTTTTTCCCAGCCCTGCTTAAAGGCATGTGGTAGCCTGTTCCTAAGCCCAAGCTCACCTGTTTAGGGTATTAACAGATTAATATTAATAATTGAACATTATAAATAAAAAAATAACATAAGTATTTCAAATTTAAACAATTGTGTCGAACATATATTTAAAATTTAACAATTGACAATATTTGTTCGTAAACAAATCAAACCTTTTTCAGCAAATATAAATAATAAAAGGCAGAAATTAATTTGAGTGACAAAATAAAATGTTTAGGCAACATTTAAACCATAAATTTAGATTTTTGTGGTGAGATAATAAAGGTAATATCGCAAAATTAAAAGTGATGTAGCTTCGACAACTGACTGGGGACAGGATCAAATGGTAATTGATTGCAGCTAAATGGACAAACTAGGGTTCCTTAACACAGCATATTTAAGCTAAACTGTTAAATATTCTACGTTAAAAATGGGAAATGTAATTTTTTTTTCAATATGGTTTGGCACAAAACTTAATTACGCGAAACTTTAGGCCACAAGAGCAATTTGGCAAAAACTATGACAAATAATTAGTAAAAACCTGAACATAAGTCAGTTGATGAACTAAAGCACAGCCACCGGTTTGTAAATGCCAAACTGGAAGGGAGATGGCATGTGATAGATTGGGAAAGGAATTAATGTCACAGTAAGGATTATAATTTATTGAGAGTTAAAGCACTTTACACGGAACGGACAAGATATTAATGTCATTTATCTAAACCATGTGACTCATTTTTTAAAGTTGGTGGGTCTCTAAATTACAACAGATAGCTTAAAATATATTTTACTGCGAAAAAAAAATACTATGCTAATATATTAAATTATAATTTAATAATAAAATACAATGCTATTAGATTAAAATACAATGCTATAATATTTAAATGCAAAGTGGTAAAGTTTAACGACGAATATTATTTTCAATATAAACTATTGTTGATATATAACATGAGAACAAATTCTGCCATATAAGAAAAGCCTTATATGAGCAAGGTGTTTCAAATAGACTTTCCACGCTGTAATTTATAATTTTTTAGGATTAAGCTCAAAAGTGTTACTTTTGTCGTATCATTATGCATTAAACCTGAAGCCATCAAATCAGCATTGCCTTCCATCAACAATTTAGCATTAAATGATATAGAGGACCAACTTTCAAATTAAATTTTTGTAATTAGTTTGATACATTAAGTCATTTTAAGATTATTTTTCGTTAGTTTTGGAAACTACCTACCTAACAACAAACGCTTCTTGCAATAAATATATCAAATTATAAAAAAGGCTTATCTAAAAATATAATGTAAAAAACTTAATTTAAAAATTTTTATGTTATGTTAAAAAACTTAGAATAACAAAAAAATCAAAAATTTGTTTGCTTAAAATGCATTATGCTTATAAGAATCAAACAATGTCGAGAAACTTACATTAGATAATTGCATTTTGAAAATAAAACATTTTTATTTTCTTTTCATCAATATATTTCTGTTACAACATCATACTTTAACGATATCATGGATTTAATTGACCTTGAGTCATTAGAAATTTAAAAAAAGTACGTAGTGATTTTCTATATTGGCAATTTGGGATATATAGGGCAATTAAGAAATTATATTCATAAAAACACTGAATTTTTTCTAAAAATTGCACAATTTTACTTTTAAGTTAATTTACACAGGTCAACAAATAACAATGGCAAAACCGTGATTTTTATGAAACCATAAAAGGATTAATCCCCATGATGGCCTTATCTCAAATATATATATTTTGTTTTTTTAGGTTTCCGGCCTTGGCTCCTTACATCCTTTCATATCGAAAAAATGGCCTTTTTTACCAAATTTAAAGATCGAGAATACCTTCAAAAGAAAAAATTAAGGTTTTTTTATATAAAAACTGTAACTTATTATCATATCAAAAAATGGGATATAATATTTTAGTATATCAAGTTCTTACATTAGCATTTAAATAATACAAAATAGTTCGCGTCCAAACTCAAATAACTATATATTATCCGTTTTTAATAAAAGTTTCATTTGAAGTTTGAATTTAGCAATTTAGCTGTTGTAAATATACATGAAAAATATCAACTTATTTTAGTTTTTGAATCTTTTTGTTTTTTTTTGGCATTTTGTCTAAAATGTTCAAGATTTATAGCTGACTAACTATGTTTGATTAGTAAAATCGGCAAATGGATTTAAAAATCCCTAAGATTGAATCTCCGTAGTTAGCCCGTATGAACCTTAACACCATTAAGACCTTGATGCTGTTGCATCCTTCAACCATCTAAAAAGTAAAATGTTTTATTCATATATTTGACATTTAATTAGTCATTGTGCGGGGATTTAGTGTTTCTAAATATACTTTTAAACTTTTGTTTTTACTCTTAAAATAAAAGCCAAAAATACCCCCAAAAATATTATCGGGACATTTATGAAACAAAAACGAGCAATAAAAACGACAAAACATTAAAAACGATAATTAAATCCAGATTAATAATTTTATAATATTTTTATTTTGTTAATTATGAATAAAAATAATTAAGAGTTAAAACATTAAAATTTTGAAACTCATATATAACACAGGTCAACAAATATCAATGTTAGAAAAGTTAATTTTTTGAAAACATAAAAGAATATACCGAATCTAATACATAATTTTTCGTTTTTCTTAGTTTCTTCCGTATTTGGCTCCTTAGATCCGTCTTTAATAAAAAATGCCCTTTTTGTAGGAAATTGAATCTAAATATACCCTAAAAAGAAAAATTAAAAAATTTTTGGCTTGAAAAACATTTGTAACTTATATTTATAATCACAGATAATAAAAATAAAAATTATTAATATATCAAGCTCTTACCTTTAGATAATACAAAATTTTTCGCGTCTAAACCTAAAACGACACGATATATTATTGGTTTTTAATAATAATATTATTTGAAGTAAATATTTAACAGTTTAAATATAAATATGCATTAACAAAATTTAAATATTTTTGTTTTTGAATATTTTTTGTTTTTTTTTGCCTTTTTTACTTAAATTTTCAATGTTTATAACAGACTTACTAAGTTTAATTAGGAAAAACGTTAAACGGATTAGATATTCCCTACGGGGGAGGTTTAATCTCTGTAATTAATTCATAACTCTTAACAAGTAAGGAAAAAATTCTAAAAATAAGTTTATATAAAAAACTTTACATCTTCCCGATGGCCTTAGCATATAATTTCTTTTTGTATTTTCTTCCGCCTTCGACTCTTTTAATCCGTCCATGTCGACAAAGACTTTTGTCTCGTATAAATATTCTTTAAAACTTACATTGTTTATCAGGAAAAAAATAATTAAGTTTTTACTTTACCTCAGCATTTAAATAATAAATATTTGGCATTCATACTTAAATAGGACACGAAATGTTATCGGTACTTTAAAATGTTATAATTTTAAAACAATTTAGTAATTGTGAATATGCAAAAAAAAATTTATTTATTTGTTTTAATTTCCAGTTTTTTTGATAGCTGACTAACTATGTTAAAATACAACGCTAAACGGATATGAAAACCCCAAAGCATGTATTTAGTTAGGTCATAACTCTCAAAAATTTTTTGATCTGTTTTATACTAAACAATGGGTCTTCAAAGTAATGGTATCCCATATGTATCTTTTCCAGCTTTTTCTTTTTGGTTCTTTTTCAAACAATATTTTTTCCGGTGAAAAATGTAAACCTAGCATATTTGTTGTTAGCGGCAATTAAAAAACCACAAAAATTCTGAATTTAATCATTAAATCAAAGTCGCGGGTGTTTTTTTTCTAGCGAAAACCTAAGCTTAAAAACAATCATCGGTGCTTGTTGATTCTCATTTAACTTTGCGACCTGCTGTAAAGTTAAATGTGGTCAAAAATTAATGAGTAAGCCGTTCTCTTTAAGGGAAAATGGTTATGAGGAAATCTTTTCACAGGTTTTTACTAACACCTTAAGAGTAATTTCCAAAAAATGTATTGCTGGACTTGCTGTCTTTGCATAGATAAATAAAGGATAATGGTTTAATTGATGTTTCGTGCTTAAATGTTAATTTATACATATTAAAGAACCAGACGAATATCAATTTTTACCTTATAATTAACAAACTTTAACATTTGTGCGACGAGACAATATTTAAAAAAAATTATATTTGATTGTTAGATTTATAGAACACGAAATTAAAATTTTGGAATTGATTGTTGCAACCGACATATTTTATTTATCTAGCCACAATATGAAATTCTCACAACTGTTATCCCTAATTTTTTGTTGTACAAGTATGTTTTATTTACATTAACCAGGCCTAATTTAAATTGTTTTAACTAAATTCTAATTTCAGGAAACCCCGAATCTCAATCTGAATATGCAAACACTCGAAACAGCCGTCGGAAGTTTAAGTTTACTAGAAAAGGCCGAAAACGCAGCCATTCAGCATGTAAAGGTACGTTTTATTAGTCCGACTGCACACTTAGTTGCAATTCACCGTTCTTTTGGTATCAATGCACTTTAAAACGGATTTACCAATCGTTCAAAACATACATTTTATTAAAATCGTATCCGGTCAAATTACTCTCATGAAAAACTGCTTGATGCCATATGGCCAATGAGTTTGGTTTGCCATAATGGAAACTTACTTGCTGGCTTCAAATAATTCTTTATAAACAAAATTATAATATTCGCCAGATCCTGAAGTTATTGACGGCGACAGCAACAAGGTCTCACTTCCTAACCACGATGAAATTGAACACTTGAATTGCCAATTATCGAATAATGGGGAAGGTAAAAAATTATAATTTAATCATGTAAAAATTAAAGGATCTGCCAGGGTTTTTAAATTTACTGCATTGTTAAGTTAAGCAAGAATTTTAGTATTATAGAATGTTCTTCAGCTGTCATTTTTAAAATTTGCCACTTAAAACCTACACCAAAATCTTAGGAACATTATATGCGCAAAAAATAATTAAAAAACTTTCAATTAATTTAATATATTAGTAATATAAACTTTAGTATATTTATAAAAAAAAATATAATTATAAGTAACACTCAAACATTGATTAGCAATTTATCAAAAATTTAATAAAATTGGTGTCATTTAATTTTTATTCAAATAATAATTTCGATAAAATCCATTTCCAAACTTTCACAATTTCTGCATTTGTGCTTTGTATTACGGATTTAATTTAATGTTCCGCAATGGCCTTTCTAATTTTGAATAGGCCACGTTGGTCAGTTTTCAGAAAAACTTAAATTATTTAAAATATTTTTTTAAATTAAAAAAAAAGTTTTATTAGTGTAATTAAAATTGGCGTTAGAAATTTTTAAATATATATGGTCAATTCCACCTCAAATCGACAAACTTTTTCCCTTGAAGTCTCAGTTTTAGCTGAAAATTGGTACACTGATAGGGTCCTTGGGTGCTGATTAAAACTTAAATTTTTTTTGACCGGAAGTGATTTTTGACCGAGATATGAGTAAAAATATTTTTTATTTTTTTGCAAAAAAAATTGAGGCAACTTTGCGCGCATGTGTTCTCAAAAGTATTGTAGCTAGAGTCATAACATTTTTTTTATTTTGAAGATCGTAATAAGGGCTACCTTAGACGCAAAAAATATTTAAAAAAAAATTTTTTTAAGCTACCAAAAAATTTAAGTCAAGTTTAGACACAATCAGCTCAAAAAACGTATCTTTAAATTTTCTGAAAAATTTATAAAATATGGCCCTTATTATAGTTAATAAATTTATGATTTAAAATTTGGGACTGGCATGACTTTTTTTTTAAATTTAAAAAAATTAATTTTTTGCCCTAATTTTCGGACATATTTATGCCCTTGGCACTATATTAGAATATGCCAATGTGCCAGACAGTATTCAAAAAGCAGGACATATGGGCAATTATATTAGACTATATTAGTTTGATTTAATTGATTACAACTATTATTAAATTTACAATGAAAAAGTGAACCTTAAAACCGAAAAAAGTAAAAATTTTGCCTGTTTTCAAAATCGACTTTCTGGTTAAACAGCCAATCTTTTTTTAATATTTAACATTTAAGTTATAGATAAAATATCGCTTAATAACATATAATAGCCCCACCTTTTTTCACTCGATTTTGACGCTTCTACAAAAATACCTAAATTTGCCAAAAAACAGCGAATTTTCAGGTGACAAAAAACTAACGCAGATCGTATTCTTTTGTGCAAGCTTATTTTTTCATTATTTTTGCATAATTATCTAAAAATATCTAGAACCTATATAATCAGTCATACTTTGCCTGTTTAAATGTTTAAAAAATAGTATATATGTTATGTATAGAAAATCTTATGAACTAGATAGGTAAATTATAAAAAAATGAGATTATTAAATCATTCCATTATTTTTATTAAATTTGTAATTTAATGTATTTATTAAAACACATTCTTGTGTTAAAACTCGTATGGAACGCATTTAGTTATAAAAAACTTTAGGTCAATCGCAATCCATATGCCCAAAGAATCAAGTAACAGTAATATTTCCTCTTTCTTTCATAAGTTTAGTGCGTCTATATTATAAAACTAAAATGTAATTGGAACTAAAATTGTTGGTTTTTAAACTTTAATAAGGTCAATTAGATATATATGGTATGCCTTGCTCTAAATAGCCTTTCAAAAACAGTCATTTTTAAAAATTAGTAAAAAAGACTGATCTATATTTTATTTATATTAAATTGGGTCTAATATTTAGTCTTAAAATTTATCATTGAAGCTAATTCTGCCCGTTATAATCATTTAAGGTTGTTTAACCCTAAAATTGACTTCTTTTATGTAATGATAATATCAAAAAACCATATCACTATCTTTCATAAAATAGTTGACTTTTTACGTTTATTTTAAGTTTGTTAATAATCATAAAAAAAGAAAATCTGTTGAATCATAATATTCTAAAAAGGCCAAATATATTCTATTTTATTTATTTTTGTCAGATTTAACGTTGTTGAGGCTGTTTTATTTAAAAACTAAATAATAGAAAAAAATAAATTTTTACAATTAACCTTATTATTTTTTCTAAAATCCTCTTAAATTTTTTTTATACAATAAATTTAACAAATTTTTTGAATTTTGCTGAGAATAAATATTGAGAATGTACATATTCGAAAATATTGTTCATCAAACTAAATATAACTAGTAAAAGTTAACATATATAAGCATAAAAGTTTTAAGTTTTTATTTTTTACACCTCAAAATTTTAAAAAACCTGGCAAACTTTGGTTTTTATTTAAAAAGCTATGGGTACGTTAAAAAATGTTGAGGGAAATTTATGTTATATAGAGATGTTTTGTGTATAAAATGCAATTTTAAATTTTCAAATTGGTTTTGTAGTGACCCAGCAAGTCGGCTTAGAAGATAGGAGTAAAAAACTGAAAATTATCAATTTTTTTGTTCTGAAGTTCCCATTTTCTTTCCAAAATTGACAATAGTTTGAATCAAATTAATAAAACTGTTATAGCCTAACATACTTGCCCCTATGTCTAACTTCTTATATATAAACAAATTTTGCACTTTTAAATATTTTAATATAGTACAGGGAGCTAATTTTTGTCTAAAAATCAAAAAAAAAAATTTTTTTCTTGAATTTTTTAAAAAGTCTAGTCGGTCCCATACTTTTGAGTTCACATATTAATAATGAACACTAAGGACGTATTTCAGCATTTTTTTAAGAAATTCAAAAATACGTTTTTTTTGTTATATCAAACTAAATGTTCTTTACAAAATTGTAAAATTTAAAAATAATAATTTTAAAATAATAAACACATGCAACATAGCCCATATTGTCCTCTTCAAAATAAAAAAAAAATTATGTCTCTAGCTATAATACTTTTTGACTTATAACCTCCCAATCAAATGTGAAAATTCACCTTGCAATTTTTTTTTCTTTTGCCCCTATTTCCGTCAAAAATCACTTTCGGTCAAAAAAAATTCCAGATTATGAGATACCCTTAGATACTACCTCCATGCAAAATTGCCAAATCAAAAGGGGTACCCTTTCCGGATTTGTTGGATTAAGGTGGAATTGACTATATATATTAATTATAAGTTATAAGTGATTCAAATATGCAAGGAATTTTTAATAGTTTATTTAATAAACTCTAAGAATATAGGTCAACTTGATCTAATTTGGCATTTTTACGATAAATAACAAAAAACAGTCGGAAATAAAAACTTTGAGAACGGAGTATGTAACACAGGTCAACACATATCATTGTCACGTAAATTTTACGAAAACATCAAATAACATCCCTATGATGGCTTAATCTCATATATATTTTTCATTTTTCTTAGTTTCTTCCGTATTGGGCTCCTTAGATCCGTCTATAGCTTTTTTCCAAATTGACAGATCTAAATGTACCCGAAAATAAAAAATAAAAAATCTTTTTTGCAAATAAATCTCTTGTATCTTATATTTATAATCACAAATAATGAGAAGTAAATTTTATTATATTAAGCTGATACATCAGCATTTATAATACAAAATATTTCGCATCCTAACTAAAATACGACAAGCTTTATCTGTTTTAAATAAAAATATTGTTTAAATTTTAAATTTAACAGTTTAACTATTATATATATGCAAAAATAAATTTTTAATTTATTTTTATTTTTAAATCTTTTTTGTTTTTTAGAACTTTTTTGCTTAAATTTTCAATGTTTATAATTGTCTAACTTATAAGAGGAAAAACGGTAAAAACGGATTTGATACGTAAAATGGCAGGATTAGTCTTTGTAGTTAAATCATAACTCTCAAAAATTGTTGACCTGTTTAATATATGGCCATCGTGGGAATTCTCCAGAATGTTATAATTTTTTTTTCTAATATAATTTGTGTTACCTGTGTTTTTAAGTAATATAAATAATATTTATTTAAATTGCTATGGCAAAAAACAAAGATAAATTAATTTTAACGAAGACCTCAAGAAAATAGCATTAATAATACTATGTTAATTTCAGATGATTGGGAATGGGATTTTTCGGATCTAACAGAAGTAGCTGTAAACGCGGGAGGCGATTACAAGAATGTTGATCAAGGGTCCGTGGCTTTTTTAAATTCTAAAGTTCCTTTTTCTGAAACGCATTTTCCGCCTCGGAATATAAATCCACTTGGGAACAAAGCCCAGCATAACTTAACTGAGGAAGAATCAGCAAACCTAAATTCATGGAATAAAAGAGCCCGCTTTAGAGCTCCTAACAGCTGCATGCACTATAGACCCCACTGTAAGAAAATTTAATAAAATTTCTCTATATCTTTGCTTAATGGTCTAAAATTTCAGATATTGAAAGTTGTTTATATACATAGTAATCCCAAAGAAAATAAATATGGGAATGAAAGAATATCGAGAGTTCACTCAGCAAACAAGCATAATCGAAATGAATCATATCTGGCACCAAGATGAGGAGAGTGTTTACTATCAGGATGTATAAAGTTTTTGTAAGTTTATTATGTTTTTAAATTTATTCATGCATATCCAAAAAATCACAAAAAAATGATAAAATTTTTACATTATAAAAAAATATTATATGTTTATTATATATAAATGCATATATATGAAAAACCCAAAAAAATTCAAAAAAATAAAACAATATTAAAAAATATTAATATACATGCATTAAATTTTATTATATATTCATGCATATCCAAAAATATACAAAAAAATGAAAAAATCACAATATAAAAAAATATTACATATTAATTACTCATATCTATGCATATATATAAAAATCCAAAAAGTAAATTATAATTTTAACTTTTATTTCATATATATTATACTACATTCATGCATATAAATAAACCAAAAATTTATTTATTATGTCTATGCATATATTATAAGTATTTATCACATTTTCTATGTATCATGAACGCATCGAATGAATCGAGCCCACCTTTCAGGCCAACTACTTCTCCCATACCAACAATATCAGGATATAAAATTTAGATTATATTGACGTATTTGTATCTTAAATTTGCATTAAATTAGGGCGAGCTCAGACTTATTATATTTTTTTAGAAAAATTCAAAATCATTTTTTTTTAAAAAAATATTATAAATGCCAATAATAAATATCGCAATATTATAAATGCATTTAATGTCAAGAAAGAAATTTAGAAAACACCCTTATATATAAATATCCAATCACTAGCTTTGGTTCAACGATTAGTGTGAAGGCCCTTAAAAAGAAAATCTCCCTTGGCCACAAAAATTATTTTATTAGATTTAGATAATAAGTTTCATACTATTTACTTTTTTCTATACTAGTATTTTCAATTACTTGGTTATATTTTCCCTACAATTAATGTTTTAGTGTCTAAATATTTTAATTTTGTTAAACCACTAAATAACTTTTTTAAATTCAACTTTTTAATGTTTTTGACTATTAAATTTTTCATAGCTCTAATAATTATAATATTTTATTTATGATTTAAAAAGTATTTTTAGATTTGAGCAATATTCCGTACTTTTTCAATTCTTTAAATTTAATATGTTTTTTATATATTTATTTAATTATTGTTACCTATAATGTTTTCGCTATTTTTTTATTATTTTTTTTTAATATATATTTCCAATTTTTAATATTGTTATTCTTAATTTAATTAAATCACATGGTAAATTTTGTTACCCTGTTTTAATTTATTTAAATATAGTTCTAATAATTTTAATAATAGTTAATTAATCTTACTTTTATTTTTGAATTTTAAATTTATTGTTATTTAATTTTTTTAATTCAGCATTTTTTAATTATTTTTTAGTATGTCGTTAACCTTTATGTATCATTACTTCTATTTGAAAATAATATTCAAAATCTCATATATTTTGTCTACAATTTTTTATATTAATTAATAAGCTAAAATATTTTTTTAGTTTTAATGTATTTTAATTATCATTTTTAATGTTTTTCTCTTAATACTTTTTATTTTGATAATGTTTTTATTGTTAACTTTAACTTAACTTATTTATTTTTTATTTGCTATTATTAAATTTTTACCTAATTATTATGTTGATACTTGATAATTTATATTTTTTTATTAAATTAATTATTTTGGTGACTTTTATGTTAAGTTCGTTTTTTATTATGTTGATTGTTCAAAATTTTTAGTATTTAATTTTTTGTCAATTTTAGTAGGTCATCAAGTATTGCCTTAATTATAATTTTTTGTGTAAATACTTTATAATTTATTATTGATTTGTTAATTATTTTATTGTTTTATCCTTTTTATTTGTATTTGGTTAATAAACATTTAAAAATTTCTAAAATTTTTTTTGCTAATTTATTTAGTCTTTTTTTTTGCTAATTTAAAATTTTAAAAAATTAAATCTGTTATTTTATTATGTTTTTAAGTACTTATATTAACTTTTTATTGTAAATAATTAATTTTTATGAAAGCTTAATGATTCGGGTAACTTTAATTTGTAACTATCTTAGTAATTTTTATTTTGAATGATTTTCTAATATAATATTGTCTCATCAATTGGGTCTTTATTATTTAATGTTCAAATTATTTTATAGACTTTAATACTTTATTATAATACTTTATATTCTTTAAGTTATGTTAATGTTTTATTAAGATTTTTTTTATTCACTTAATGTTAAGTAATTAATGTCCTCAAAGTTTTTATATTTTTTATTAATGATTATTGAATGTACATATTTTATTCATGTTTTTATAATTTACATTCCACAAAGTTTTTTGCTTTATAGTCCTTCATGTTTTTTTATTTTACCAAGGTACTATGATTTTAATTTATGTGCTTTTAGAGTTTATTAATAAGATACAAAATTATTTGATGTTTTGCCTTTATATTTGTATTTAGTTTTGCCTTTATATTTGTATTTTGTTATTTTAAAAAATTTTCTTAAATTTTATAATATGCTATTTTGTAGCATGTTCAATTGTTGTTTATATTTTTTTGTTATAATTAACCTATATCTCTTATAATTTATTGTTTTTTATGTATTTTAGTATAATTTTTAACTAATGTTTTATTTTTGTGACGCGTTAAATTTATATAAATTAGCTTAATGATTTTGTTAACTTTGATTTTTTATCTTAGTATTATATTGATTTAATGATTTGTATTATAATATTTTCTCAATAATTGGGTTTTATTTTTAATGATTTAATATTTAGACATTAATTTTTAATTTTATTAAAGCTTTATATTTTTTTATTATGTTATGAATATTTTCTTAATAATTTTTTTATTTATAATTAATGGTTTAGTAATTAATGGCCTCTAATTTTTTTCTAATAATAATTGTAAAATGTGCATTTTTTGTATATTTTTTTTTTAACATACATAAAGCTTATTGTTTTATAGCCCTATTTTTTTATATTTTTTTAAGTTACTCAATTTTTTAATTTATGTATTTTTATAGATATGAATAACTTGTTTTAAAGTTTAAAATAAATATTTTATGCTTTTATTTTTGTATTAAAAATTATTTTTTTTTAAATTTTTAATTTAATTTGTTTAAACATTTTGTTACTTAAAACCTTAATTTATATATTTTAATTTTAATGTTTTAGCTTTTTTTGTAAGTAATATTAGATATATTGACGTTTATTTATGTTTTTAACTTAACTTAAATTTGTCAACTTTGAAGGTAGGTTTTATTTAATATATCATTCTATTATTATTAGCTGTTTTAATTTTTAGAATAACATAATATTTTGATTCTATAAATTCTAAAGCTTAAAACTTTGTATACTTATTTAAATTATTAAAGCTTTAATTTCAAAAACATAATGATTTCAAATTTAATACCTTTTCTGGTTTGTTTAAAATATTATTTACAAAATTCTTTTAGATATTATTTTGTTAATAAGTAGACTAAAATACCTCCCTATTTTTCCAATTTAACTGCTATGCATCAATTGACTGGATTAATTGTAAAAATAGCTAAAACTTAAATTTTTACATACAGGATGCCTGATCGGTGTAAGCTAATTTATTATTTTTACTTAATTATTATAAAATAGATCATCTTCTTAAATTCTTAGGAAAATTTCATATTGCGGCGAAATTGGAGAAGGTGGGGGAGGGGGGGCGGAGGGGAGAGGTAGAGGCTTAAAAAAAATTCTTATTTAATTCGCTTTTATTATAATAAACTAATTTAAATATGAATTTTTGGTTTGAAATGTTTTTTTTCTATTTTTTTCTGCGATAAATTAATATATTTATTTAGAAAATTAGTTAAATAAAAGTTTCAGTTATTAGTAATTGTTTTTGTTCCATAAAATCGGATAATATCCCGCCTCGAAACCATTACCTTTCCGGCATAGGACGGATTGAATAATAGTATATGCATATACATTTTTTTGCTTTATTTATTAGATCGTTGAAGAGCATTTCCGAAGGTCTCGATGCTGGGTTCCCAACAAATACGGTTTATATTACCATAAGGTTTTGTTTTTGTCAAAATTTGGAGGTGGAAAACGTCTTGGCATAAATCACTATCCGAGGCGTTTTTGAGACCTGGGCCTTGTTACTTATTTTGGTTTTGTAAGAAAAGGGTTATGGGTTGGGGGTGGGAGGGGCAAGTTGCAACAAGGCCCGAACGCACTCTTGATAGTTACCTCCCCGTGGTGAGTGCGGTAACAAATAATTTAGAAAAATATTTCTAAATTATCTGGCTAAAACTATCATCTAAATTTAATATTGTTTTAAGATATATGTATTTCGTAATTGAAATAATTAAAACTGTTGGGCTTGCTTGCATCATATTAGGTTATTCTCAAAAGAACAATGTTTTAACTTTAAAATTTATTCTGTTTTCAAATAAGAGTGAATAAAATTAGTCACATAAATTTGAATCAAAATAATTCATTCCCACACTTCAATAAAATTCTTATATTTGATAATATAAATTAATATTTTAAATTTAAAATTTTTTTATCGGATTTTTTTTCAACTTTTTTTGTAAGCTTTTCATAAACAATTAAAAACCTAGAAAACAAAAATAACAAAATTGTAAAATTCCAAGCGTAACTAAGATTTTTTTGGTAAACATTGGGAGATATATTGAGAAAACATTAGGTTGTATGTTGTTATAAAGCAGGGATGGGCACAATTACTTTTTAAAAGTAATCATTATCATTACAACTACTTTAGAAAAAAATGTAATTAATTACTAATTACCATTACTCTTTTTAAAAAAGTACTTAATTACAATCAATTACAATTACATAAATTTTTAAGTAATTAATTACTAATTACAAGTACAATTACAATTACTTTTTCAAACATTTTTTGTGCTTATTTTAGCTGTTTGGGTCAATATGACCCAAAAAGTCAATATCTTTAACTTGAGCTCATATTTTAAAATACTTTTAGATGCAAATTGTTGACTTGATGAATGTATTTAATAAATATAAATATCAATTTAGGATATTGCTTTTTTAAAAAGTTAATAAAAATATAAAATTTCTTTGGGTCAAATAAACCCAAAGA
This sequence comes from Acutogordius australiensis, assembly GCA_030555515.1. NCBI lineage: Eukaryota > Metazoa > Nematomorpha > Gordioida > Gordea > Gordiidae > Acutogordius > Acutogordius australiensis. The sequence goes on from CM060242.1 coordinate 9,105,004, forward strand.
TGTTAAACGTGTCGATACAATTTAAAAAATATAACTTTTAAAACAAACGAATGCAAGAAAAAACAAAAGCAGGTTTCTCTTAATATCTATATACAATCTTTAAGAATATTAATAAATTCAAATGGAATGATTACTTCAATATAATGATTACTTTGAAAAAGTAATCATTATCATTACAACTACTTTACTAAAAAATGTAATTAATTACCATTACAATTACTTTATAAAAAATGTAATTGATTACTAATTACTAATTACTATGAGAGTAATTAGTAATTGTAATTTAATTACAAGTAATCATTACTTGCCCATCCCTGTTATAAAGGCTTAAGTCATTTTTCCCAAAATATTCAATGTTTATATTTGTCTTACTAAGGTTAGAAATAACGGTAATTAAAAATCCCTAAAATGGCATGTTTGATCTGTTAGCTTAAATCCAAAAAATTATATTTTTGAAATTTGTAAAATCATAAATATTCATAAAGATATTATAAAGTTTGAAAAAAAAATTAGTCCTCAAACTTTTATAGTTTTAATTTTACAAACGTTTTAATTTGGGGTCATAATGACCCCACATTGGTAATGGTGTTACTAATATTGCACGTTGGTAATGGCGGGTTAAAATAAAAATTCTAATTCACCTTTTCAAATCTAAAATTCAAAGCGAGTTTAATCAATTTAGTAATACGGTTAAATATTTCATTAATAATTAGCCTGATTAATTTGTGCAGTTTCGTATAGTAAAAGATGTAGAGGATCCGACTTTGGTAGCCAAATTCTTTCTCTTGGCAAATACTTCTTGAAAAAATTCTACATTTAATTACGATACGAATTCGCTCTAAAAACAATGTCCCTATGTTAAAGTTTTCTTTAAATGATATAAATATCTATATCGTTAAACCAAAAATAAAAGTTGGATCGAAATATTCTAAATCAAAAAAAAATTTAAATTTTTCAATTGTGCTACGACTCTAATGTTAATCCATAATAACACAGGTCAACAAATATCAATGTCAGAAACGTGAAGTTTATGAAAACATAAAAGAAATACCCATGATGGCCTTATCTCATATATATTTCCCGTTCTTTTAGTTTCTTCCGTCTTTGGCTTCTTAAATCCGTCTATAACGTAAATTGACCTGTTTTTTACCAAATTGAACATCCTAAAAAAAATTTAAATTTTTTTTTGCATATAAAAATTCCTTGTAACTTATATTTTTAATCAAAATTAATAAAAAATAAATTTTATTAATAAATCAAGCTCTTATATCGGCATTTAGAATCTAAAATGTTTCGCTTCCACACTTAAATACGATATATTATCGGTTTTTAATAAAAATATTATTTGGAGTTTGAATGTAACAGTTTAGTCGTTAATATGCAAAAACAAAATTTCAATTTTTTTTTTGAATTTTTTTTGGTTTTTTGACCCTTTTTCTTAAATTTTCAATGTTCATATCTGACGAATTAAGTTTGTTGGAAAAAACGGTAAACGGATTCAAAATTTCCTATGATGGCAGGTTTGATCTCTGTAAACTCATAACTCTCAAAATTTTGTTGACCTGAGTAAGTCGACGAATCTAGTTTCGCAAGGAAGAGGTATAGTTACATTAGCACTTCAGAGAACTATACCAACAAAAAGTTTTCTTTATATTTACAGCCCTATTTTAGATAAAAAACTTTTTTGCGGTGAATTTAATTTGTGCGAGGCACAATAAAAATTTGTCACTTTTGTAAAATTCTGTATATGTAGTACGCTGCTAGCTTCTTGCCCGACAAGAAATTCAGGTCGTTTTTTTTGCAAATATCAAGGATGTTTTGCATTATGGCATCCGCCTTTTGAACGAAAACTACTGTCATATTTAAATATATTGAATCATTTAATGCCATAAACGGATTTGTTGTAGAATCAATAAATTTCATCGCCTGAGTTTTTTATAAGTATCAGTTGTTAATGATTTAAATGGCGTAAAAATTAAGATAGCAATTCATGAAAAAATAGAGTTTGGAGTGAACGGAAAAAAAACGACCTAAGGTTTTTAAGCAAATATATTAAAAAAATATGCATAATATGTGCCTGTAAACAGTTATGTGGTGCTAATGGGCCACGGGCTGGCATAAAGATAGAAATTAGCACATTTTTCGAAATTAAAGGGCCTAAACTTTTTTAGATGGGTTAAGCGGCGATCTGCCAAAACACAACTACCTTTAAAATCGGGGGCGCAGGTAATTTATGGAATTACCAGTAAAAATAAAAAGTCGTATGGGGGAGGGGGGCAGCTACCCCCTTCCCCTGGCTACGGCTCTGAATTAAATGAATATGATAATAAAAAATAAAGTTGGAAAAAACATATGAATTTAATCAGTGTCAATATTGAATTGCTAAACTTTATACTTCATAGATTCCTTTATTATATCTCATGTATCTTAAAAATGCGTGAAATGAGAAATATATATTAAATCGGCCAACTCTATTGATTAGGTTGAAAGTTTCCAAATAACTTAACAGTATATTAAAATATTTACTATTAGGAAAAATGTGTCAAGGTTAATTGAAGCTGGTAGTTATATTTCCTATAATCTGTATAGTAGAAATCAAACAAATTAATTACATGCCTGACGCAAATATTTGAATTCGCAAGGCAAAATAAGGAGGTAATAAGACTAGGGCATTTCCATTCACGCCTAAAATTTTGTCATGGTAAAATGATGAAAATCAAATAAGTTTGTTAAGTAAGGTTTCTTTAAATTAAATTGTGAAAAAACTAGTTTTTCTAGAGTTTCTTATGCAATAATTAACAACCTTGGGTCCAAAACCTAATTTTTTTGTATATAATGATGTTATACGCTACCAAAAACACTTTTTCTTACTTACATACTTTAACAACGCAAAATTTTAAGACAGTTTTAAAACATGAAGTTAACAATTATGCATTGCACTTTGATCGTGGTATTGAGTTGGGCCATATTCGTGGATGATATCAGCTGCCAGTGTATATATTTTTTTGATAAAGAGAAAAGGAATAATATATAGATCGAAAACCTGCTATTTGCAGGGCTGGGAAAAAAAAACTAAATGATCTTTTTTAAACAAGTTTTTGAGTTTTTTTTCCTAATGCCCACATACTCGGGCATGGCAAAAAAAGTCCCTTTTCTAAAAAAAGCCCCTTTTCTTGCTTAAAGAAAAGGGGCATGTTTAAAAAAAGCCCCTTTTCTTAAAACTCCTAGGAGCAAGAAAAAATAACCCACCCATTATTATTATTATAAAGAAAATTAAAATTTTTCTAAATTATTTAAAGAAAACATAAGGTTTTTTGGGGCTTTTTTTAAGAGCCACTTTTTGTGGTTTTTTTGTCCCTTTTCTTAGAAAGGGCTTTTTGAATTCTTATTTTGTCCCTTTATTTATAGTCCCCTTTCTTTTTTATGTTTTAGGGGAAAAAATGAGCCAAAGTTTTTTGGCTCATTGTTTTCCCAGCCCTGGCTGTTTGTACCTGAAACGATAAGAATTTAGATTAACCTTTGGGTTTGTCCAGTTCTTTTAATTTAAATCCAACTTATTTAATCTAAGCTAGTCAAAATTTATAAACATAAAGGATAGTTACTATTGCCTAAATCCTAGCGACCTTTATCTAAAAAAGGCTGTATTTGAAAATTAAAATTTATTCGGTGTCTTTACAACATTTTTTTTCTTAACGATTTTTAAGCTACGGCCTAATGAAATTATTTTATTTCTTATTTTTAAACTATTAATAATATAATTTTCTTTGAGTCAGCAACGGGACGATATTTTAGAATATCTTGAAAAAATAATTCCAAAAAATATATAAGGAGCATAAGGTCAAATACACACATAAAAAGTGGCAAAAACATTGGTTGATATAAACGAAAACAATTCTGACAAAAGCAAAAAACAACGTTGTCAACAAGAACAAAACATTACCTTTTTTTATTTATGGTTCGGGCCTGACTGCAGACAGTATAATCTCTTTCTCTTAATAAGCCCTTTTTAACAATATTTTTTCAAAAAAATATTATAGCCGACCTTAAAATCGTTCCTGAGCACATGCCTGCCAGGTATAGACTCGAGTGGTCTGCCAAAGCCGGTGAATGCCCCGATTTTGATGTGTATATATTTTATCAAGCAAATAACTCGGCATCCTACAGCCCATTTTACTCAAAACTAATGGTAATTTGTATAAATGCCCTTATATTTTTTTATTTGTTAATTTATTTTTTCCAATGTTTTTTTTTCTTTTAAAGCTGAATTAAAGCTGAAAATGGAGAAATTAACAAACAGCTCTTTCTTTAAGGGCCGAGGTACCTGCTTATTTTTTTTAATATTTCATCAAATTTTTTTTAGCTTTTTTTTGTAAAGTGTTTAAGTGCGTATAAATTTATTAGAATTATGGCAAAAAAACTCACGGCAGCGTCTCCTACTCCGAAAGGGGGGAGGGGGGAGGGAGTTATGACGAGCGTGGCTCATTTGGCCGTGGGGGGAGGTTGTTCATGTGGGGTAGGTATAACAATAGCGGGGTTAAATGAGGAAAAAGACCCCCTCAGCAATATATAAAATTAAATTTTTGCGAACAAAATAATATTGAATTTAACTTAAAACGTAAACGTGGTGAAATAGAAGATGTAACTAAAAAGTAAAAATAGTTATAATTTGTAGTTTATAAAAACATTTTTCAAAGCTCTGGATCTAGTTCTAGTGCAATTTGAAGAAAGGTTTATTAATGATACCCTTGAGTTTTATAAGGGTGTGTCGTATTTACAACAGCCTCATTAAAGAAATATACGGAAATACATGTGCAAAACATAGACCTATGTAATTTTTATGATATCAACCCAATGCAATTGCTCAAGAAATGAAAATGTTTATTCCATACTTTCATCAGGCTCTAAAAGATGGCATACTTTCAACATTTCTATATGGTAAAAATTGTTTTTAATTTATAGATTCAAAAATTTCTGAGCATATAGTTAACTCCTCCGATGAAGACGTGGAAAACGATTAAGGATGATGCTGAAACAGTGTTTTATAGCTCAGAAGACAATTTCTTGTTACCTTATAGAGCGCTATAAAATACTTAACAATTTTGATAATAAAAAATTTATAATATCTTGCTCTCATTAACCACGTGCTGCAGCGCTGAACGTTCCATGAACAAGATTAAATTAACTAAAATTTGTCTTCGCAACAAAATGGAAGATAAGTTTTTACAAAATTTAATACTATTAAATCGAAGAGGATATTTTGATAGAATTAGATATTGATACAATTATAAACAGACAATGCTAAATATTTATATCCAAATTTCTAATTAACTTTAATTAGTCCTATTGTAATCTAAATCAAGATTAATAGTTGCAATCAATTATTTTTATTAACTTTTAAATATTTAGTGGTAGCACATTAAACAATCATTTTAATTAAATTTAGTCATAATAATTCTACATTTTATCCATATATATGTTTTCGTACAATTTTTAATAATTTTTTATTTAATAAATATTTTCTTTATTTATCGTCAATTGATAAAAAAAGAGCACCTTGTTTATAATTAAGAAAACAATGGGGGGATGTTACCCCGGTGTATATTTTTTACCCATGGGGGGTAGCTCGCCATTAATTTTGGGAGTAGGAGACACAGGTAATTGAGAAGTTTACATTATTATGTGTGGTATTGACCTTTATGACCTTGTCAGTTTATTTTTCCATTAATCAAGATCCGAAAAAAAGTGTGGAGCAATCAAAAAAGAGAATATTTAATATATAGGGATACCGGTTTTTTAATGCACAACAATTCTTTACATGACTTTAAAAAATCCTTTGTGTTGGTTCTTGTTGTCCAGTGTGATTTATCAAATTTGCTGATTTTACAAAAAAAAAGTGGGTCATATCTTTTTAATTTTAGGCATCGTCAATTCTCAGTGAATTTTAGAATAATTATATTTTATTCTACACGCATACCCAAAATTAACAAAAAGCATACTCCTTCATAATAATATTAAACTTGCAGGATATATTTAATGGACTGAAGATAAGCTTATAATTCGTAACAAAGTTTTATAATTAATATGGGGAAATTAAATTCATTTATATTTGTATATTAGATTATATATTTCTTTAGATATGTTATCTGTTAACAGCTATTGCCATAGGGTCACTGATTATTGGTAATGTTAGGGTGAAAAAATTGTACAATATGTTTCGCAAAATATCTAATTAGCGCTATTTAGTAATTAAGCGAATGCCTTGATTATTGTAATACCAAGTTTGTTTTTAAATGGTTTTAATTGTAAATTCCTAAGGGTTGTGTAAAATATAGGGACTAAACCTTTTCCTATTTTTGCATTTCCCTATACATTTATGATAAGATCTTTCTCTTGACAACAACTATATTTACATACAGCTTGGAAACCTCGATAACAGGTACAATATACCTGTCATGCTAAATACTGAAGGAACGTACACCGTTATTATAGATTGTTTGATTTCGGATCAAGAAGACTTAGTATATCGCTCTACGAAGATGAATGCGACTCTCGACGTGGAGGATGTTTGGCTATCAACTAATCCTGACGGGACGGGACTTCTAGCAAATAAAATAGCTCATTTGCCAGTTTTGTGCGAATTAAATAAAATTTATTTTGATTTGGTGTGCGCTTAACGCCCACGTCCAAAAATAAAATATTTGCAACTTACCACCATTTCTTACCTTTTAATAGTAGTATACTGCTTAATTAATGAGTTTACATAGTTTGAAATAAAAATCAGTGTTCTTAAGTATAAAAAACAATTTTAAAACTCATTTAATTAAAATAAAATTGCTTTTATAAGATTATATGGATGTATACACGCTAAATTAAAACACGAAAACAGAGCTTAATTTAAGCGATTATATTATTCTCTCCTTACAAATCTGATTTAAAAGATGATCAGATTAGAAATTTATGATAACATAAATCTACTTTGAGCATATGCTTTTAATTTTAAGAATTTAAGCGTTAATAGATGAATCAATTCTATAATTGTTGTACGTAAAAGGCAATATTCAATTTTTATGTTTTAATATTTAAAATTAGATTCGCACCTGACCTTAAATAAAATGTATTGATATAAATATTATATTAATACTTAGCTCTATTGAGTGGCTTCTTTAGATTACACTGGACAACAAAATTTGGACGACCTTAAGTCTTCTATGGCAACAATAGTTTTTGGTCAAGTTTTTGGCGCTGATCACGAATATGAAATCAGAATTTTGGCCAATGCCTCAGATTTTTAGTTTTTCGGTGTCAAAGTCGAGATTTTTAATTTTTGGGGTATTTTGGGCTTCTATCATAAAACCTATTGGTAGTTACAAAAGTTTGATAATATGTTTAGATCACAAAAACATTCATTATTAGGCGTTTTAATTTTTTTATAGTATTTTATTTTTTTTTATAATTTATTTTTATAAAATTAGTGGAATTCGTCATAAAATCCGTTTTTTGATCCTAAATAACTTAAGAGCGAATTGCTAATAATTTTAGGTAATAACCTTTTTTAGATATGTTTTTTATAAGGAATCTGAATATGGCAATAGATATTTTGAAAAATTAATAGTTTAAGAAATTTTGTGAATATTTTTCCGAACTTTGGATGCGGTTTAAAAAAATTGGAGGCATTGGAAAAAAAAACTAAACCCGGGAAGGGATTGTTATCGCAAGAAAATTCTCTAAAAAACCCTCGAAAAATCGTTTATGTTGTTTTCTTTTGTTGCCCAGTGTTATATATAGAAATCTGCTCAAATCACTTTCTTTTCTTAAATATTTATGCCTCTGGTCCAAATTAATGATTTGGTTCAATTTATTATTGCTAAGTTGTTTAAATATGAGATAAAAAGAAGGTATAAAATAATAATAATACATAATTTATTATTCTGATTGTGTTAAAATTCTACCTAATGAAATAATATATAATTATGGTTCAAAAAAAGAATATTATAAATTGAACTGTTAGAAAAAAAAAATATTAAAATAAAAAAAAGCCTGGTCAAAAAGGCAAAAAGAACAGTAGCGATAATACAAAACAACTTTGACAGAACTCAGTTGCTTAAATATAATTTATCAATATAAAAACAACCGGATAAAAAAACAAATTCCTTTTAGACAAATAAAACAAAAACAGAAGCTAAAAAAATAACAAAGCAACAATGTAATTAACTTTATTATCTTTAATGATAGCGTAGCAAAATATTTCTAAATATCCTATTTGACAAAAATGGTATTTTATTTAATGGAAAAAAAAATTTGTTAAAAAAATTACTAAAAATTAATTAGTTATAAAAAACTTTAGGTTGAGAAGAAAATTTATATGCTTAGATAATCAGGTAACAATAATATTTTCTTTGAATTATTTTGCCTAATGTGTTTTTATTAGCAAATATTATGATATAAATGTAATTAGCACTCCCTTTTTTGGGGTTTTTAAAAAAAATTTTATAAATTATTATATATAAAAATATTTTTTTAAAAAAAAAAAATTTTTTTTTTCCTTATATATTTATAAAACCCCCCCCCCACATTTTTTAAAAAATATTTAAAACCAAACCCGCACCAAAAAAAAAAAAAAGAAACCGAACCCCCCCCCCCCAAAAATTTGGAAACGGAACCCGAAGAACTTTCGGACGGTTCCAATCCCTGGTAATTAGGACTCAAAGACTCATTATTAAAATATTGTTTTGATGGCGGTATACTAATTTTTTTTAACATCTGTAAGCCTTATGAGATCAAACTTACTTGTAGAGGATTATCTAACTCCCTTTACCATTTTTAGTAAAACTCCGTATGCCAAATATAATGCGATTATAATAAAATTAGGTTCTAAATATAAAAATTGAGAAATATTTATATAAAACAGAAATTATAAATTTAAACTTTAAGTATTTTAAACGATAAAAAATCTAGCTAGGTGTAAAAATATAGTTTATGGCCTAAAGCTTGAAATCCTAAGAAACAAAATTTTATCTTCTAAATAAAAAATTATAGTTTGTTTAATAAAAATATTTATTTTTTATATATTATTTAAGGTTGATTCAAATTTACCATATTTGCCCATATTTCTGATGGTCACGAGTGGGCCCGATCATATAGAACATTCCAAGAGGGGATAAAATATAATGATAGGGCTTCATGATTAATTTTTTCATGTTTCAGAAAGTTGTAAAGCAATTTATAAATCTAATGCCAAAGAAATTTCCTCACTTGTCAATAATCTTGTTATAATATAATCTAGAACGAAAGAACCTGATCTCACAATGCTACGATGGATGACCGTAATGTCAGGGGAAAAAGGTGGTGATCAAGTATTTCCAAGCAAAATGGCTGGACATCATGTCCCATATATTCACTTTGCATCTTGATGAAAAAGATTGGCTTAAAATTTGTGAAAGTAAAAATTTTTTTGATATTTTTTCTTCCCTTCAATTTATGAGCGAAACGGGACCATACCCCGGCTGTTGCCCCAACGGTGGTGTAGTCACTGGACGCCATTTTTATTTTTTTTAAATTATATAAAAATATTAAATATTTTTTTAAATTTAATAAAAAAGTTTTTCTTCAGGTCATAGGGTTGAAACGTCGGGGTTATATGACCAAATTTAAAATCACCAATTTATGCTTTGTATTTATCATTTAAAAAATTATTTTATTTGAAAATAATTTTAATAAAAAACGATATAAGTTACTAAAACTTTTGGTTTAATTCATAGTTTGTTAGAAATTAAACCCTTAGGAAATATACAATTACGGATTTATTAAAAAAATGTTTTAATATATAAGTAATACTTTTTTAAATCCCATTTTTTTTATAGATAAAAGAAAAACTAGACCTAAACATTCTGATTTTAATTTTCTACTCTTAGGTTAAAAATAATTTAAATATTAAATAAATTAAAAATCATTTATTTTATTATTATTGATTTTTTTATAAAATTTTTTACCGATTATATTTATTAATCTTTAGATTTCCTTTGTAAAAATTTTCTTTTTTTTAGATATAGATAAAGTAGCCTCTTTTAATAAGTATGCTAAAAATTTGATATCTAAAGAAATTGACGTAGCAAAAAATTATTTAAAAAATTTTACAAAATATGGTAAATTTTTATATGATTACAAAGATGCTTTTCTATATTTAACATTTTTTTGGCTCTTCAACGTCGCGTGTGATACGTGCGACATGGATTTTTTTTTTCTTAAAATTTTAAAAATTTTGAAAAAACGTAAATTTTTAAAAATTTGCTAAATTAAGTTTATGTACATAAAATGCTTTATCTGTATATTGAGAAATTTTTACAAAAATTATTAAAAAAAATAAAAAATTTAAAATATTCAGAATTTTTAAAATTTTACGAAAATAAAAACTCACTTTACGTGCCCTGATAAAAAGTTTGAACATTCAATCAATTAATGTATATGTATATTTTTTGGACCTAAATTATTTCTATCTCCCCCCCCCCCCCTCCCCCGCCCAATGAGTGTTTTTTGCCCCCCTCCCCCCTAAATGGAAAAGCTAGAATCACGCTTGCTCTGACTCAACGATAAAGAAAGGAGTTGGGGCAACATGTCGTGATGAAGAAGGAAGAGGATGATCAATTGATGGACTTGGTCATCGACCACGAGCAGGAATACTGCCCTGTGGTACTTACATTTGGGCATCGATTAAATGTGGCAATGTTTTCGACGATAAATTACCTTATTGATCATAGACGCATTCAATTGTTGGCGGCATTGCACAAAAAAATTGGTATAATTTTGAATAAAGCATGCCATAACATTTATAATACATGATGTGGCTAAAATTGTAATGGCAACAAAAATTATGGGGGGGGGGGGGGGTAACGATGTAAAGAACGTCTTGATTTTTGCCATATACCCATGATGGCTATATTTATTATATAATTTCCGTTTGTCTTAATTTTCCATCTTCGGCTCATTAAATTCGTCTATATCGAATTTATGGCCTATTTGAATATTATAATCTCTTATTAACTTTAATTCATTTCTTACATCGGTATATGACACAGGTCAACAAATTTTTGACAATTATTAGCCAACTACGGAGATCAAACCTGCCATCTTAATGATATTCCGTTTACCGTTTTTTCTTATCACACTAAATTAATCAGCTAATCATTTAAAAATAAGGAAAAAATGCTAAAAAAAACAAAGACAAAAACAAATTTTTTTTGCATTTTTACAACAGCTTAACTGTTAAATTTAAACTTTAAAATAAACTTTCCTGTAATATATCGTGTTGTATTTAGGGTTGGACGCGAAATATTATGTATTATTTAAATGCTGATGTAAGAGCTTGATATACTAAAAAATTTTATTTTTTATTATCCAATATGATATTTATAAGTTACAAGTTATAAAAATAAGATACATAAATTTTTCTTTTTAAGTAATCCGAGCAGTCATTGGTCAAAGGCCATTTTTTCGATATGGAATATAAGGAAAAAAGGCCGGGGGAACTTAAGAAAAACGAAATATGTATATGATATAAGGTAATCATGAGGATAAATTCTTTTATATTTTTATAAAATTTACGGATGTTTCATTGATATTTGTTGGCCTGTGTAATACAGAATATTTTACGTCCAAACTTAAATAAGACACGATTACATGAAGGGGATGAGACAAAGAAGTATAACTTTTTTCGAAATATGAGGCTTACGAAAACTCCTGTTCTCAAGATTTTTTCAGTTTAACTGTTATAAATATGAAAACAATTAAATTTTTTGTTTTATAATCTTTTTTTGTTTTTTTTTTTAATTTTATTTTTTAAATTGAATTTTTATGATCAACTATTCAATTGAAAACGCTAAGCGGATTTAAAAATACCTTAGATGACAGGTTTGATCTCCAAAGTTGGCTCATAACTCTCAAAAATTTGTTGACCTGTTTGCCATAAAAGCAATTTTAAATATGCATTAGTTAAATGTCAAAAGCTTCGTTAATCAACACAATAAAATAGAAAAGAAATGCTATTATAATACTAATAAGTTAAAAGACATAGAAAATATAATTTTTAAGAACTCAAATATTAGTTAGCTAATGAATATATGTTTTCTTAAAGACTGGAATTAAGTTAACTTTTGAATTTATTTTTGCCATAACAGCGCCATGTTAATGAATTTGCCCTTACTTATGTTTCACATATATAAAATATGGTTGAGCCAAATGTGCTTATTTTGATAAGTAAAAATGTTTTATCTCGTGTGTAAAAATACAATTTCAAAAACAAATTTTTTATAAATCAAAGTCATTTTCTTTCGTCCATTTTTGTATCATATGTTTTTACTATGCTTAAAATACTGTAAAAACTTTGTGTTCAATTACAAATTTATTAAAGGTTGTATGTGCAGTGCTACCATATTTAAATACTTCTTCAGCCTAGATATAGCAATGGAAAAGAGCAAAGACTTTTTGTCGATTTTTACAGCCACCTCTTAAAGATGCATTTATTGCTTTACCAAAACATGTGGGCTGCCTACACAAAACAAATGATATAATAATCAAGCCTATGCAATTACTATTTTTTCTTTTTAAAAAATCTTTTTCTTTATTAAGCACGTGGAAAAATTTTTAATGTTGAAAATTTTTAAGCTCGTAATTAAATTCATGCCTGGCAGGTTAGCGTTGGGCCCAGGTCTCAATTGTATTATATGTCGGGGCCGGGGCAAAATATCACGCCCGGTTTGAACTTTAAATTTATGTTAAAAATCCCACGTTATAATCTCAATATAAATTCAAAAGGAATAGTAGGGGAGACCGGGGCGAGATGGTACGCGGGGTGAAATGGTCTTATCTAATAACTTTTGATGAAAATGTCTAACAACAATTTCTTTTGCATAAAATATTTATTTATATAGTACCTTGATTTGGTTAAAATTTTATGATATAATGTCTAGTAGTTTTCTAAATATTCGAAAAATAAAATTTTATGATCAAATCTCATAAAATTTTTATGCTGATTTTTTTCATATAATCGAAATATTTTAAAATAAAATGGGATAAATATATATTTATAATCAAGAAAAATCACTCATTTATTATATTATTATATAACAAATACTAATTTAATTATTAAATTTAGATTTTAACTACTTTTTAAATTGTTGTTTGGTACGGGGCGAAGTGGTCGGGGCGAAGTGGTCGTAATGAGATGCCACACATTCATTTTTAAATGAGAAATTATACCAGAAAAACGGTTAAAGCTAATGAAGAAGACATTAAAAAAAAGCATTGTGTATTATCAAGAGACCAAAATTACAAGAAATTGCAACTAGGTATATTTGATATAGATTTAATTATATTTAATGTTAACTACAGTACACTTAAGAGAAGAATTAAAAAAGGTGCTGTTAATAAAAACTACAAATTTGTGTTTACTAATGAAGAAGAGAAACCTCTTTGTCAATATATCCTAGAAGCAAGTAATTTATACGTTGGATTTTCCCCTAAACAAGTATAAATATGATTAATAGTTTTAGGTTAGACTATTAGCCTACCAGTTAGGTGTTACCAATAAGAAGAAAATGCCTAAATCTTGGGAACTAAATTCAATTGCAGGATTAGATTGGGCCTCTTCATTTTTAAAGAGGCACCCTGAGTTATCAATCAGGGTGCCAAGACAAAAATATGAAACTTAAAGACTGGCTATGCATAGAATGTAATGGCAGTTATAAACAAAGTAAAGGTGAGTGGGTGGAATGTGTTAAATGTAAAAACTGGAGCCATTTAGGATGTTGTGGAAAAAACTTTTATAGATATATATGTATAATATGTAAAAAAAGATCTGATTATTTTTTAATGTTTTAAATTTAAATGTTAAAAATCAATAAAATTTATTAAAACAATATTTTCTATCATTTATAACCATATATTCATATATACATCGATTTATTAAAGTGTTATGTATAATTTTAACATAAGATCACCTTGCCCCATTGAAAGACCATCTCACCCCGTACATGGGGCGATATGGTCTAAAAAAAGTTTTTTTTCGAATTTAGATAACTTTTTTTGTATTTTATTTTTATAGTTGTAGAATATATATCAATTAGATAAAACTGTTGGCTACAGAATGAGCCATTGTTTGTGAAATTTGGAATTGTGAAAAAAAAGTTATAGCCAAAATACAAAATAGAGGCCATTTCGCCCCGGTCTCCCCTAATGTGCTTAATTTTTAAGTGTCATATTAGTTTTTTAATATTAATATTGGAAAAATAATTTATTATTTTTTTTTCCTACTAATATTTTTAGAAAGATTAATGACCAAAAGTTATATTTTCTCCGTCTCTGTGAAATGTTTTACTTGGCCTAAAAACACATTGCTAAAAAATGATAGTGTAATTAATATGTTGCGAAGACTTAATTCACATATCAATAAATATCGATAAGACAACCCTGAATAGCGATAATATTGTTGTATTAAATTTGAACGCAAAGTGTTTTATAATATTCAGGGTATAAACAACTAATATTAATATATCTAATTTTTATTTACCTTCTCGTTTCAAACGACATATCAATTGTTTAGGTTTTTGATTCTATAAATATATAATTTGAATCATATTCGATTAAAATATTAAAAGCCCGTTTTATGAGTCTTAATATACATTTTATATTATTTTTGATATAGAAGAATCTATAAGCATTTGCCATAAATCATATTTTATGAATTTGAATAAAATTAAAATATTATTAAAAAAGCTTCCCTCATCTCATATCTTATAGATATTAATTTAAATAAGGATTTTAGAAAATCATATACAAATTAATTAAATTTAATTAGACTATTATTTTTGATTAGTAAGTTTTAGAACACATACAGCTCAAATTAACTTTGGGATTATGACCTGTACGCAAGATAATGAATTATATATATTTTAAGGTTAGAAATCCTTATTTATTTTAGCTAAATAATAATAATTAATTATTTGGCAAGAGAAGTCCAAAAAAACTGTACATTTCTTGTAAATTGTTTGATTTTTATACTTTAAAAAACTTTTAGAAAGTTGTACAAAAATGTATTTAATCAAAATTTTCAAAAGAAACTTTTAAATCTAATCATATATTAAATGCTCCACACTAGATTAATAAAATAAAGTTTAAAATATTTCTAATAATATTTATATATCAGTTATTTTTAAATTGATTAGGTAACAAGAATATTGCTTATTCACAGGTTAACAATTTTTTGAGAGTTATGAGTTAACAACAGAGATCAAACCTGCCATCTTAGGAAATATTAAATCCGTTTACCGTTTTTCCTAGTCAAAGTTAGTTAGGTATAAACATTGAAAATTTTAACAAATTGAAATTTTATTTTTGTACATTAATTAAACTGTTGTAACTTCAAATATTATATTTATTAAAAACCGATAACTTATTGTGTCGGAATTAAGCGAAAAATTTTGTATTATCTAATAGACGATGTAAGAGCTCGATATATATAAGTTACAAGGAATTTTAATGTGCAATAAAGATTTTTAATTTTTTTTAAGGTATGATTAGATCCGTCAATTTAAGGTCATTTTTTGTTATAGACGGGTCTAAGGAGCCAAAGACAGAAAAACCAAGAAAAACATATGTGAAATTAGGCCATCATGTGATTCTATCTCGTTTCTGACATTGATATTTGTTGACCTATATATAATGTCTATATGTTCCTGTTGACTAAAACTTTATGTGGTTGTAAATTTTAATAACTAAATAATCGATAACCCGAATATTTTAAATTAAATGTCATTTTAGAACTATAAATAAGAATAATTTATTTAACTATTATAGAATAATAAAAATAATTTTAGATTATATTTAAATTATTTTGTGAATAATTATTAGATCGCTGATTAAGGTTTTTATGAGCAGCTTTTAATTTCAAAACAGCAGTTTTTAGGACATTTTTATTTTAAATATATTTAAAAGTTTTTTTAAATTCACTTAGATTTGAATGTTTTGAAAACATATTATAAAAAGCAAAATTATTGAATATTTTTAATTCCTACAAATTATAAAATTATGTAAAAATGTTTAATCCCATCAAAAGAGCTTGTTGCAATTTTTTTGAAATTATAAAATTTATTTAAAATAAAGTAAATGTTAATTTTGATCAATGCGTGTTTTTCTAAACAAGCAAAAAAGTAAATCGGAAAAATATGCATTTATGTTTTAATCAAAAATACTTAAAACTATTTAAAATGATAATTGGATTTTACAACAGAATACATTTTTCACTTCGTTCACTTACCGGCTAAAAAATGCACGAGGTGCCACGAACTAGTCGGCTCAAATAGCTTATTAGCAAACCTTCCTGTCTTCACAAGAGGTTGCAAAAAATTCGTGCTAAGGACGCTATTTTTTTGGAAAAATATTAAAGATGTGAAGCCACCTTGAAGCTGCTTCTTGGCCTGCTTTAATATTAGGCCGTAATCCGTCCTAGGCAATGTAATTCGCCGGCCTGCAAGCAAATCTTACAATTTAGGCCGTGGGGCACGTGCTCGAGATTAAGAGTCAAAAACCCTAACTTATCAAATTAAAATTTTTTTTTGTTTTAATTCCACAAATACAATTAAGTGTAAATAATATTATACTTTTAATCAAGTAATTTAAAATTCAATACCTAAATAATGAAAATTATATGGATTAAAGAGGTTGTTTCTACTTTCTATTTAGGTAATTTAAGATAGTAAAAAAACAGTTATTTAAGAAACATTCCAAGCTTGTTGAGGTTTAAGACACTATAAAATATCTTGATGCCATGTAGATCATTTTGCCGCAGTTTTATAAACTTCCTCAAACAATTTTTGAAAATTTAATGCTACCATTACTTGTTTTTTGAGTAAATTATTTTAGTGATGTGCGTTTTTCGTGCTACCTAAAAAAATTATTCTATTTTTAGAAAATTATCTAAACGGTATAGTATTATATAAAATATTTCATAAATTTATATGTTTTATCGTTTTTAAACACAAGTCTAAAGTCAAATGTTATTTTTTTTTAATTTTTCTTAATAATTGTGAATCAATTTCTTGCCATCAATGGACCCTAGTGAGGTTCTTGGCAATTATTCTTTAAATATAGCTGCTTTAAATTTTTTGGGCCTTCGCCTTTTCTCCTGTCTCAAATTTTAGAAAAATTAGCGTGTATCATCCAAAAACAAAAATAATAATTTATCGCACTCTAACAAAAAAATAAAATAATGTTATTCTCATTATAATACGCTTACATTCCTTAATCATATACAAAATGAATGCAGTAGTTTACTTAGGCAGTTGGCACTAAACCGATATGCCTTAGAAAGCCTATAATAACTATGAATGTTTAATAACATAAATAAGATACCCAACCAGTAGACCTTGTTGATCGCAACTAATAACAGGCTATCTTTATATTAACAAAAAGCTCGGCCGTTTTAGTAGTTATTGGAAAAGGCAAACTTACGCCATCCAATAGACTTGTATGGATGTAAAGCTCATTAAAAAAAAAGTTTTTCCTAATCTGTTTACTAGTCCAATGTTCTCTGCATAACTCCCTTTTTTTGGTATCTTTGTATGTTCCCTCCTTTTTTGAAATGCTTTAGTTTGCAAAAAAAATTTGATGAATTTTAAAAATACAAAAAGGTGCCTCCTCATTTCTAAAATTTAACTCGGGTCTAATTGCTTAAGTAAATTAGGTAAAAAGTTTGATTAATAGATAGCCTGCTATATTTGCATGCAGGTTCCAATACGGACCCCGGCACATTTTAAATTTTGAATTGTTTCAAAAATATTATATAATATGGGCTAATTTTTTGTGACCTTCTTAAATTAATAATAAACAAAATTAATAATTAAAATTTGGTCAAAATCTAACAACAAAACTTGTTTAGAATTTAAAAACTGAATCGGTGTTCTATGGAACCGACCCTCTCAATTTCATTGTTAAAAATCATGTTAATCCCTAAAATTAAATAATTGCAACCTTAAATTCCAGTTAATTTATTAAATAATTTGAGTTATTAAATATACAATATGTTAGTATTGTATAATATTAATAATAATTAAAAATTTTTTTCTTTGAAATATGTAGGTTTCTTAGTAGTTAACAAAAATAATTATTTATTTCAAAATATTTTTTAAACTCTCTAAATATATTTTACTAGACTTAATTACACGATTTGATCTATAATAATACATTTAATTTATTGACATGATTTATTAGAGGTAATATAGAAAATTTAAAATTTTAATTTTTTAAATTTATTTTTCTACTTTGTGAATCAAATTTTAATTACTTATTAATGATAACTTATATAAGTTTATAATTAAAGAGCACAAATTTCTCTTGAAAATAATCAAAAAAAAACCTTAGCTTCAAAAATCTTGAAGTTATAGAGGTTTGAAATTGGGGTCCGAGGACCCCACCACAGCTCGAGGGTTAAGCTCGATGTTTTAAATCAAAAGAAACAAAAATTTAATTTTGAATTTTTTAAATTAAAGCTTTACCATTAATGACCCACAGTTAATCGACGGATCCTGTTTCGCAGGAAACAGATATTATTATTTTAGCCCTTCAACAAACTAGACCAAAAAAAAATCTATAGTTTTGTTTATATATAGAGCATTTGGACACTAATGTTAAAACTTTCTTGCTCCAAATTTAATTTATAAAGGCTAAATGATAATTGGTCACCTTTATGTAAAAATCATGTAATTGTTTTCCTGTGTCACCTTCGTAAAATGGCCCAACAAAGAAATTTAGGTTTTGCAAATGTAGAGTATTTTGTATAATGGCATCCGTTTTTTAAACATAAAATACTGTCATATTTTTATATATTAATTTTTTAGAGCCATTGAATTTGGCAAATAAATTACGCCCGATCAAGAAAAAAAGTATCAAATATTTTTAATAATTTAACTGGCAAAAAAAATAAGAGAGCAATTTATAAAAAGTAAACAAAAAGCAGTTTGGAGTGAACGGAGAAAAACGATATGTCTAAGGTTTAAAGCAAAGATATTGAAACGATACGCATTATAAGCACCTGTAAACTTAGCTTAATGATGGGCCAAGGACTGGCATTAATACATTAACTTAAAGTTTTAGAAACATGTTTTTGCATGGTTTAGGCTGCTGCCAAACCCATCTACCTTTGAGAATGGTTGATGCGTCAGGCAATTTTTATAAAAATAACCAATAAAATAAAAAGTCCGCCGTAAAGGGGAGGGAGGCAACCACAACTCCCTCCTCCCCCCCCCCCCCCCCCCCCGGCTACGGGAAATAAATGAATAGGGTAATAGTCGGGAAAAACATAACGTGAATCCAATCAGTGTTAATATTTTGCTGAACCTTATATTCTTTGCTCTTACAAAATCGTATCTTACAAACGATTGAAATTATATACTAAATGGGCAATCTCTATTAGGTGAAAGTTGCCAAAAAAATTGACAGTATATCACAAAACTTTATTTACTAACGAAAGTCAAAGTCAATTGAATATCTAGCTGGTAGTTATATTTTCTATAATCTGTATATGAGAAATTAAAAGATTAATTAAATGCCTCATGCAAATATTTGAATTAACGAGGCAAATTAAGGAGGTAATTTACAAGGAAACCTAGATTTCGATCATTTTCACACATATCTAAAACTTTGCCAAGGTAAAATGATGAAAAACAAATAAGTTTGTTAAGTAAAATGTTAAAAAACTTTTTCTTCTAGGGTTTCTTATGCAATAATTAACAACTTTGGGTCCAAAACCCAATAAAAATTTAGTATATAAATGATGTTAAACGCTACCAAAAACACTTTTTCTTACTTACATACTTTAACAACGCAACATTTTAAGTTAAAACATGAAGTTGACAATTATGCAATGCACTTTGATCGTGATGGTGAGTTGGGCCATATTCGTGGATGATATCAGCTGCCAGTGTATATATATTTTTTAGTAGATGGAAAGAAAAAGAATAAAATACAGATTATTCTGCTGTTTGTACCTGATACAATTAGAATTTAGATTAACCCTTGGTTTTTTCTAGTTCAAATTTTTTAATTTAAATTCAACTTATTTAATGTTAAAAGCAGGTCAAAATATACCTTTTTTTATTATAAGACTAGTTACGAAATTTGCTGATAAAGTTCGCATATGGCGATTTTTATCTAAAAAACGGCTGTATTTTGAAAGTAAAATTTATTTTCTTAGATGGATTGTCCTTACAACATTTTTATCTTAACGATTTTTAAGCTACGGCCCTTGATATTATTTAATTTCTAATTTTTAAACTATTAATAACATAATTTGGTTTGGGTCAGCACCAAGACGATTTTTAAAATGTCTTAAAAAAATAATTCCAAAAAATATATTAGGATTATAAGGCCAAAATACACGTGGCAAAAACATTGGTTGACATAAACGAAAACACGTCTGACAAAAACAAAAAACAACGTTGTTAAAAACTGAACAAAACATTACCTTTTTAATCATGAGTCGGGCCTAACTGATCTCTTATTTTTCTATTAGATAGCCATTTTCAATAATATTTTTTGCAAAAAATATTATAGCGGACCTTAAAATCATTCCTGAATACATGCCTGCCATTTATACACTCGAATGGTCTGCCAAAGCAGGTCAATGCCCCGAATTTGATGTATATATATATCATCAAACTAATAACTCCGAAACTCAAAGCCTGGTTTACTCAAAACTAATGGTAATTTGTATATATTGCCCATTTTTTTTCATTTATTAATTTATTTTTTCCACTGTTTTTTTTTGGTTTTTTCTTTTAAAGCTGTAAAATAAAAGAGATAAAAAACTAACAAACAGCCGGGCCATGGCACATGCTTTTTTTTAAATTTCTTATCAATCTTTTATTAAAGCTTTCTTTGTAAAAAATTTAAATGCCAAATTCATTAGAATTATGGCAAGAAAACTCACGGTTATTGAGAAGTTGACTTTTTTATGTCTGGTATTGACCTCTATGACCATTTCATTTACGGTGTTCATTTTTCCAATAATCAAATCCGAAATAGAAAAGTTTGGAAAAATTAAAAAAGTGAATATTTTATATATAAGGATACCGGTTTTTTAATGCACATAACAATTCTTTACTTGACTTTGGAAAAATCTTTTATGTTGGTTCTTGTTGTACCAGTGTAATATATCAAAGTTTTTGCTGAATTTACAAAAATAAAGTGGGTCATATCTTTTAAATTTTAGGCATCGTCTAATTCTCAATGAATTTTAGAATAATTATATTTCATTTTACACGCTATCCCAAAATTTGGGGACAAAAAGCACACTCTTTCATAATAATATTATACTTACAACATATTCTTATTTGACTAAATAGGCTTAAAATTCGTTAAAAAGTTTTTTATATAATATGGGGAAATAATATTTATTTATTTGTGTAACTTAATATTTATTTCTTTAAATGTGTTACCTTTTAACAGCTATTCAATGGTCATAGGGCCCTTGATTACACTGGACAACAAAATCTGGGTCACCATTGCCTATATTTTGTAAATTACCGGTTTCCTGATTTTAGATATGATATCCATTTTTATCGGCCTATTTTTCATAAAACTAGGCTAAAGTTGCAAAAATACCCAAAAATGTCCCTCAAAACAAAAATTATTGGTATTGTTAGGGTCAAAAAATTTTACAATTGTAAAATATGTTTTGCAAAATATCAAAATAGCTTTTAGTTAAATGTTTTAAATGTAAATGTCTAAGCGTTTGTTTCAAAATATATGAACTAAACCTTTTCTTATTTTTGCATATCCCTAAGACACATTTATTATAAGATCTTTCCTTCAACAACTATTTTTACATACAGGTTGGGAACAACCTTGATAACAGGTACAAGATACCTGTGATGCTAAATACTGAAGGTACGTACACCGTTATTATAAATTGTTTGATTCCACAATCGGATCAAGAAGACTTAGTATATCGCTCTACAAAGATGAATGCGACTCTCGACGTAGAGGATGTTTGGCT
This sequence comes from Acutogordius australiensis, assembly GCA_030555515.1. NCBI lineage: Eukaryota > Metazoa > Nematomorpha > Gordioida > Gordea > Gordiidae > Acutogordius > Acutogordius australiensis. The sequence goes on from CM060242.1 coordinate 9,127,046, forward strand.
ATCAACTAATCCTGATTGGACTTCTAGCAAATAAAATAGCTCATTTGCCAGTTTTGTGCGAATTAAATAAAATTTATTTTGATTTGGTGTGCGCTTAACGCCCACGTCCAAAAATAAAATATTTGCAACTTACCGCCATTTCTTACCTTTTAATAGTAGTATACTGCTAAATTAATGAGTTTACGTCGTTTGAAATAAAAATCAGTGTTCTTAAGTCTAAATAGCAATTTTAAAACTCAATTGCTTTTATAAGATAATATGTATGTATAAAAAGAGGAAAGCATAGCTTAATTTAAGCGATTCGAATATTGTCTCCTTACAAATATGATTTAAAAGTAGATCAGATTAGAAATTTACGATAACCAAATCTACTTCGAGCATATGCTTATAAATTCAAGAATTTGAGCGTTAATAGATGAGTTAATTCTATTATAGATTAAAGGCAATATTCAATTTTATGTTTAAATAGTTTAAATTAGAATCACATCTGATTTTAAACAATATTTCAAAATGTATTGACATAAATTTCATCTATACTTATTTCTATTGAGTAACTTTAAATTATACATAAAAATCTGCTCAAGTCACGTTTCTTTGTATTGCCTCTGGTCTAATAAATGATTTGGTCCAATTTATTATTGCTAAGTTGATTGAATATGAGATAAGAAGAAGGTTTGAAATAATATTTTTTATATTTACATAATTTTTTATGCTGCATATATGTGTAAATATATATTTATACGAATAATTTAGTTGCGGCCTCTATTAAATGTATAAGCTTTTTTTCTCATTTCTATAAAATAAAAAAATCTGATACATGGCCACACTATTTTTAAATGTTTAATAATTATAAACATTTTCTTTTTTTGCTAAGAAATAAATAGTGGTAATTTTCTACCTATTGAGACAATATATAATTATGGGCCAAAAAAGAATGTTTAAAATTGAACTGTCAGAAACAAAAAGAAAATATTAAAATAAAAAAAAACCTGGATAAAAAGGGAAGAACGACAATGATAAAAAAAATATAAAACAACTTGGACAGAACTCATTTTAACACCAAATATATTTAATAATTTAAAAACAACCTGATAAAAAATAATCTTTTAGAATAAAAAATCAAAACAAAAGCTACGAAAAAATTATAACAAAGCAGTTTAACTGATTTAATTAACATTAAGTAATACAATAAAATTGCATTTTAAATATTGAAAGTTGTAACCATTACTTTTTTTTCTAAAGTTTCTTAGATATTTTATGCAAATTAAATTCAAAATAAAATTTAAAACATATTTTTTTATTTATATCAATAAGTTGCGCTGAGAGTTTTAAAAAACTCAGGAACTATAAAAAAAAATAAATTTTAATGAAAAAGTAGCAAAAAATTAAAAATCAAATTTGACAAAAATTTATTATTAATTGATAAAAAATTGTTAAAAATTACTAAAAAATAATTAGCTATAAAAAACTTAGGGTTGAGAAGAAATTATGCTTAGATAATCAGGTAACCATAATATTTTCTTAGTATTATTTTGCCAGTGTTTTAATTAACAAATATTATGATATGAATGTAACTAGAATTCAAAAATTCATTCTTAAAATATTGTTAGGATGGTGGTAAACAATTTTATTTTAAGACCTGTAAGCCTTATGAGATCAAACTTACTTGTAGAAGATTATGGAACTCAGTTTAGCATTAATCAAACTCCATAATGCGATTGTTTTATAAATAGGTTTTAAATTTAAAAATTGAAAAAAAAATATCATTTTTATAAAAAGCAGAACTGATAAATTTAAATTTAAATATGAAATTTCTATCAAGGTTAAAGAATATAGTTTATAGTCTGATATGTAAGCTTGAAATGCTTAAAAATAAATTTAATCATTCTAAATATAAAATTATAATTTGTAAAAAAAAATAATTATTTTTTATATTTTATCTTAGGCTGATTCAATTTTGCCATATTTGCCCATATTTTTGATGGTCGCGAGTTTGTAGGGCACGATTTGATTGATCATTCCAAAAAGGGGTACAATATAAAGATAAGACTTCATGATTATTCAATTTCTTCATAAACCTGGCTTAAGATTCATAATAATAGGTAGTGTAGGTATAAAAAACTTTAAGCCTGTCCTCCTATTAAATTAGCATTAGATAACTTAAGACCGATACTAACACCTTGAGAGTGGGGTAAACCGCATACCGTATATTCATAATTTTAGTTATAACCCGAATAGCTAATAGTTAAATTAAATGGGGTTGGAAAAATTAGGCCAATGAAAAACTTAGTGTGAATCCAATTATATTTAAGTTGTTAAATTATAATAGATCAGTATAAAAATATTCGAATTATGCATGTAATGGACGGGCAGCACCAATGAATACATGACAATTAACAAAACATCAAAACCTTTTTATTTACTCTTTACAAAAACTGTGTCAAGATTAATTGATTTAATACCTAGCTGGTAATTATATGCTCTGTATCAGAAAAAACGAATTAATTACATGCCTCATGCAAATATTTGAAGTTAGCGAGCTTAATAATGAAGGAGGCCATATAGTGAGCAAGGGGGTACCAAGTGCAAGTCCCAGATTCTTTCAAGGTAAAATGCAAATCAAATAAATTTGTTAAGAAAAATTTATTCGGCAACGTTACTACATAACTTTTATTATAAAGTTTATAGCAATCTTGACCCCAATACTTGACCCAATTAAAAATATCAGTACAAATGAAGCTATGCTAGGAAAAAATTTTACTTAATTACTGAATATTACAAATTTAAAACAGCTAAAAACTATGAATTTGAAAATTATGGATTGTAATCTGATCGTGCGAATATGGCCATATTCTTGGATAATAT
>CM060242.1:9130110-9175433 GCA_030555515.1 Acutogordius australiensis
AGCTCCCAGTGTAAACATATTTTTTTATCGTAGAGGAATGGAATAAAATTATAAAATATTTGTTATTATCACATAATTTGGTTTAATAAAAAAATATGATTTAGTTTGGTTCAGTCCAATTTTTGTCAAAATAAATTGAATCCACAATTTTTAATTGGAAGGTTAGTTAAAAAAATCTTGATTTAATTCTTGTAAGGCAACTTTTATTTTGAAAAACGGTACAAAGCCTGTAACAAATAAAACTACAAAAAATTATATTTTCTTAGGTATTTCTTTAAGATTATTACGCTACGGCCTAAATATTTTTAGTATAATTTTTTATATAACATTTTATAATAAAAATTTGTTTGGGGAGTATGTACGTTATTTTAAAATGGCTTAAGCAATTGAAAAATAATTTTTTTTGGTTACTATTAGAATCACACACCAGATTAATAAAATTAACAACATTTAAAGTTGAAAGCCAGCAATGTCTAATTACCAAAATCACCTATTTTTGGGGATGTAATTTCAAAATAAACAAATAGCTTAAAAAATATCTAATGATCCTATATGATATTTTTAGTCAGAAAATTTAAGAATTTTTACTAAATTATCACCGCCACGAGGAGGTAACTATCAAGAATGCGCTCTGTTTCGCTCCCATAATTCTATTCTTACGAAACCAAAACAAGTAAAAGGTCCAGATCTAACGCCTTGATGAGTAATTTATGCCGAGATGCTCCTCACCTCCAAAATAAATCAAAACTAGGCCACATAATGGAAATCTTATTTGTTGTTCGCGGATACACATTGTCCCCTCAACAATGTTGTTGTAAAGACATTTAGATATTAATGTATTACAAATATTTAAAATCAATGGGTTATAATCATGCCCTAGTAGGCAGAAAAAAATATCGGGACATTTTGAAGGAACAGAAACAAATAAATAATCACGAAATAATATTTATAAAGTTATATTAATGGAATTTGCAAGAGCATCTTTATTTATGGAATAAATCAGCTAATCAAATAACTAAAAATTAAGACTAAAAACATTAGAAATCTAAAATTTAAAACAAAATTACTGAAAAACATTGAAAATCAAAATTAATATATAAATTAAAAATTGAAAACCAAGTTTAAAAGGCATATATTTAAACCCGCCCCCCACCATCATTTCCTGCATAATGTCTAAGGCATGTTAAAACTCCAGGAGTCGGGTCCACCAACTATAGCGTTCCGGAGTTTTTTTAGTTTCTTGTAAACATTAGCATTGGAAATATTGAAATTTGTATTTATGTAGTCAAAATTCACCTTATGTTTTAGTTATTTTTTTAATAACCATCAATATAAAAAATGTTTATATTGTATAATTATGATTGAATTATTTTTTTTTTCTATATCTAAATTTTATGGTATCTAAGCCAAAAATAATTTTTTTAATTGTGAAATTAGGGACATTGACGAAATGCGGGAGCAAAGGAGAAACGGTTATTAATCTCCGCCTTTATGCTCCATGGGTCAAGGGACAATTATTATTAGGGCATTGGCGGAGACAATTGTTGCCATACCTTTGGGGATGGAGGCAATAATTACTTGTAGACTTATATATTTTACAAACAATTTATTTCCATTCCATCAAAATATCGAATCTTATTTATTTCATAAAATTTATTTTTCCATTGAATCAAAATACCAAATCTCCATCAATTCCTACCAGGTTAATCAAATTTTGTAGTCTCAAATATAATCCAATGTTTATGTTTTAAGTCTAAAATTGAGAATAGGAGATTGAAGGAATTTTAAAGAAATAACACTATTATTGGTTTCAAGTGACTTCGACTGTCCGTGTTGTAAAACAGTAGTTGATGACCCACTTGCTCATTTCTTTCTCTATTGCTCTGCTTTGCATGAATTCAAACGCCTATACTTGCATGAATTAATATCTTCAAATAAATGTGATATTTTATTGTTAACTCATATTTTAGGCCTTTCTGATCAGCCTCACATTTAAATATAATTAAATATTGTCATTTTGCCGAAAATTTTTTAGTTTTGGTCTAGGTTAAATGATTGCCTAGTCCGACATTGCTAACAGGGGCTATGTCCTGACGAGTATGCCGTCTCTTTCAAAAGATGTAGGGCAAAGGGGGCAATGTGTTAGCAGGTTATTGACTCTGGCATTCGACTTTTGCCAGGGTTGTAAAGCTTGCATGCTATAATATTCAGAGCGCGGCGTCATTTCGATGGATATTATGGTATTGGAGGAGAGACGCGCTTAATTCTAATGACCCTAGCGAATATCGTCGCATAGCAATTTCAACGCTCTCCACCCAAAAAAAAAGTTTAAAATAAATATTTCATTAAACTTAAACTCCTAGTGGACCCCACGTGCTCAATATTAATGTTAAAAAATTAGCTGGCCTCAATTATATAAAAAAAATGAAAAATTTTCATATTTCATATATCGTATTGTAAAATACAAGATATGACATATTAGTTTATCATTAATATGCACTTATTGTTTTAGTAGAAAAATAGTTCACATCTTAAATTTTTGAAGTTAGAGGCTTAATATTAGTCTAAATTTCTCTCCCTGGCATTCAATGGTTAATTTAATAAAATTTTAATCCCGTCCATAGACTAAAATATTAGAATTGTGGTATTTCGAAAAAAAAGGGTGAAAGATGATTACAAGGTTGTGAAGCCTGTGGCAAATTGGGTAGAACGAACATAGCATTCATTTATGCTCATTTGCGGTTTAAGTATTGTTACTCTTTTAATTGAGATCAATTAAAATTTTAAAAAAAAGTGTATATTAAATGGGCTTTTTTCCAGTTTTGATCTTGGCTTTTTAGAGCCAAGTGTTAGGCCAAAATGAGAGCGATACATTAAAAATATTGATAGGTATTGAAAATACCAAGTAAGCAGGCTTACAGTGTCTCCTAAACCGGGGGGGGGTTGGAACCAAGCGGTTCCAAAAAATCGGCCGAGGGGGGTAGGTATAGTTATGGGGGGAATATGAATAAATTGCGAAGTTTGTTACCCCCGAGATTTTGCCGAGGGGGGTAGCTCAATGAAATTTGGGAAGTAAGAGACGGTGCAGGCTTATATGAAATTTATGCAAGAGAGGAGTCAGGCAACAGTATTAACATATTACTATTTAACCCGTCGGCATTATTTATCGCTTTAATCTAAAAAATTTAAAATTAAACGAGTGTGGCGTCCTATTATTGAGAAAATTTTGGACTCAAATCCAATTGGATTTTGAAAAAATTGAAGCATTTTAGCCATATTTTATAGCTGTTACGCCATAAAATTTAACATGCGCTTTTTTTAAGATTCTATAACACACATCCAATCAAAGCAAATCAACCAAGTATTTTTTTCAACAGCTTTGAATCTATTTTTGTTAAGGCGCGCGGTCTAGGTTAAATGATTGCCTAGTCCGACATTGCTAACAGGGGCTATGTCCTGACGAGTATGCCGTCTCTTTCAAAAGATGTAGGGCAAAGGGGGCAATGTGTTAGCAGGTTATTGACTCTGGCATTCGACTTTTGCCAGGGTTGTAAAGCTTGCATGCTATAATATTCAGAGCGCGGCGTCATTTCGATGGATATTATGGTATTGGAGGAGAGACGCGCTTAATTCTAATGACCCTAGCGAATATCGTCGCATAGCAATTTCAACGCTCTCCACCCAAAAAAAAAGTTTAAAATAAATATTTCATTAAACTTAAACTCCTAGTGGACCCCACGTGCTCAATATTAATGTTAAAAAATTAGCTGGCCTCAATTATATAAAAAAAATGAAAAATTTTCATATTTCATATATCGTATTGTAAAATACAAGATATGACATATTAGTTTATCATTAATATGCACTTATTGTTTTAGTAGAAAAATAGTTCACATCTTAAATTTTTGAAGTTAGAGGCTTAATATTAGTCTAAATTTCTCTCCCTGGCATTCAATGGTTAATTTAATAAAATTTTAATCCCGTCCATAGACTAAAATATTAGAATTGTGGTATTTCGAAAAAAAAGGGTGAAAGATGATTACAAGGTTGTGAAGCCTGTGGCAAATTGGGTAGAACGAACATAGCATTCATTTATGCTCATTTGCGGTTTAAGTATTGTTACTCTTTTAATTGATCTCAATTAAAATTTTAAAAAAAAGTGTATATTAAATGGGCTTTTTTCCAGTTTTGATCTTGGCTTTTTAGAGCCAAGTGTTAGGCCAAAATGAGAGCGATACATTAAAAATATTGATAGGTATTGAAAATACCAAGTAAGCAGGCTTACAGTGTCTCCTAAACCGGGGGGGGGTTGGAACCAAGCGGTTCCAAAAAATCGGCCGAGGGGGGTAGGTATAGTTATGGGGGGAATATGAATAAATTACGAAGTTTGTTACCCCCGAGATTTTGCCGAGGGGGGTAGCTCAATGAAATTTGGGAAGTAAGAGACGCTGCAGGCTTATATGAAATTTATGCAAGAGAGGAGTCAGGCAACAGTATTAACATATTACTATTTAACCCGTCGGCATTATTTATCGCTTTAATCTAAAAAATTTAAAATTAAACGAGTGTGGCGTCCTATTATTGAGAAAAGGACTCAAATCCAATTGGATTTTGAAAAAATTGAAGCATTTTAGCCATATTTTATAGCTGTTACGCCATAAAATTTAACATGCGCTTTTTTTAAGATTCTATAACACACATCCAATCAAAGCAAATCAACCAAGTATTTTTTTCAACAGCTTTGAATCTATTTTTGTTAAGGCGCGCTCTCACTTAACGCTATATACACTGCACAACTAAAATTGAACGGCCTTGAGCATCATTTATGGCAACTATAGTTTTTGGCGTTAAGTGATACAAAATTAGAATTTTAACTGCCTTATAGTCCGGACTGAGTTACGAATTTTTTATTTCTGGGGTGTTTTGGCCTTCTATATCTTATAACTTATGGGTAATAACAAAAGTTAAAAAATGTATTTAGATTACTACAATTATTATTACCGTTAGGTCAAACTTTTTATAATATTTAATTATTTTTTATTTATATAAAATTAGTGGTTTTCGTCATAAAATCCAATTTTTAATTGTATTTAGCTTGAAAGAAATGGAATTGCGAATAATTTTAAGCTAAAATCTTTTTAATTTTGTTTAAGATTTTTTGGAAACATATTAGTCAAAGAACTTTTTTCTGAACTTTGGACGCGGTTAAAACAAATGAAGGCAATGGGGAAAAAACAAAACCAGGGATACTTGGTAAGAATTCTCTACATAACCCTTTAAAAACTGTATGTTGTTTTTTTTGTTGTCCAAAGTTATGTAATTTCAAATTCATCAGTTCGGAGAAATATATTGATATTAATAATAAACTTAAAATTATCTTAAAAAAATATAAAAATAACATTTGCTTTTAAAAGCCATCAAAAAACTAAATTCTTAGGATGGCCTCATAAATGGACTTAAATATATGCGTAGAATATATAACAATAAACTTTTTTGAAGTCCCGGATAAAATTATGTATATGACAAGATGTTGATCAACTTATCAATCTATTGAAATATATTACAAATATTTCAAACGTGTTTATAATTAATCCTTTACATTTCTTATCCCTTGTCAAAATTAAATGGAATTTGATTGGTTTTTAGCAAAATTAAAGAAGCCTAATAGCCATAACCAGCTGGAAGGGGCAGCACCTAAAGCCCTTCTTTCTGATATAAATATAATAAATAATTGCGTGAAATTGCTCCCATCCCCAGACATATCGTTTATTACACAGGTTAACAATTTATTGAAAGTTATGAGTTAACTACAAAGATTAAACCTGCCAACTTAGGGAATATCAAATCCGTTTATCGTTTTTCCTAATCAAACTTAGTTAGTCATTTATAAACATTGGAAATTTTAGAAAAAAAGGTCAAAAAACTAAAAAAGATTCAAAAACAAAAATAAATTGAAATTTTATTTTTACATATTTACAATAGTTAAACTGTTAGATTCAAACTTCAAATAATACTTCATTAAAAACCGATAATATAATGTGTCGTATTTAAGTTTGGACGCGAAATTTTTTGTATTATCTAAATGCCGATGTAAGAGCTCGATATATTAATAAAATTTATTTTTTATTATTTGTAAGCTACAAGGGATTTATATATGCAAAAAAGATTTTTAAATTTTTTCTTTTTAGGGTATATTTAGATCTGTCAATTTGTCTAAAACGGCCATTTTATGTTATAGACGGATCTGAAGAGCCAAAGACGGAATAACTAAGAAAAACAAAAAAAATATATATGAGATTAGGCCATCATGAGGATGAATTCTTTTATGTTTTCATAAAATCATTTCTGACATAAAAATTTGTTGACCTGTGATATAATTAGTTGATAAAACAATATATTCAAATTTATTTATGGACTGTAAAGTGTAGGCGATATATAATAATCTAAACTGTAAACAATGTACAAAATTTCAATATAGCCTATCAAAATAATTTAGATTAAAATAAGTGTGTAGAAGACCAGGTATTAAAGACACGGGCTTTGCCCTTACTTTGTATATGTTTGAAATAGAGGATTGATAATTATATCAATAAGCAGGGACTTGGTAATCTGATTTGGCTTAAAAGTGTATATTCCGGTTGCATATGCTACCAAAAAGATTTGTTTAAGGCACTAAAACGACTCCTGGCATAAATACTGTCAAACCAAGAGAATATGCCATTTTCTTTCATTTTGACATGCTGTTTATCATTTTGAATATTATTTTTGTGCGTGTTATGTATATTGTTGCCATTATTATTTATCATGTTTGTCTGAATCACAACGTCCTTGTCGCCCCCATGTAGATTCGGTTTTGAAATTTTTCGATTGCCAACACTGTTGCCATCATTTAAAATACGGTTATCATCGATCACGAGAATTTTCTTTCGATGATGTATCCATCCTTGTGTACGGTGTTTGCGAGGTTGATGTGGTTTTTGTAAAAGGAGGGTTGACCATTTTGTTGTTACTTGATAAAATTTTAGTCGGTTCTATGTAGCCCGAGGATGAAACATCAACATCGGTCGGTTTTCGCAAAACTTTTTCTAGATCTTCAGATATTGTCGCATGAGGTTTTACAGTCAAAAAATGCTGTGAGTGCTTATTTTTTACAGCTGGGTCAACTTTATCAAAGGTTAAATTCATAGATTGCTTGTTAGTGTCATGGGGAATCATACCGCTTCCGCTATAGTTTTCAGCCAACTCGTCGTCGGTTTTGTGGCTAGAGTGTTGACGTTTTTCCTTTGCCAGGCTCGGTTGATGATTTATATCTGTGTCTTCTAAAATTAAGCCAGAAATTGTTTACAAAAATATTAATTGTTAATGTTAATTGGCAACAAATCCATGCGTTTGTATTTTATATATATGTAATCTTGGTTAAAACATAAATTAAGTCCTTAAATAGGATACATATATCGTATTGCGTAAAATTTACATAAAATTTAATTAATTCAAAAACCATCGTCAGTTATAACGAGAGACATTCCGTGGTAAGCGTTATTTAAATTTTGGGTAATTTTATCCCAGTCACGTGTAATGCTATCTAGAGACACCTTTAACTCCTTTTCCATTTGATTCGTTGGTGCGTTCTGTCTTTCGTCGTTAATATAGCTAGCGTCCCTGGGTCTGTATTTATAAATAATATCTTTATGAGTTTATTTTTACAATAATTTTTGCGCTTCGATTAAATAACTTAGCTAAATGAAAATTAATTTAAGACAACCATAAACAGATAAGTCAAGACGCGGTTTGACTCATTTCATTTTTTTTTGAAATTTGAAATGTTTAGTTTTTATTGTAATTCTTTTGAATAACTTTTCTTTTAGAAAAACTATTCAAATGCTAATAACAAAAATTTGTAAATTTTTGTCAAAATGCGTTTACTAGAAAGGTAAATTTAAAATTTTATAAAATTCTAAAATTTATCAGAAAAACAAAATAGCTGAACGCGCCAAACATTTACATTTATTGGTGTGCCATATAGTTTTTAGGACTAAAATTGTCTAATGCGTGTTGCTAATGGCACCAAAAGAATGTTTTCTGACAAACCAATTTCGTGTGATTTTTAAATTTATTTTTTTCGAAAAGTGAAAACTTAACAAGGCATGGGCTAAAAAATAAGGTAAAAGGATAAACTTACACAAATGCCTTCCCATTCCAACACATAGATTGATGCGTGGAAGAACGCTAGCTGGACGGTTTCTTTACATTTTTATTATGTGAATTAAAATTATTCGGGGAGGAGGAGGAATGAACAAACATGGGGCACACCTTAAGGGTAAGAGAGGACGTGACATCCTCCCAAAAGTGTTTGGCATTCGAGGCAAGGCTTTTGACTTCGACCAGGACTCGATCTATATCGGAATCCTTACCATCCAATGTGGGAGCCATCAACAAGCTGGACCAATAAGGTGATGACCCATCAAGCGCCGTTGCCGATCCGGATGGTGCTCCTAAATTGAAGCCAAGCGAATTGGGAATGTTTCCGTCGTAAGTTTTGAGTAGTGGTTGACCGCATATCGTGTATACCTGTAAAAAAATATTTGATAAAACCGTAAGCAAAATTTATAAAAAAATAGGACATTTTTATTAAATATTAAGTTTTCAGCGGGAAACGTTTTTATCCCTATGTATTGTAAAAAAATTTTTTTTCATTGTTAGCTTTTTGCCATTGAGGCAGTGAGCTCTTTCAATTTAAATCTCCAATTGTTTCTATCTCTACACTCATTTCTATCTAGGTTGTGACATCTCATGCTAGCGTCTACTCTTTGAGACCAGGTGAGTTTAGGTCTGCCCCTTTTATTCTTGCCTTGCACTTCAATTGCATTTACCAGATGGCTTAGATACCCGTCTTTTTGCCTCATAACGTGTCCAAACCATCGGAGTCTGTTGATTTCGACTTTATTTTGTATGGGTGTTATGTGTAAACTTCCAAGTATATGATCGTTGCGGATCTTGTCTTTGCGAGTCACCCCGAGAAACATCCGTAGCATGCGCATTTCCATCGTTTGTAGTATTCTTTCATCGCTTTTCCTTAACACTGTTGTTTCTAAGCCGTATGTTATTGCCGGTTGTACTATGCTTCAGTAAGCCTTGCCCTTAACTTTTATTGGTATATTTTGGTCGAACAGGACATTTGTCAACGATCTCCATTTTAGTAGGTAAGCACCTAGGTAGGTTGCTGTTGGCTTGATTTGAGAGACCAGTCATCGTTAATTACCAGTTGTTCACCTTCTGAGCCTCCGAAAACTATCAATTCAGTTTTGTCTTTGTCAATTTTTAGGCCTAGATTTTAAATCGCTTTTATCCAATATTCAGACTTTCAAACATCTCCTGCGGGTTTTCAGCGATAGGCATAAAAACAAATTTTGGGTGTTGCCAACGATTGGGGTTCAAGTTGACAAAAAAGTAATCTTTATGAGACCCAAACCGTTCATTATTACACTTTTGAGAAGAGAATGGAAGTCTAAAATATCACTGCTCCTTTCCCATGGTTGTGAAGGTCAACATAAATGACAGTGTTAGATTTATATGTATAAATCGATTTTAAACAATTTGCTTAATTAATAGAGATAAAATAAAGAGGAACTTTTTTTGTTATTTAAATTGGACGTAGAAATCATGATATATTACATATAAAATGATTACATTTTAACATGATCTTTTATCTTATATATGTATTAGTGAAAAAATTGCAAGTTTTGATGTACCTTAATAATTTTAGGTAGTAGCTAAACATTACTTCGTTAGAAAACGAATGCGAATTTTCCTGAAAATTCATAATGGCTTCTGATATTTTGACATCGAGAGCTTCAACGTTTGCCTTGATGCTGTAAGCCCCTTGTAGTCGTTTAATCAAATTTTCAACACCACCTAATTAATTATACGATAAATACAAAACAAAACATTAATACAAAAAAATTTAGCAAATTATAACTATTATAGGTTCAACTGAGAGACGTTGTGAAAATAGACGGGGGTCAAAATTTTATATTGGTTCTCAGTGGTATATGTAATAGTCACGGCCAAATATATTTTTTTAACTAGGTGACTCCTCCTACACTTAGCATAGATTATTCAGGTCAGCAAATTTTAAAAAGAATAAGTATACAAACACGCGCACCCTTATGCCCTTACATATGTATTTCATTATTCGTAGTTTCTTTCTCTGCTCCTTAGATCCGTCTATCAGGTCATATATGAGTTAAAAACGGAAATTTACCTGCCATCTTAGGGAATATAAAATCCGTTTACCGTTTTTCCTAATGTATAAACATTAAAAATTTTTAAAAAAGGGTAAAAAAACAAAAAAAAAGATAAATGGAAATATTTTTTCATACTCACATTAGTCAAACTGTTAAATTTAATCAAATTATATTTTTATTAAAAACCGATAATATATTGTGTCGTAATTAAGTTTGGATGCGATATTTTGTATTATCTAAATGCCGATGTTAGAACTTGATACATTAATTTTTTTTCATTATTTATGATTATAAATATAGGTTACAAGGGATTATATGCAAAAAAGATTTATTTTATCATATTAAGGTATATTTAGATCTGTCAATTCGTCAAAAAAGGTTATTTTCATTATAAACGGAACTAGGGAGCCAAAGGGGGAAGAAACTAAAAATTAAAAATATATATGAGATTAGGCCATCATGGGGATGCAATCTTATATTTTTATTAAGTTTAGGTTTCTAAAATTGATTGTTCCTGTGATTAAAAATTAACAGATTTTGCGGCCTCTATTCATTCCTTAAAACATCAAGCTTACATTAGCATTATTTCGCGTTCAATATTATCGCTTTTTAATAAAAAAAAAATTATAAGATTTTAATTATACAGTTTAGCTTTTGTATATATAAAAAAAAAATTTCATTTAGAACCTTTTTTTTTTGACTATTTTGTTAAAATTTTAATAGTTATAGCTGACTTGCAAAATTCAAAAAATAACGGAATTTAATCCCTAAAAGGGCAGGCTTGCTATATGTAGTTAGTTCATAATTCTTCTTAATTTGGCGTTTTGTTAAAGGATATTAGCAAGAAACGCTGACCTATAAGGCGTGACCATGGCTGTTCCAATCCTTAGAGACTTCGAATAGATTGCGTTATCACACGTTGACAATACCCCGGGCAAGGGAGGTAGGATAAATCCGACGCGGACATATGAACGCTTCTTCCAGCTGAATCATTTGAATGCAACGCTGATAGTCCTATGGCATTGGTCAGAATACACATGGGACAACCCCAGAGATTCATAAGGTCGCGTCTTACCGGTTCAGATGAGAGGGAGAGCTAAAGGTTTAAAACGTAATAAAACACAAATAATTTTCTAATAATTTACGTTACAAATTTAGTATATCCAATACTTAACCAGGTCAACAAATATGCAGAAAACAAGTTTATTAAAACATAAAAGGCTTCGTGGCCTTAACTTATATATATTTTTCGTTTATCCGCCTTCAACTCCTTAGATCCGAAAGCTAATGACCTATTCAATAGATTTTGCGACCTTGAGAATACACTATAAAAATAAAAATTAAAGATCTTTTTATATAAAAATTCCTGGCATTATAATTATCATCTCAAATAAGGAAAAATAAATTTTTAGGAATGTCGATCTTACATCAACTTATAGATCATTCGGGCAAACTTAAATACGACATGGTATGTTATCCGTTCAAAATATATTTATTGTATAAGTAACAGTTGAACTGTTGTAAATATGCATAAATTCATTTTATTTTTTTTTAATCTTTTAACTGAAATTTTCAATCTTTATAGCTTACTAAGTTTAATTAAAAAAAACGGTAGAGGAAAGTGAAAATCAATGAGGGCAGGTTTGCCATAGTTAGCTGATAACTCTCAAATTTGTTCAAACTATGTTATATACTTGTCATCTGCACCATACAAGGGTATTGAATTTCTTTAATGCTAAAAAAATTTACAAATAAAACAAGTTTTTACTTTAGCTAGTGCAATTATGCGACTTTTTTAATGGCTTGGAGACTTTTAAGTTGGGAGGTCTTGTGAGTAATACCAAGTTTTTGAAGATGTCTTAAGTCGATGTAATCGTCCTCAGGGTCATCATCATCGTATGAGCGATCCGCTAAATCTTGGGCAATGTTTGCAAAAGACTGAACCAACACTTTTATGGAGTTTAGGGATCGGCTTATGGTTTGGGCAATTTCTCGGGCTAGGTCGTTGCCAGTCATAGTAGGCGCATGATGAGGTGAGCCAGGATCTCCTCCGGATTGTACTAAATGTGCGTTATACAGAAAATGAAATCGGAAAAAAGACATAAAATTAACAAAAAATGTTAAAATGAAAGAATTTTTTGGTTTGTCCTTGATTCTCTGGAATTTTTTTTGAAAAAAAAATTCCTTTGAGGCTAATATTTGCGAATGCTATAAACGCTTATATAAAAGAAATTGCTTATTTAAAATAATAAGAATAATGCTAATAATTTTAAAAGAAAATTTGCGGGTTTACCCATATTGCTAGAATCGGTATGAGATGCGGAAGCAAACGGTTTTATGACATCTATAGTAAAAATTACGATATAAAAGAATTTAAGGAAACGCCCTGAATCATTATTTTAATTTCCATCAATTTAAAAATATTTTTCATGTGTGACAAGACTAAGGGTGAAAGCATTTTGATGGTGATTCGAAGGTCATCAGTGATTGTGCATGCAAAATTAATGTAGTTTTCGCTGCCACTCATAAATGAAATCGATTTTTATGGCGATTAGCCCATGAATAATTCGGGCTAATTATTTTGTAAAGTATTTTTACTTGGCTCAGCTCATTGTTTTTAGCAGAGCTGGGAAAAACCCCATTTTTCAAATAAACTCAAATTTTTGTTTTTTAAAAATTTTATTACAGATTAAAAAAATTAATTATTAATAAATACAGAATATAAGCAGAAAATCAAGCTAAAACCTTTTATTTTTTCTAAATTTCAAAAAATAAAAAAATAAGTTTGACCCAAAAATGGGCATTCCCAGCTCTGGTTTTTAGATATAACTCAGGACATACACTCTTTTACTTCTAGCACACATAAATACAAACAAAATGGTCAGGCCCGTGTAATTTTTTATTTTCATGGCAATTGCTTGTATTCTTAAATGATATAATTAAAACCACATATTTTTTTGAAATAATTGCTAAGAAAAAAATTAACCGTAGGTCGAACGCAGGCAGGCAGCAAAGTTTGGGTCTGCCGTAAAATTGTATTGGGCATTAATGAGACCAAACGTCCTGGCATAAAGTTCCACGAAAAATATATTTAAAAGTTCGGGACTTAGGGAGCCCGCTACATCGAAAATTGCTTTATTGTGTCGACCGAGTTCGTATCCCTTCTTTCGCCCACCTGTGTGTGTGCTCGTTCTAGGTGCCAGCTGGTGGGTGAGTTGAGCGATGAAGGTTCGAAGCGTGTAAAACAGATTGTAAAATAGATCCGAATTTTGTGTGTAAATGAAGCCGTATGTTTTGTTGAAAACGTTGTTGAGATTGAGTGCCGATTTAACAACGGAAGTTAGGGCAGCACCTAATTTTTCAATGTCATATTAAATAATTTTTTATAAATTTCAATTTTGCGTTCAGTTAAAAGTGATAAATTAAGGGATTTCTAATCCTGTTCCCGGATTATATAAAATGTCATGCCCCTCTTAGTTCGTAATGTAGTGAGCCCCTAACCATCTTTTTGAACTAAAAATTCTAACATACTAAAGTGGGTTGGTCAATAAGGCTTTATGAATTTTTGTTAGCACGATAATAAAAAATTTGATTAATGACCAGAAGCTAGTAGTATTTGGTCTCATACCTTCTAAAATCAGTTGCCAAATAGGATACGAAAACAATTTGTCGTAAAATGTAAAATACCTTGTAGCGCCATAGAATGATTAACCAATTCCAGCTTCAAGCCGTCGAGGCTTTGTTTGACGTAGGACTCCAGCTTGATCACCTGTTTGGCTGCTAATATTTTTTCGATGAAGTTTGAACAGCAGGTGGATGAGATTGACGTACTTTGCCCATTTACACCACTCTCGAGGTAAACAGTATTCGCTCGTAACACCTGAATTATAACAAAAATGCCCATTAGCTGCTAAAATAATTTAATTTGAGAAGTAAATTTAACTATAAATTTTGATCAGAATACCCTATTGGCGAACTAAATTCTTACCATGGCGCATTGATCAAATTACACCTTTTTGGCGTAGTTTTTTACCAAAAATAATTATATACATAAGGTAACTAACTATAAGACCTCAAACTAGGTGAACCTTTCTAAAAGGTATAAAATAAAATCGTTCGCCATTTTTTCTTTCGATTTTTAAATTTATGGTTTAATGTCTTGATTTATTTCAGACTCATTAATGATCACAATTTACATTCAAAAAAACTTAAGACACTTACGCTGCATTGAGTTGCAAATTATATTTTTTTCTATCCTGAACGAGTGAGCTCACCACATTGAGCTCAAAAAATATGAAGGTCTGGTATGGAATGGTGCAATACCCCGTTGCAGCATTTTATATGGTGAAACGAGAGAATTAATTTACTTGTCTCCCGGTATTGCAATATACCTGGGTCTCACACCCCTAATAAATTAACATAAAAAATTCCTTTTGAATGCAAATAGGACAGCCTACCAGAACATAATGTCAAACATTTTGCAAGTAAATATAAAATCATAGAGCCCTTCCAAAAAATCTTCCCATTTATGCTCTGCTAATTGCACGAATAATAAACCATAAAAAAACAAGCTTGTTCACGCATACATTAGCTGATGAAAGGATTTCAGCATCCTCACCTATTTTTCAATCAACAAATTTCACAGTAAAAAAGGGAATAGGTCAATACCCGAAAGTCATATCTCTCTTGAAAAAAACAAGTCTTATGGGAATAAATTATATACAAAATCAGGCTACAAAGGCGCGTTGCTAAATTTTTCGTTTGTCCGACTTAAAGATAGGAGGACAACAGAAGGCAAATTAGGGGTGTTAATGCCGTTCAGACTTCGACAAAATTCAAATTGATATTGATTTTTTTGTGCAAGGTGTGCCATTTTATATATTAGGCATAGAAAAAGTACCAATTCCTTAAGTCTTCAGTGTTTTAAACACATTCTTTTACCCTAAAATACTTAGGGGCCATTTGGAAACAAAGGTTGAAAAATGAAAACAAGCATTTTTGATCAGATAAACATTAGTGTAGGGGTGTGCAGGAATCTTAAAACATGTATAAATTGATGTAATAAAAAGGGATCTTATTAATTATAGAACTTGGCTTATAGGAAAATTCCTTCATGATTAGTTGTTGGGTCATTTAGATAGCTTTTAAAAGCTTTTTCAGTAATCTTGTCCTAAGGTAAAATAGATGGGCTGGATTGGGCAGAACATGCCAAGCCTATGCATTTTCAAATCCAGTTACTGAATAAGCTTTTAGAAGCGTCGGCTCGGGGTAGTCAATTGTTACTACCTTTTCAGATATCCAATATTTTTTTTGAAGACCGAGCTTGCATTAGGAACGTCGGCGCGAAGTGGCCACTTGTACCATGTCAGATATCCAATGTAAAATTTTATTTGCATAAACGGGGAAAAAACTGGTATTCGGTCCATATCCATAATAATGCATTAGGAACTCATTTAAGTCGAATCTAAAAAAAATTTTTTTTGGTATGAAACGCAAAATTTTAAAACGCAAAAACGCGGAAAAAAATTATTAAATTCTCCATTATAAAGCATTAGGAACTCATTTAAGTCGAAAACTCGAAAAAAAAATTTTTGGTATGAAACGCAAAATCTTAAAACTCAAAAACGCGGAAAAAAATTATTAATTTCCCCATTATAAACCATGAAACTCATTTAGGCCTAAAACTCGAAAAAAAATTTTTTAGTACGTAAAAAAATTGATTAATTACATCCGCTTTTTGCATTTTAGGCTTTTCATACCAAAATGGTATGAAACGCAAAAACTCTAGGTATGAAACGCTAAAACTCTAGGTATGAAACGCAAAAACTCATTTAAAATAATTTATGACTTCCGCCTTTTGCGATTTAAGATTTTGCGTTTCATACCTACCCCTAAAAAATATTCCGCCGGCTGAATATCGGACTTAAACGTTGAGGTCAATTTCTATCCACCGGTGGAAGATCCTAGCGTTATTGAGGAGTTCATTCTCATAATGATATAAGCTAAATTAAGCGTAACAGTATTTACAACGCAAATGTGTTTATTGTAGGCTTGTTAACAAAATATGCCTTCTAGTGCAATTTAACATTGTCTAATATCAAAATTAAAGTCAAAAAAAATGAATCCTATTTACTCCTTTGACTTTAGTTAATACATATTTAAAAGAGACACACAAAGAATTTTCTTAAAGATAAAAACATACCTTCGATATTTACGTAATGTTAACGAAATTGTTTAACAATATTACAGTAAACATTATCGAAATAGCGATAAGTTAGAATTTTCAAAGTTTTTAGTGACTTACTTATTTGATAATAAACGGTAAAAGGAATTTTAAAATCATTAAGATGGCAGGTTTGCTCTATGTAGTTAGCTCATATATCTCAAAAAAAAATTATCTGTGTTATATGCAAATAAAGCTGGTTAAGTTAATTTGTTGTATATTTGATTGTGTTTTTTAAATTATAATTAGTAAAGCTTTTTTAAATTTTAATTGACAACATAGGTTCGTGTGTTTGGTATTAGGTTGCCTATAATAATGATTTTTAATAAAATTTACAAACATAAGCATTTATTACTTAATTTAGGTTATTAAGTATAAACTACTTAAAAAACGTTTATTGGGCTTCCTCAAATAAACTCTATATTGTACTAGGTGCACATCTAAAACAATTATAAAAAATTTACAAAGAAAAGCATCTTCATTATTATAATGGTACCTTATGTATTTTGGACAAGCGTTTGCAATAAGCTTAAACACTAAAATATTTTTTGATTTGGTAATATGTAGCTAACCCCAATGTTTTTTTACGAATAAATTAATATAAGACACATTGACTTAAAAATTATATGGTTATCATTCTGAAAAAATACAAATCTATTTTTCAATGTTTTTTGTGCCATTTGGTTGGCGTAATTTTATTTTGCTATCTGCTGAAAAATTGACACAGACAAATTCATATATGTTTGAGCTAAACAAACAAAGATTAAAAAAATGATGAAAAAATTCACTAGCAGAGATTGCGTTTTAGAAAGTAAGTTTATACCTATTTCTAATAAATCGTTCGACCTTGAGCGAATGTAAACTTTGTAATGTTATAGACTTCAAGTTAAGCAACGTTGAGCCTGGTTATTAGTTGGATGGGTGAGCGCCATACAAGGCTGTTTATTTTCTGACCTTGGCCTAAAATAGATCACAGGGGCACGTTAAATCTCATTTAACTCTGCAGGGCCTGCTTAGGGTAGCCCTAAGGGGTCAGCCGTCCCCTCATGGGGAAATAGGTTTGGAGGAAACTCTATACCACAGTTTTTATACCTATTTATATTATAAATGAGTATAATAACAGGTGTAATTGAGGAAGCTTTTATTGCACAGGTCAACAAATTTGAGATTTATGAGCTAACCACAGAGATGAAACTTGTCATCTTAATGATATTCAACGGTACCGTTTTTTCTAATCAAACTTAGTATGGCTATAAACATTAAGAATTTTAAAAAAATGTTAAAAAAAAACAAAAGAGATTCAAAAAAAAAATTTAAATTTTATTAGTATATAAACCGATAATCTCAAACTTTAAATAAATTTTTATTAAACGATAATTTATCGTGACTTATTTTGGATGCAAATATTCTGTATTATATAAATGCTGATGTAAGAGCTTGTTATACTAATTAATTATACTCTCATTATTTGACAAGATAAACAGTGCTGGGAAAACAATGAGCCAAAAAACTTTGGCTCATTTTTTCCCCCAAAACATAAAAAAAGAAAGGGGTTACAAATAAAGGGCCAACATAAGAATTCAAAAAAGCCCTTGCTGAGAAAAGGGGTAAAAAAATCCCATAAAAAGTGGCTCTTAAAAAGAGCCCCAAAAAGCCCATTTTATGTTTTCTTTTATAATTTCAAAAAATTTTGATTTTTTCTTTATAATATTGATGGGTGGATTTTTTCTTAAGGCTCCTAGAATTTTTTTTAACATGCCCCTTTTCTTTAAGCAAGAAAAGACGCTTTTTTTGCCATGCCCACGAGTTTGTGGGCATTTGGGAAAAAAAACTCAAAACTTGTTAAAAAAGCCCATTTAGTTTTTTTCCCAGCCCTGATTATAAATATAAGTTACAAGGAATTTTTATATATAAAAAATTCTTACTTTATTTCTTTTTAGGGTATTTTCGAGGTCGAAAAATCTATCAAACAGAATTTCAACTTCGCTTACAAAAAAATTCCCCATATAAACCCAAGGGATCAATTAACAGTTTATTTTATAAATATATTAGTAATGATAATTTTCGAGCAATCGAATACGGCGCCACCTAAGTGAAGACTTTCGCTCAACAGCATCCCTTACTCGTCCTTGAGGCGGGCCGTGTTAGGAGTTAATTTGGGTGATTTTCTTGTAAAGTATTAATTTGGGCATTTTTAAATATTTAGATTAAATTTTTGTGCAAATGTAAATGTTAAAATAATAAAAATAACCTTTAACTGCTTAGACAAATAATATTCTCTTTAATTAAAAGTGAAAAGTCACTTTTTCACCCAAAACACAACAATTGCAAGGCATTAATTAATTTACAATGTCCTAGCAGCTCAAGTATAAAGGTCACGGAATTGTTTGCAAGGAGATACTAAGTGGGATGAAATGTGGATTTAAAATTAGAGTCAAGGCCTAAAAGGACGTCGATTATTATATAATTTTTACTTAGAAATTCTTATGAAAAATTATTATAATACTTCTAGGCCGTTAATTGTATCAGCGTCTCCTACTCCCCAAATTTCATGGAAGAGCTACCCCCCTCGGCAAAATCTCGGGGGTAACTATCCCCCCCCCCCCTTCACCCAATTTTTTGTCTGATTATAAGCATCCACTTTAAATCAATTCAATTTTATTTATTATAATGAATTATTATAATGATATAAATGTTTAAAATTATTGATAATTAAGTCATTATTTTTTTTTTTTTTTTTTTTTTTTTTTCATAGTTAGCTTTTTGCCATTGAGGCAGTGAGCTCTTTCAGTTTAAGTCTCCATTTGTTTCTATCTCTACACTCATTTCTATTTAGGTTGTGACATCTCATGCTAGCGTCTACTCTTTGAGACCAGGTGAGTTTAGGTCTGCCCCTTTTATTCTTGCCTTGCACTTCAATTGCATTTACCAGATTGCTTAGATACCCGTCTTTTTGCCTCATAACGTGTCCAAACCATCGGAGTCTGTTGATTTCGACTTTATTTTGTATGGGTGTTATGTGTAAACTTCCAAGTATATGATCGTTGCGGATCTTGTCTTTGCGAGTCACCCCGAGAAACATCCGTAGCATGCGCATTTCCATCGTTTGTAGTATTCTTTCATCGCTTTTCCTTAACGCTGTTGTTTCTAAGCCGTATGTTATTGCCGGTTGTACTATGCTTGAGTAAGCCTTGCCCTTAACTTTTATTGGTATATTTTTGTCGAACAGGACACCTGTCAACGATCTCCATTTTAGCCACCCAACTTTGAGTTTGTTCCTAACTTCTTGCTCGACGTTTTCATCGGATTGTAGGTAAGCACCTAGGTAGGTTGCTGTTGGCTTTGATTTAAGAGACCAGTCTTCGTTAATTACCAGTTGTTCACCTTCTGAGCCTCCGAAAACTATCAATTCAGTTTTGTCTTTGTTAATTTTTAGGCCTAGCTTTTCAATCGCTTTCATCCAATTATTCAGACTTTCACACATCTCCTGCGGGTTTTCAGCCATTAGTAGAATGTCGTCAGCGTACAGTATGTGCCACGGTGGATTTGTGGCAACGCTCTTTGAGATCACGTCCATCACCGCGATGAATAGTAGGGGACTTAGGGCCGAACCTTGGTGCACACCTTCATTAATTGTAAATCCTTTCGATGTTCCTGACGAACTCCTTACATACGTCAAATTTCTTTCATACATACTCTGAATCAACTTGATATACATCTCAGGAACATTCTTTCTCCTCAAAGCCCACCATACTACTGATCTTGGAATTTTGTCGAAAGCTTTTTCCAAATCTACCAATATGCAGTATAGCTTTTTATTCTTTCTCGTGAAACGTTCTGCCATGTTGCGCACGGCATGAATCGCGTCAATTGTCGACCTTCCTTTCATGAACCCGCATTGCTCAATACCTATATCGATTACGTCTCTTAACCTGGCTTCTATGACTTTTTCGAAAAGTTTGAAAGTATGAGACATTAGTTTGATGCCTCTGTAATTGTGACAGTCAAATGCGTCGCCTTTATTTTTGAAGATTGGAATAATGTAGCTTTCTTGCCAATTCGGAGGTATTTTCTGATATGTTAATATCGAATTGAATAGAGTCGTTAACGCCGAAATTCCCTCATCTCCTAAAGATTTCCAGCACTCAATGGGTATGTTGTCGGGACCTGTCGCTTTCCCGTTTGAACACTTTTTGAGCTGAAGGCTGACTTCTGATTTTGAGATTGGTGGTATTAGGTTACAGTTTGGGGGTATCTCCTCGAGCTCAACTCTATTTGTGTCGCTGTTCAGTAATTCATTGAAGTATTCTTTCCAACGCTCCAGTACCTTTGTTTGGTCTACGAGAAGCTTGCCTTCTTTGTTTTTGATGAACTTTACGTTTCCGTCACAATCTCTTGACTGTCTTTCACGTTGCTTTGCCATCTTGTATACCAAATTTTGCCCACTTTTGGTGGCCATCTCCTTGTATGCTTGTTCATATACTTTCTTTTTCGCTTCTCGTACGACATTTCTCACAACTTTGCATTGTTCTTTGTAATCAAGCTTGTCGTTGATCAGTTGACTCTTTTTCCATCGTTTGAGCAGCTTTTTCTTTTCTGATATTTCCCTTTCAACTCTTTCATTCCACCACCATGTAATTCTTCTCTTATCACGCCCACCTTTTGTAGTTCCAAGTATTTCTTTCCCGGCCACTTTGAGTTTTGAAGATAACTCGCACCAGAACTGCGTAGGACTTGGTATGATTTCGCAATTGTATTCGCTGTCAAGGTTGCAGGTGATTGCGAAGGCTTCGTTTCTCTCCTTGAGCTTTGACCATTTGATTTGGGGAAGAAATTCTGTTTTGCTGGGCCTATGTTTCTGGCGCCGAAACATGAAATCCATCACCAGGAGCTGATGCTGCGCTGATATGGTTTCTGGGATGATTTTGCAGTCTTTGATTCGTTTAAGCTGTCGTCTTGAAACTAGCATAAAGTCTATTTGAGATTGATTGGAACCACTTTGGTAGGTAATGAGATGGGACCTTCTTTTGCTGAAGAAGGTGTTGGCAATGGCCATGTCGAAAGCTTGGGCGAATCTTAGCAAGTGCCCTCCGTCATCATTGATCACTCCATAACCTTTGCCTCCGTGAACTCTTTCGTACCCCACATTTTCTTCTCCTACATGCGCATTAAAATCCCCTCCAATCATTGTCAGTTCCTCGTTTGGTATGTCCATCAGCACTGCTTCTAGTATTTCACGAAACTCTTCCTTTTCTTGGTTCGAAAGATTTGTTTGGGGTGCATACACCGAGATAACGTTGGTGACTTTGCCTTCAATAACCAGTTTGATTGCTATGATTCGCTCGGAAGCTCTGTTAACTTTAACGACTGTTGGAATTAGTTCTTGCGCTAGTATTATCCCAACTCCGTTGCGATGGTTTTCCTTTCCATTGTAGTACATCTTGTATCCTAAGCCCATCATCAACGCCTTTGAGCCTTTCATCTTGGTTTCTTGCACACACATCACATCAATCCGTCTTTTAGCTAGCATGTCCGACACTTCTGCCATCTTTCCCTTCATCGTTCCCACGTTTAAACTTGCAAATCTAATGGTTTGTTGTTTTGCTTGGACCCTAATGTTTCTTCTCACTTGATGCGGGCCAGATACACCAAGCGCGTCGCATACAGGGGACGCCTTAACGTTTGGTTTTTCATATTGTTTGTTTGTATTCATTTTGTTTTGTTCAGAGTTTTCGGGATTTTCACACCCGCCTTCTGAGGGCTGACGGTGACCCAGATTTGACTCTGGACTCCCTAGGCATCATCGTTTAGGGCCTACTGCCTTGTAGGTCACCAGTAGTCATGTGGCTACTCTCTTGCTAAAACTTTCTCCTGAAAATAAAATCTGCCTTCGCCGGGATTCGAACCCCGAACCTTCTAGGCTTATTCAGGTTACAAGCAAGCGCTCTGCCACTACACTATAGGCCGATTTTGATAATTAAGTCATTATCTAATTGCAATAAAATGTCCTCTCCAGATTTTAAAAGGAAATTTTGTAAAAACATATCTCCCATTTTGTTAAGAAAAGAAGTTTTAATTAATTTTATCCTGCTCATTGATCTCTCAGCGCTACAGCTGGAGATCGTTATTGTGAGCAAGATTTTATATATTTTTTTAAGGTTTTCAAACTGTTGTAGGGGAGACCGGGGCGAAATGGTTGGTGGGGTGAAATGATTAATGGATATATCTCTGCCAAAAATTATTCAATATCTATAAATTTTATATATGATGTAGATCTTTAAACAAGCTATCGATTCATTATATTTTTTATACATCCATTAAAAAAAATTTAGAAAATCTTAATTAAAGAAAATTGCTATTTCAAATTTATGTTTTAAGCAACAATAATTTTACTTTTAATAAAATGTTACCTCGAAAATATTAATATAATTAAAAGATTTAAAAAACACTTCGTTGTATATAAAATACTTTTTTAACTTATAACTTAATATTATTTGAACATTATTGATTTTGCAAACACTACCCAATGCGGGGCATCATTTCGCCCCACGCCGCAACCATTCATGCGTAATTATAAAAGAAAAAGTTTGAAGACAGATGAAGACATTCTCAAAAAAGCCCTTATAACCTTATTTAAATCCATAATTAGATTAGAAAACTAGCATATGAATATGCTGTCATACTAAACAAAAGAACCCCTACCAGATTGAACAAAAATTAGCTGGACCTGATTGGTTCAGCAAATTAATAAAAAGAAAACCTATCATTTCTATAAGATTGAATGTACCAGTCTAGCCAGGATATCTGGTTTCAATATAGAAGCAGTCAATGGTTTTTACCAGAACCTAATAGATCTAATGGAAAAATATTATTTTGAACCATGATATTCAATTTAGATGAAATTGGTTTCACCATCTAAAGTGGTTGCACAGAAGGGTGTTAAGCAAGTTTATTATACATTTTACGAAAGAGGCAGCCTTGCTACCATGTGTATTGCCATAAATCCAGTTGGGCAATTAATTCTACCTTATTTCATTTCCTAGAAAAAGGTTTAAGGTGGAATTAACTAATGGTTCTAATGGGAGTGATGGTTGTGGCAATTCAACAAGATGGATGAAAGAAGAGGAGTTTGTGGGGTATTTAAAACATTTTGTAAAATATGTTAAATTCTCAACTGAGGATCCAGTAAATTGAATTATTATATTTTAAATAAAGGCTTATAATTTTGGATAAACATGTATCTCATATATCCATAAAAGCAGTGAACTTTTTTAAAGATAATGGGATTAAAGTGGTAACACTACCACCTCATTGTTCACAAAGACTTCAACCCCTTGATGTTGAGATTGTTGGGCCACTGGTAATTGATTATGATACAATTATTAATAAAATGATCTAAATCTATCTTTATTTTTCAATATATAAGGTTTATTTGAAATTAAACCTGTAAATTTAATAAATTTTACACACCTTCATTTTGCCCCAGGAGTATTTCATTTTACCCCATGATAATTTCATTTTACCCCGTATATGAGGCGAAATGGTTAATACTAGTGGGTTTATACATTGTTAAATATCTTTTTACAGAATTATATATTTTTGGTTAAACAAATTTTTTTATAAAATATAATGAATTATAAAATGAGCCATTAATTTTTTCTTTTAGATTAAAAATGTGTCAGCAGCAACGATTTTGCAAAAATATGTTCATTTCGCCCCTGTCTCCCCTATGTTTTATTTAAAGCCCTATAAGGTAGTAAAAAATTGTCATCTAAACTGAACAAGGTTTCATCTTCATCCTCATCACTTTTTTCAACGTCGTCCTCCAGATACAGAAACTCTCTGGAGTATTTTTTGATTCTAAAATTTAAAAAAAATATTTTGACCATTTAAATATTGGGTAGAAATGATTCCATCTATTGAAGCTTGGCGGAAAAACGGAATAAACATTTTCATTTCATCAGAAATCAAATAAGGAACAAGGTCGTAAAAAAGCACATATCTCGTTTATATTTTCCACATTTACTTCATTGTATTTTTTTTGTGAAGCTGTGGTGAAATACGAGACTCCTTTATAAAATTATAAAGTATCGTCATTAAATATTTTTTTGATATGGTAAATTTAGGTAAAAATATGCCAAAAAGGTACTTTTTGACAACTTTAATAGCAAATAAAATGAAAACTAGATTAGGTAGGAAAAAACGGAAAGCACCATGATGTTTAAATAAAATGAAAACCAGATCAGATAGAAAAAAACGGAAAGCACCATGATGTTTAGCAGAAAAAATAGCAATAGATCAGGTAGGAAAAAACGGAAAGCACCATGATGTTTAAATAAAATGAAAACTAGATCAGATAGAAAAAAACGGAAAGCACCATAATGTTTAGCAGAAAAAACTGCGCTAGAAAAATGTTCAAAATTTTTGGTCTAAAATATAAAGTCATTTTTTGTCGACCAGTGTTATATAGACGTGTAAAAAATTGAGAAACAAATTATATTCTTGTTAAATAAATTACCCACTTTGACTGCTACCCTCCTTTTTAAATACCCCCATAACTATACCTACCCCCCTCGAATACCTACCCCCCTCGGCCGATTTTTTGGAACCGCTTGGGTCCTACCCCCCCCCCCCCCCCCCCCCCCCCCCCCCCCCGGAGTAGGAGACACTGAATTGTATCTACCGAATATGAAACATAATATTGTGTTGGGATAAGCCTAAGTTAAAAAATATGTGTTGCTGATTGTAATAATACAGCCAGATTTGAAATCCAGTTTTCATGTGTCAATTGGTGAATAATTTTAGACCAATGTATTAAGCTCACAGATTAAAAATAAAGTAATTAGTTTTTTATATAAAAGTAATATTATTTTCTAATAAATAGCTCAAATTAATACAAAATACCTTATTTGCTTTTTAAGTTTTTGGCAAAATAATTTGGAAATTTATTTTTAATACCAATATGTTTTTACAGCAATGCATAATTTTATAACTGAAAAGCTGTTTTTAAGTCTTAATGAATTACTTTTTTTGGCATAGTTAAATTTTTTCAGATATTTAATATTCTTTAAAATATAACACAATAATTTTTGAAAGATTTTCCAAGTAGTTCAAATATAATATATTGTTTCTAGTCAGTACTAGGTCAATTTAGTGTTAATTGAATTATTCCTTGAGTCAAAACAGTGTTTGCCAAATTTGCATTAGTTTATTAAGTGCAGAATATATCAATTTGACTTATGCATTTAAAGTTAGTGCTAAAGTAATAACACTGGTCGACAAGAATTTTAGACCAACAACCTGAAAAATGTTTCTAATGCAGTTTTTTTTGCTCAACATTATGGTTTTTTCCGTTTTTACCTGATCTGGTTTTTATTTTATTCGGTGTTAAAGTTGCCAAAATGTGCATTTTTAGCACATTTTGACCTTAATTTACACCATTAAAAAATAATAAATTATATTAACTTTTTATATTAAAAAAAAGCTTAAATTTTTATCTATTCAAATATATAATTATTTTTTTTTAATGTATTTTAACTTTTTAAAAAAAAAACGAAATTTAAAAACCTAATTTTATTTTATTTAATCTAGACCCATTGACGCCTTCGATGCTGCTTATGCATCGCTTCTTTCTTTCTTTCTCTCTCTCTCTCTCTAACTTTTTATTTCTTTATTTATTTATTTAAAATTTCTACCCAAACATATTTTTCTTCATTCATAAATTTCTACCCAAACTATTTTTCTTCATTCATATTCTAAAAAATGGAGGTAAATTTTAAATTAAGAATATTTTTTATGACAAAATTGTTTATATAAATTAAAATTAGAATATTATCTCCTTTTTTAATTAGATATTATACTTAATTTGATATAAATGTTACTGTTAGTTTTATATAAAATATAATTCATTGTAAATAAAAACAACTGATCACAAATGTCCAATAAATAAAAAAAGCCTTAGTCACATTAAGTGTTTGGGCTCAATTCGACCACCTTTGAGTAAAAAATGAGTTTTTTACATATTTAAATTCAAAAGTCTTAGTATCTAGTTCTGAATGATTAGGCTTAAACAAAGCCAAAATTTATATGATTTTTTCGGTATTAAGGTATTTATTAGTGTCCGCGAAATATTAACATTTATATTGAAAATTTATAAAAAATGAGATTTCAGGGTCATTTCAAAGCAGGCCCGATTCTAGTTTCATTTATCCAAAAAAAACTCTTGGGGTGGCAGTAAATAGGTCGCGATTCAAATTCCAGTACCTGTTACTAAATTCCAAGTTTCGAAATTTATTTAAATAATTCGATATTTATATAGGGCATAAAAACGTCAGGCCAGGCTAAAAACATTTTTGTTTCGGGCTGGTTCAAATGTAAAAACTTTTAATAGTGGTTTCGACCCGTTGAGGCACTTATACAAAGTTTAATTGTTTAAATTGATGAAAGAGACGTGAGCAATGTTCTGCACAGTTAAGGAGGCGGGGGCCAAACAATTGCAATTTCTAAACTAATAAAATTTTCATAAATTTTGGATTTTAAACTAAACCAGCTGATGTATTATAATTTTATCGAAATAAAAACAATTAAACTAAAAACTATTAAACGAATTTAAATGTCCAATTGGAATTAATTAAAACAAAAAAAAATACTAAAAAATTTTTTCCGTAACTTTATAGGCTTAATTATACCACAAAAGTTAACCAAAAATGAAATTTAACCCAAAAAAGAACCAAACTAACTTTATAAAATAGAATGAAATTGAATCAAACAGAAAACTTAACACATACACTATAACAAAAAATAAAGAGAGAAAGGAGAGAGAGAAAGAAGCGATGCATAAGCAGCATCGAAGGCGTCAATGGGTCTAGAAATTAAATAAAATAAGGTAGGTTTTTAAATTTCGTTTTTTTTAAAAAGTAAAATACATAAAAAAAAAAATAATTACATATTTGAATAGATAAAAATTTAAGCTTTTTTATTTAGTATTTAATATAATTTATAATTTTTTAATGGTGTAAATTAAGGTCAAAATGTGCTAAAAATGCACATTCTGGCAACTTTAACATCGAATAAAATAAAAACCAGATCAGGTAGGAGAAAACGGAAAAAATTATGATATTTAGCAGAAAAAACTGCACTAGAAACATTTTTCAGGCTGTTGGTCTAAGATATGTAGTCATAATTTGTCTCGACCAGTGTAATTTTTGATTTGTCAAAAGGCTCATATCTTAATAAATATAAAATTTTTAAGGGCTCCATTTAAAAAACATTGATCTGCAGAAAAACAGTAATTTATATAAGCAATAATGACCCAATAATAAACTTATTATTTGATCACATCACACATTTAAAAACTTCCTAGCAAGTATTTGATTAAAATTGCCTGCCATTTTCCACAAATAGTGTCACAATGATATATTCATATGGAATTCAAATATGATTGTGGAAAGACTTGTTGCTATTTATTATAAAAGCTTGGTAGATTAGATTTTTCAGCTGAACACATGCTTAACTATAAAAAATTTGAAGGAGCTCAAAGAGGTTTTGAGGCTTGGATACGCTAAACATAGGTCAACAATTAGAACATCTTTTTGTATCCAATAAATTTTATCTTGTTCTCATAAGTGTGTAATCTGGAGGGCGAAAATCCTTTTTTAACATTTTTTGGGTGATTAGCCTCAAAATACCAAATTTAAATTGCGCGGGAGCATATGATTTGAAAAATAAATTATGGCTGTGTCGTGTAATTATCATTTTTGCAAAATAGGCTGCGGCTAATATTTTTTCAAAATTGTAATATAAAATTGTTTCTTAGGGCACGTGCAAAGTGATTTTATATTTTTATGAAATTTTCAAAATTTTGAAAAAATTTATTTTATTTAAAAGAAAATAAAATTTTTAAAATTTTACGAAATTAAAAACTCACTTTGAACGTGCCCTAAAAATTTTTAGCGGCTAATTAAAAAATAAGTATTTAGGTTTTTTGGTCGTTTTAGTATATGCATAACAAAATATTTTATATAATTTTCACATTAGCCGCCTAAATGTTATTCAAATGCATGGATTAGAGTGTCTCCTCTAAAAAACAAAATGGCACAAGAAATTTTTTCATAATATAGCAATTATATCCTTAACCAAATTAATTAATTTACACATTTCACATATATGATGATGGTAAATGATTATTAAATAATTTTTAGTTAATATACCAAGAAAAATAGAAATTGTACGCACAGAAATTGTACAAAGTGATGTCATTTTTATAAGAAAGTTCCAAGTAGCAAATGTGTGCAATTTTTTTAAAATAATTTTTCCACTAGCCGCAATCATAGCTGCAAAACCTCATGTAAAAATAGTTTAGCTTTATTTTTTCTATATACATCCGGAAATACAAGCTTTGAAGTTTTATTAACATGTGTTTTTACATTTATTTTAAAAATAAATTTAAAAAATAAATTATTAAAAAGGCGTAAGCACCTGTTTTACGCCTCTAAATTATAAGTGGTACATATTGCAAGAGATATGTAATTTTAAATTAAGTATGAATCATTGATTTAGGCAATCGTTATTCTAATAAATATTAGAGGAATTATTAGCGTATTTTTATTTTAATATTCAACCCGCGATTAGCATTGCGGGGTTTATATAAACCCCAGCAAACAGGGGCATATGTAGAAATTTATAAAGGGGGCAAGAAATTTTTTTGGAGGAAAGGAACTACAAATTTACTTTTAATGTTGATATTTTATTTGCAAAATTAATTTATGAGGCTGTGTTTCCAAAAAATAGCAATTTTATTAATCTTAATCCCTTTTATATGTTTAATATTGAAATTCAACAGCCATATACATCATAAAAATTAAAAGAAAATTTAAAGTGGGGCAATTGCCCCCTTTTGTCAACCCCTTACGCCCCTGCCAGCACATCTTTAATTTAAAATAAAAATTGCAATATATTATAAATAAAATTTTAGTTACTTTTATCTTATCCCGCAAATGCTAGGGTTAAAAAATTTTAACACGATTGCTACAGTAGCGTAACAGACCCCACTTGTAGCATTCCCATTACAAATTTATCACCTCAGCATGCTTGATTTAAAGCACTAAATTTTTTTTTCATTGTTAGCTTTTTGCCATTGAGGCAGTGAGCTCTTTCAATTTAAGTCTCCATTTGGTTCTATCTCTACACTCATTTCTATTTAGGTTGTGACATCTCATGCTAGCGTCTACTCTTTGAGACCAGGTGAGTTTAGGTCTGCCCCTTTTATGCTTGCCTTGTACTTCAATTGCATTTACCAGATTGCTTAGATACCCGTCTTTTTGCCTCATAACGTGTCCAAACCATCGGAGTCTGTTGATTTCGACTTTATTTTGTATGGGTGTTATGTGTAAACTTTCAAGTATATGATTGTTACGGATCTTGTCTTTGCGAGTCACCCCGAGAAACATCCGCAGCATGCGCATTTCCATCGTTTGTAGTATTGTTTCGTCGCTTTTCCTTAACGCTGTTGTTTCTAAGTCGTATGTTATTGCCGGTTGTACTATGCTAGAGTAAGCCTTGCCCTTAACTTTTATTGGAATATTTTTGTCGAACAGGACACCTGTTAACTATCTCCATTTTAGCCACCCAACTTTGAGTTTGTTCCTAATTTCTTGCTCGATGTTTTTGTCGGATTGTAGGTAAGCACCTAGGTAGGTTGTTGTTGGCTTTGATTTGAGAGACCAGTCATCGTTAATTACCAGTTGTTCACCTTCTGAGCCTCCAAAAACTATTAATTCAGTTTAACTATTAATTCAGTTTTGTCTTTGTTAATTTTTAGGCCTAGCTTTTCAATCGCTTTTATCCAATTATTCAGACTTTCACACATCTCCTGCGGGTTTTCAGCCATTAGTAGAATGTCGTCAGCGTACAGTATGTGCCACGGTGAATTTGTGGCAACGCTCTTTGAGATCACGTCCATCGCCGCGATGAATAGTAGGGGACTTAGGGCCGAACCTTTGTGCACACCTTCATTAATTGTAAATCCTTTCGATGTTCCTGACGAACTCCTTACATACGTCATATTTCTTTCATACAATATCTGAACCAACTTGATATACATCTCAGGAACATTCTTTCTCCTCAAAGCCCACCATACTACTGATCTTGGAATTTTGTCGAAAGCTTTTTCCAAATCTACTAATGTGCAGTAGAGCTTTTTATTCTTTTTCGTGAAACGTTCTGCCATGTTGCGCATGGCATAAATCGCGTCAATTGTCGACCTTCCTTTCATGAACCCGCATTGCTCAATACCTATATCAATTACGTCTCTTAATCTGGCTTATATGACTTTTTATAAAAGTTTGAAAGTATGTGACATTAGTTTGATGCCTCTGTAATTGTGACAGTCAAATGCGTCGCCTTTATTTTTGAAGATTGGAATAATGTAGATTTCTTGCCAATTCGGAGGTATTTTCTGATATGTTAATATCGAATTGAATAGAGTCGTTAACGCCGAAATTCCCTCATCTCCCAAAGATTTCCAGCTCTCAATGGGTATGTTTTCGGGACCTGTCGCTTTCCTGTGTGAACACTTTTTGAGCTGAAGGCTGACTTCTGATTTTGAGATTGGTGGTATTAGGTTACAGTTTGGGGGTATCTCCTCGAGCTCAATTCTATTTGTGTCGTTCAGTAATTCATTAAAGTATTCTTTTCAACGCTCAAGTACCTTTGTTTGATCTACGAGAAGCTTGCCTTCTTTGTTTTTGATGAACTCTACGTTTCCGTCACAATCTCTTGACTGTCTTTCACGTTGCTTTGCCATCTTGCATACCAAATTTTGCCCATTTTTGCTGGCCATCTCCTTGTATGCTTGTTCATATACTTTCTTTATCGCTTCTCGTACGACATTTTTCACAACTTTGCATTGTTCTTTGTAATCAAGCTTGTCGTTGATCAGTTGACTCTTTTTCCATCGTTTGAGCAGCTTTTACTTTTCTGATATTTCACTTTCAATTTCATTCCACCACCATGTAATTCTCTTATCACGCCCACCTTTTGTAGTTCCAAGTATTTCTTTCCCGGCCGCTTTAAGTTTTGAAGATAACTCGCACCAGAACTGCGTAGGACTCGGTATGATTTCGCAATTGTATTCGCTGTCAAGGTTGCAGGTCATTGCGAAAGCTTCGTTTCTCTCCTTGGGCATTGACCATTTGATTTGGGGAAGAAATTCTGTTTTGCTGGGCCTATGTTTCTGGCGCTGAAACGTGAAGTTCATCACCAGGAGCTGATGCTGCGCAGATATGGTTTTTGGGATGATTTTGCAATCTTTGATTCGTTTAAGCTGTCTTCTCGAAATTAGCATGAAGTCTATTTAAGATTGATTGCCACTTTGGTAGGTAATGAGATGGGATCTGCTTTTGCTAAAGAAGGTGTTGGCAATGGCCATGTCGAAAGCTTGGGCGAATCTTAGCAAGTGCCCTCCGTCATCATTGATCGCTCCATATTGCCTCCGTGAACTCTTTCGTACCCCACATTTTCTTCTCCTACATGCGCATTAAAATCCCCTCCAATCATTGTCAGTTCCTCGTTTGGTATGTCCATCAGCACTGCTTTTAGCATTTCACGAAACCCTTCCTTTTCTTGGTTCGTAAGATTTGTTTGGGGTGCGTACACCGAGATAACGTTGGTGACTTTGCCTTCAATAACCAGTTTGATTGCGATTCGCTCGAGCTCTGTTAACTTTAACGACTGTTGGAATTAGTTCTTGCGCTAGTATTATACCAACTCCGTTGCGATGGTTGTCCTTTCCATTGTAGAACATCTTGTATCCTAAGCCCATCATCAACGCCTTTGAGCCTTTCATCTTGGTTTCTTGCACACACATCACATCAATCCGTCTTTTAGCTAGCATGTCCGCCACTTCTGCCATCTTTCCCTTCATTGTCCCTACGTTTAAACTTGCTAATCTAAGGGTTTTTTGCTTTGCTTTGACCCTAATGTTTCTTCTCACTTGATGAGGGCCAGATACACCAAGCGCGTTGCATACAGGGGACGCCCTAACGTTTGGTTTTTCATATTGTTTGGTTGTGTTCATAATGTTTTTGTTCAGAGTTTTCGGGATTTTCACACCCGCCTTCTGAGGGCTGACGGTGACCTAGATTTGACTCTGGACTCCCTAGGCATCATTGTTTAGGGCCTACTGCCTTGTAGGTCACCAGTTGTCATGTGGCTACTCTCTTGCTAAAACTTTTTAAAATAAAATCTGCCTTTGCCGGGATACGAACCCCGAACCTTCTAGGCTTATTCAGGCTACAAGCAAGCGCTCTGCCACTCCACTATAGGCCGATGCATATTTAAAGCACTAAAATTAAATGTGAAAAATGTAACACCCCAGTTTGAAATTTAATAAACATATCAGAAACAATTTAATCGAACTCAATTTAACTATACAAAGGGTTGAAAACTTTAAATGTGATATAATTAATTTATAATTCTTCAAAAATCACATCATTTCTATATTATTTCCTTTCATTTCCAAAAAATTAACGAATTAAATTACAATTATCATATTTTTTAAATCATTTTATTAATTATTCTAAAAACTAAAAATATTAAAAATTTTATGGACCAAGATAGACCAATATTATAGGTGCTCAGAGGCTTAGAAAACCATATACAATATTTAAGCGAGTTTATAAAATACATTTTCTAAAATTTAAGTATTAAAAAAAGAATAAAATTTATAAAATTTAAAGAGAGGCTGAAGAGGCGAAAAAATATAAGTAAGGATTTTATCTTGCTTAGATTTGTTTTAGAGCACGGTTATATAACCTGATTTTCAATAACATCCTTTTGTTTAATTGAGACCAAACAAATTAATCTATGCACATTGCAAATTACTTAATTCGTAATATAGAAGATGTTTGATTTATTTTTACCAGAAATTACTCGAATATTTTGTACAATGCTAAGTTATAATAGAAATTTTTAGTCTGTAAGTAGCCTGATTAATTTCAATTAAAAGTACTTATTGAATTATGGTTTGGCACCAAGTATTAAAAAAATAGAATTGAAAATTAAAGCTTTTTGAAAATTGAAGAAAAATATAGTAGTGACATTTTTCAGTATTGTTTTTCAAGAAGAGCCCTTTAAATTATCAAATTTTCTTATTTGATAAAAATGACGACGTAATAATTTATGCTTTAAAAAAGACGGCAATCACATATAATAATATTACATTATTTTCTAAAAATTGTTTTGTTAAATGTTGTTTTAGAGTTTAAAAAAATTTATCACAAATCTTTATTTAAAATATAACATGTACAATTTATTAAATTTATAATTTCTGCGAGGCATATTACACAAGGATTTTTATAAACTGCATGCATCTCAGCTGTCTCTTTCATTTGAGATAATGTTTGGAAAGTATTGGCAGAGGCATGGGGATAGTTATGTCCTTAAAGGTTCTTTTCGTGCCCTCCTGTGTTTAAATTTGACTTTCATTTCATTTCAATTAGTAACTTTTTATTAAATCACAATAATAAATATAAAAGAACTTGACAAAAATAGAATAATATGTATATAAATAGTTTGTAAATAGAAATTAGTAAAATAGGGTATTGCTGGTCGTTTCATTAACAAACTGTATGGGAACTTCAACACGTATCTCACTTTTAAACTTTTATTATTCCTCCCCAATTATAAAAGTATGGACTTTGTTTTATTATTTTAAGAAAAATTCTTTTATACGGACCAAACTATAAAGCAAAGTATAAAAATCTTAATATGTTAATGAACTAAAAGTTAAAATTCCCTTTAAATATCACCCAATATAATAAATATCTCAAAACTACCCAAAAACTCGTATTTTTAAATGTAATAGAACTCATTAAAAACAGAAAAAGTACTAACAAATAAAAAAAATGGCTATTAAATATTTATGAGTGGAATAATAAACGAAATCTTTTTTTATATCAACAAAATAAGAATATTAAAATATGTCTAATAGGGTTGTTTATTTTATAAATCATGATAGGTTAGTAGCGGACCCTATAAAACTTTCATATTATAATAAGGTTTTGATTATATATTTAACCCCTTAAATAAGATGTTTTATAATCATAAAATTTCTGATATGCT
Source organism: Acutogordius australiensis (assembly GCA_030555515.1). NCBI lineage: Eukaryota > Metazoa > Nematomorpha > Gordioida > Gordea > Gordiidae > Acutogordius > Acutogordius australiensis. The sequence continues at coordinate 9,164,698 of CM060242.1, forward strand.
GGGGGTGGGGTGTATGGGCCCCATCAACTGCAAGAAAAGGCTGTTAATATAAGCACGACCAATCTTATAATTTACTGCTTTTATCCATGCAATTATTCTTATATTGATATACCTATTTTCCAAAGTAAAAATAAATAACATCCTATTAACCGAAATTAAATACTCTTATTTTTTTGTAATATCTTATATTACCACAAAAAATGTTTTTATTTCAGGCCCGATTCTAGCTTTTCCAATTTGGGGGGAGAGGGGCAAAAAAAAACTCGTGGGGAGTGCAGAAAATAAATTTTTTGGCAGAATTAGCCGTGACCTTTGGTCACGGCAAAAATATATATGGTCAATTCCACCTCAATCCAGCAAGACCGGGAGGGGTACCCCTTTTGATTTGGCTGAAATTTTGCATGGAGGTAGTATCTAAGAGTATCTCATAATCTGGAAATTTTTTTTGACCGGAAGTGATTTTTGACGAAGATAGGGGCAAAAGAAATAAAAATTGCAAGGTGAATTTTCACATTTAATGCAACTTTGCGAGGTTATAAGTCAAAAAGTATTATAGCTAGAGACTTAATTTTTTTTTTATTTTGAAGAGGACAATAAGGGCTATCTTGCATGTGTTTATAATTTTAAAATTATTTTTTTGAAATTTTACTTTGTAAAAAACATTCAATTTGATATAACTAAAAAAACGTATTTTTGAATTTCTTAAAAAATTGCTGAAATACAGTCGTTAGTATTCATTATTAGTATGTGAAATCAAAAGTATGGGACCGACTAGACTTAAAAAAATTCAAAAAAAAATTTTTTTTTTAAATTTTAGACAAAAATTTGCTCCCTGTACTATATTAAAATATTTAAAAGTGCCAAATTTGTTTATATATAAGAAGTTAGACATAGGGGCAAATATGTTAGGCTATAACAGTTTTATTAATTTGATTCAAACTATTGTCAATTTTGGAAAGAAAAGGGGAACTTTAGAACAAAAAAATTGGTAATTTTCAGTATTTTACTCCTATCTCAAAGCCGACTTTCTGGGTCACTACCAAACCAATTTGAAAATTTAAAACTGCATTTTATACATAAAACATCACTATATAACATATATTTCCCCTAACATTTTTTAACGTACCCATAGCTTTTTATGAAATAAAAACCAAAGTTTGCCAGGTTTTTTGAAATTTTAAGGTGTAAAAAATAAAAACTTAAAATTTTTATGCTTATATATGTTAACTTTTACTAGTTATTTTTAGTTTGATAAACAATATTAGAATATGTACATAATTCTCAATATTTATCCTCAGCAAAATTCAAAATATTTGTTAAATTTAATATATAAAAAAAAATTTAAGAGGATAGAAAAAATAAACAGATTTTCTTTTTTTATGATTATCAACAAACTTAAAATAAACGTAAAAAGTCAATTATTTTATGAAAGATAGTGATATGGTTTTTTGATATTATAATTACATAAAAGAAGTCAATTTTAGGGTTAAACAACCTTAAATGATTATAACGGGCAGAATTAGCTTCAATAATGAATTTTAAGACTAAATATTAGACCCAATTTAATATAAACAAAATATAGACATTCAGTCTTTTTTACTAATTTTTACAAATGCCAAATATGTTTTTGAAAGGCTATTTAGAGCAAGGCACACCATATATATCTAACTGACCTTAATAAAGTTCAAAACCCAACAATTTAAGTATTACATTTTAGTTTTATAATATAGACGCACTAAACATATTAAAGAAAGAGGAAATATTACTGTTACTTGATTCTATGGGCATATAGATTTGGGCATTGACCTAAAGTTTTTTATAACTAAATGCGTTCCTTACGAGTTTAAAAACAAAAGTGTGTTTTAATAAATACATTTAATTACAAATCTAATAAAAATAATGAAATAATTTAATAATCTCATTTTTTTATAATTTACTTATCTAGTTCTTTTAAGATTTTCTATACATAACATATATATTATTTTTTTAACACTTTAACAGCAAAATATGACTGATTATATAGGTTCTATATATTTTTAGATAATTTTGCCAAAATAATAAAAAAATAAGTTTGCACAGACAAATACAATCTGCGTTAATTTTTTGACACCTGAAAATTTGCTGTTTTTTGGCAAATTTTGGTATTTTTATTGTATAAGCGTCAAAATCGAGTGAAAAAAGGTGGGGCTATTATATGTTATTAAGCAATATTTTATCTATAAAATAAATGTTAAATATTAAAAAAAGGTTGGCTGGTTAACCAGAAAGTCGATTTTGAAAACAGGCAAAATTTTCACTTTTTTCGGTTTTAAGGTTCACCTTTTCACTGTAAATTTAATAATGGTAGTAATTAATTAAATTAAACTATTATGATCTAACATAATTGCCCATATGTCCTGCTTTTTGAATACTGTCAAATTTGGCACATTGGCATATTCTAATATAGTACAAAGGGCATAAATGTGTCCCAAAATTAGTGCAAAAAATTGATTTTTTTAAATTTTGTAAAAAGTCATGCCGGTCCCAAACTTTTTAAATCATATATTTATTAACATTATTAAGGGCCATATTATATAAATTTTACAGAAAATTCAAAGATACGTTTTTTGAGCTATTTGTGTCTAAACTTGACTTTAATTTTTTGGTAACTTAAAAAAATTTTTTTTTTAATATTTTTTGCATCTAAGGTAGCCCTTATTACGATCTTCAAAATAAAAAAAAATGATGACTCTAGCTACAATACTTTTGATGATACATGCGCGCAAAGTTGCCTCAAATTTTTTTTTGCAAAAAAATGAAAAATATTTTTGCTCATATCTCGGTCAAAAATCACTTCCGGTCAAAAAAAATTTAGGTTTTTATCAGCACCCAAGGACTCTACCAATGTACCAATTTTCAGCCAAAACTGAGACTTGAAGGGAAAAAGTTTGTCGATTTGAGGTGGAATTGACCATATATGTATACCAATTGATTTTTTGGGGGGCGGGCAATGTCCCTCTTCCAAAGGGGATCTAGAATCGTGCCTGTTTTATTTGCAAATACTTGTTTACTTTTGTATTCATATGATGCTTTTTTTATGATTAAGCTTAAGTCATAGGTATTACTATTTTATGACAATCCTTCGATTGGTATCAATGATATTATCATTCCTAATTATAAATATACTGTTTTATTGGGAAAAAATTATTTTTATTGTTTTCAAATCATTAATTTATATTTTCTAAAAAAGCGCGATCATTATAGAGATCAACAAATTTTTGTGGGTTAGCGTACAAGGTTAAATCTGCCATCTTAAATATATTTGCCAAACAAACTTTCTAATTCAGCTGTAAATATTTAATATTTCTATAAAGGTAAATTAAAAAAGATTAACAAACAAAAATATTATGATTTTTTATATGTTTAACGACTCCAATAATAATATAGCGTGTCTATTTTGCTTGGGGTGCCAAACATTTTGTTTGATTCATCAATGTAAGAGCACTTACAACCTTATTTCTCTGCATTTGAGATAAAAAATATAAGTATGTTAGAAAAAATTTTCGTAAATTTAGTGTATTTTTAAGGTCACAAAATTTGTTAATGGTCAAAAATGTCAATTTTTTGAGACAAACTTATAGCCGAAGGTAAAGAAATACGGAAAAGGAATATATGTAGGGTATTATAAAGATCACTTTCTTTTAGAAATAAAAACTTTTTATTCTGACTATAGATATTTGTCGACCTGTATTATCCTACCCGATGCTGCCTTGTATAAATTGGTAGTGAATCGATATTTTAATATTAAGAATCTCTTAGGTTTTACACCAGTATTGTACATTATACAAATACATTTTATTTTTGCATTATATTTATTCCATAAAACTTAGTTTTTTTGTTTGTAGATGTGTGCAAATTCATAACTCTTTTCTAGAGAAGGCATCCTTTAAAAAATTGCCTCAGGTCGTCGACGCCGCATGCCCCTGGAGCGGACCTGGGGACAAGATATTCCAAGGCCCTCGGAGTCAGAGAAGATGGGTTTACAGATACCGCAAGGAAACGCATAACAAAATAAACCATCTGTAACCGGCGGGCTGCATGTCCTACCATCAATCATATCTAGGCACGGTTTGCAATTCGGTATTTCGTCTTCTAGCGTGTGGCATATTTCGCGACCTGATACATGTTCAATGAATGAATAAATTAGGATAATTCTAGTTTAAACTGCTGCTAGCGAGAAAAAAAGTTTTGAAGAAAAAATATTGAGGGTATTAGATTACAAAGGTGGTTAGTGTAAAAATAACAATTAAAGAAATTTAAAATTTTATAAAAAAAATTTTTTTTTAAGTTTTTTGTTAAACATATACTATAAAATGAATAAAAAACATTAATTTTACATATATTAACCCTCAAAATTTTTTTAAAAAATTTTTTTTTACAATTTTAAAATTAGTATTAGCCGCAGCCTTAGCAGGATGTTTATTGGCTTACGTCTTTGCATTTTAAATCTTTACCAGGCACGATTCTAGACCCCTTTTGGGGGGGCAGTGCCCCCCCAAAAGTTTTTATTTGCCCCCCCAAAAAATAATTGAATTTGCCCCCCCCCCCCCCAAAATACATAGTAATTTTATGTTTGCACCCCCAAAAAAAATTGAAATTGCCCCCCCAAAAATACATAGTAATTTTATTTCTTCCACATAATATAATTAAATTTTCTCCGTCAAAAATATCTAAAAAATATTATCTTAAAAATATTTACTTTTTTTAAAAGTGTTTTTATTCATTAATAATTCTCATCCGCAACAGAGATCAAACTAACAGAAATATATAGATTGATTTTACAGAAAGCTTTATATTTGTGAAAGCATTTCATAAATCTGATGCCTAAGAAATTTTCTCAGTTAACAACAATCTTTTGTTAGAATATAATCTAGAACCAAAGAACCTGATCGCACAATGCTACAATGGGGCGAAAGTAATGTCTGGGGAAAAAGGTGGTGTTTAAGTATATCTGAGCAAAATGGTTGGACACCATGTCCCGTATATTCCCTGCATACCACCGATTGCATCTTGTTGCAAAAGATGGTCTTAAAATTTTAAGTGATGGGAAAGGTTTTTTTGATATTTTTTCTTCCCTTCATAAATTTTTTCAACATGATGCAATCAAGGTAGTTAGTGAATGCGGGACCATAACCCGGCTGTTGCCCCATTGGTGGTGTGGTCACTATCTGCCCATTGTTTTTTTTTTAAATTACACAAAAATATTTAATACTCTTTAAAAAATAAAAAAACTTTTATATCTTCAGGTCACAGGGCCGAATCGGGGTTTTTTGACCATATATATAATCATCTATTTATTTTTTTGTATTTAATTGAAAAATTATTTTATTTATTAAAAATAATTATAGATCAATTTCAATGCAGAAAGATTTATATTTCTAAAACTTCTAATATAATACACCATTGTTTGTTGGAAATTAAACAATTAAGAAATAAAATACATTTGAAGATTTATTCAAAAATTGTTTTGATATAAATATTTTTTTAAATGACAATAATTTATCTATGGATAAAAGAAAAACTAAACCTAAAGATTTTTCTGATTTTTATTTATTTCTTCTTATAAGTTTGAAAATATTTTTAATATTAATGATGAAGTAAAAAGTATTTATTTTAATATTATTGATTTATTTATATTTTATTTATAGATTTGTTACCGATAATAGTTGTTTAAAATCTTTAGATTCCCTTTATAAATTTGATTATCCTTTTTTTGGATATATATAAATTAGAGCCTCATTAAAAAATAAGTAATATTGATAAAGATTCATTATCTAAAGAAATTGACGTAGCCAAAAAATTTTTAATAAGAAACTTAATAATTACCAAGAATGTGTTACTATTGATTTTGTTAAATTTTTATTGATTACAATGATGCGTTTTCTAATCTATTTAACATTTTTCCTATAAGTTTGTTGATTGGCTCTTCAACGCCGAGTTGTGAGGCCACATTTTCTTGTTTAAGAAGGATACGGCTGACAAGTAGTGACCTGCTTAAAGGTGATTTGGTTCTTTTAAACACGGAAAATCATTAACTAGGGAAATTTTGATGAATATTGTAATTTAATTAAAATCTTCTAAGATAAAATAGTTTGATCAATACATTGCTCATAATCAGCTAATTATTGCTTACTATTTTAACATGGTTGCAAACTTTTTTTATGCGCATTCAACGTTTATGTTCATGTTTTATTTAATTTTTTACCCTAATATTAATAACTAGTTATATATAACCAGTGTTTTTTTCAAATATATTCTTCCAAATTAGCATACTTATACATTTTGTTTTCATGATAATCAATTTATTTCACTTTTTATTTTCTAAAATCCAAAGTTTTATATAATTCATTTTTATCATTCATATATATCCATGCGCAATGATACCAAATGATAAAATTATACTTACAATTAATTCAAATCTCGTTTCTTTTTAAGCAATTGATAGTGAAAACAATTAATTCTAATTCACATATTCAGTTTATAAACTCATTTTTTTTAACTTAAGAATATAATAAATTACTATTAATTTGTTAAAAAATTTTGAACATGGATTCTATTGTTGTACATGTATATTTTTTGCCGTGACCAAAGGTCACTGCCAATTTTGCCGCCGAAGGCGGCAAAAAAAAATTTTCTGCCCCCCCACGAGTTTTTTTGCCCCCCTAAAATGGAAAAGCTAGAATCGGGCCTGGCTCATAATCAGCTAATTATTTACTATTTTAAAACATGGTTGCAATTTTTTTACGCGCATTTAACGTTTATGTTCAGGTTTTATTTAATTTTTTACCCTAATATTAATTACTAGTTATATATAACCAGTGTTTTTTCATATATATTCTTCCAAGCATACTTATACAATTTGTTTTCATGATAATCAATCTTATTTTATTATTCATTTTCTAATATCCAAAGTTTTATGTAATTTATTTTTATCATTAATATATATCATATTTCTAATTTCATGCGCATTGATACCAAATGATAATATACTTAAAATAAATTTCCAAATCTCATATCTTTTAAGCAATTGATATTAGTGAAAACAATTAATTTTAATTCATATATCCAAATTATAAACGCAAATATTTTTTTATTTAAAATATAATAAATTACTATTAATTGGTTAAAAAATGAACATGGATTCTATTGTTGTACATGTATATTTTTTGCCGTGACCGAAGGTCACGGCCAATTTTGCCGCCGAAGGCGGCAAAAAATTTTTTTCTGCCCCTCCACGAGTTTTTTTTGCCCCCCTAAAATGGAAAAGCTAGAATCGGGCCTGATCTTTACACATTAATATATCGAGATTACTTTTTAAAAAAGTTATAAACTAAAAGCTATTTTTATTTTTTAATGTTATTAAGTTAAAAATTTATTCTCTATTTATAAATTAAGATGTAGATACAATAATATTAGCCTGCTATATTAATCACATGGTTTTAAATTTAAACTATTTAAATTTGCCAAAAATCTTTATAGTATTCGATATATGTGTTGAAATGTTTTAAATTAACTTGTTAATAAAACTATATAAAAATTTTTGAAATAAAAAATAATTTGTATAAAAAATATCTTACCTACATAAGTTACAGCTACCATATTTGAAGTGCGGTTTGAATGGTCTGTCAAATAAATAAAATAATAACTAATAATTGTAAAAACTTAAAAAATGTCCTATATAAATATAAGATGACTAAATTTTAAACCGGCCCATAATATTCCGACCTAGCACACCCGATATACATTACAGGAAGCCCACTATGGAATATTCTTTTTAGGTTCGGCCACCCAACTCGGCACGCGAATTTAAAAATGTGGCCCGATTATTGACTAGCTAAAAGTTGCTTGTTGTAAAATTATAAATAAAATGGTATAGGTAGTAATCCTCACATAAACTTGTCATTCTTTTTAATAAAAGTTAAAAAAAAATAGTACAAAATAAAATTTCAAAATTTTTGGCCAGGCCCAATTTTTATTTTAAACTCATGGTGTATAATGCAAAATCAACAAAAATAAACTTTTTCCATAGCACAACAAAACACAGTATATCAGAACGACGATAATTGTTGGCAATTGAAATGAAAGGAATTTCATGCTGTTAATTGGTTCGGAACATTTCACAAATTTTTTTTAGTTGACCGAAATAAAATATATATTAAACGTTTAAATTTCCAGTCCCTAATTATTACCTTAGATGGGATAACTTTAAACAAACATAGTTTCTCCCAACTTTTTTAAATTGGCTCTCTTTCACAAACTGCATCTAGCTAGGTAGTGGAAAGTCATTTTACATGTTTTCTTTTTCGATGCCAATATTTTGTCAACTTCCAAATATAGCAGTTTTTAGCGGAGGGTTAAAATATTTATTGGCAAAAAAATTAGTCAAACACTAAAAGGAGTTTCCAAACCTTTAGCTATCAGGGAACGCTTTTCCGTCTGAGCTTTGCCTCCTTTAGCTCAACAACAGGCCCCAAAAACTTGAATAAGATTTAACAAGCTTCGAAGATTTAAGACCCTGGCTTTCAGAAAAATGTAAGACGGCTTTAGGACTCGGTGGAAGTCACCCATTTAATTACTAACCAGACTCAACGCTGCTTGCTTGACTAGAGTGCAGAACTAATATTAACACGCTCAAGGTGGTCCAACTTAAAAAAGGTTAACTAGCAACATCAATATATAAATGCTTGCTGAGGCTAATTTTAAGCAAATAGCTTAGTTTCCAATGGTATGTATCACCAATAATGAAAAACGGTTTTCGTTTTCTTGGGGCGTCCATTTCCCTTTCGTTTCGCTTAAAGCAATCAAGTCGTTGCAACTAAAATCAATACAACTTATTACCAATTATTTCACGGGATATATATAGATACAGGGCCCAGCGAAAAAAAAACAATAAATATTATGTCAAGTACTTTGATAAATAATTGTTTTACCTTTCCGAACAAATTCTCTGAATTTCAAGCTTATAAACTAAAAACGCAAACGATGTTGTCCAAATTTTAGATATGGCTTAAAAACTATTTTACAAATCATCTGGTTTTTGTGCGTGGGTAACTGTAGTGCTTGCGAGACATAATATTTCTAAGCTGAACAAATTTTTGTTGGAACCCTTGATATAAAAAAAGGTTAATATTACTTGTGCCTTTTAAACAGCTTTTTCGACCAGTTATTCATCATTTGAATCCTCGATGTCGCTTTAGGCTCCGCTTTGCCCGGTACTTTTCCGTCAATTTAATTGCCTCCGTGCAACTAAAACGAATGCAACTTAGTGTTAAATAATTCTCACGGGGGTCGAAAAATGAGACGAAGGCTTGTCTCATATTCAATAAAAAATGAATAACTTTTTACACCGGACCACAAAAAAAGTGTTGCTTGTAAGAATCAAAGGGACCGTCGCGCTGAAAAGACATAAAAATATAATTGCAAATATATACTAGCAGCAATTAATTGTCTGTTATTTTTTGGGGATATTGATAATTAGCCAATCTTGCTATTACACAATACAAAAACCATAACACGTTTACAAGAAAACACGACATTAACGGCTAATATTACAATTATAAATCTATCTAAATGAATGTGATTTTCATTTGTCTAGCTGGGGTAGGATGGTGCGTAAGCTCGTGGCGAGGATGGTCAGGAGATAAGCAAGACGCAAGGTATTGGTCTGCCATCGTCTAACACTAGGCTTGTACGGTTAGCGTTTTGGTTTTTAGATGAAGATGCAGGGTTGGCTTGGTTTAAACCAAAGTGGTTTTTTTAAAAAACCAGTGGTTTTTTTAGTTTTAACTAGTTTTTTTGATTTTTTTGGTTTTTAATTGATTTTTTTAGTTTTTATTTGGTTTTTATTTGGTTTTTTTAGTTTTTATTAAGATAAAAAACCAAAAAATAAAAAACACGTTTTATATCGATAAAAACAAGTTTAAAAATTGAGGATTTTATCAATCATATATGCATAAAATATTTTTTAATTATTTAGTTTTTTCTGAGGCAAAGTGCAACCCCATTTGTTGAACATCCACAATTTCTTCAGCTAATCAATGATCTTCGACCTGGATATATACCACCAAACAGAAAGAATATATCAGGGCCATTATTAGACACGGTTTACGATGAAGAGATGAAAAAATGTTATGCAAATCTAGATAACAAATTGGTTTGTCTCGCGATGGACGGGTGGTCAAATGTTCACAATGAACCAATTCTTGGTCTAACTTTAACTACCTCAACAGGTGAGACCTATTTGATGGATACTGTGGACACCTCAGATAATGCTCATAAGGCTGAATATCTGACGGAAATTGCCTATAGTACAATTAAAATATATGAAACAAGGAAAATTTATGTTAGGTCAGTGGTTACCGACAACGCGGCTAACGTCACAAAAATGAGACAAATGCTGGAAAATCACAGAAAACTAAATGTTATAGCGTACGGTTTGCTCAGCCCACATATTAAATCTCTTAGCTAATGATTTTGAGTTTCATCTACGAGAACATGTTGTGAGCATCATAAAATATTTTCGAAACAAACACTATGCTAACGCGTTGTTTCGCAAGACAGGGGCCACAAAATTAGTTATGCCAGCGATTCTTTTGAAGGTTTTATAAATGCATGGCGCGTATTGATAAAAATATGTGAGGACAATAGGGATAAAATTGAAAAAAGCATTTACGCTAAAGTTACCAATGTTGGATTAA
>CM060242.1:9175633-9300528 GCA_030555515.1 Acutogordius australiensis
TGCTCCCAATCTATACATATTTTTTAATGTAGAAGAAAGGAATAATATTATGAAATACTTGATATTCTAATTTGATTGGAATTAAAAATTAACATTTAATGGTCGAGTCCGATTTGTTTAGTTAAATGACAAGATGGCCAATGGTAAATGTTAGGTAATACCTGGTATGGTAAGCATTATAACTATAAGTTGGTTAAACTATGAGTTTATTGGAACAAAAGATCAGATGTTATGTATAATATATATTACACTCATTTACAAATGTCCTGTCTAGACACCATCGGACTTAACAAATTCTTTCTTTTACTTTCGAATAAGGGGCCTTTAAACACAAAAAACATATTTTTAGTTTGCATGGCGGCACTGAGCGAATGCACAGCCTAAGTAAAATAATATACTTTAAATGGTCATAATGACATGGGACTTATTTGACTTGAGCGTCAAGCCCTAGGACTTTGTCTTACCTGATGTCAAACCCTAACTCTTATCTCACTCTTCTTTTACCCAATCCCCTTTCCTTCCAAAAAAAACAAAAGAAAAAGTTAAAGCTGTGGTGTTTACAATTTAATATAGTTGCATAAAATATTAAAAACGTTTGCGAAAATTTAAAAAAATTTGTAGGAGAATAAGTAAGAGAATAGAATTTGTAAGAAAAATAGAAGTTGTAAAAATAAATATGTAGCAGAAGAGAATCAGGGGAGAAAACTTGTAAAAAGAATTAGTAAAAAGAATCTGGTACCAAATTTAAAAAAATACAACTCTCAACTGTATAGCAAACTAGGTTATACCCAATATACCCACCATAATATCAAGTTACGGCAAGTATGAATTTGATAATATACGTACACCTATAATCAAGGCACTCTTCTGAATGTCAACCACAATATGACCAAGAAGGCTCACTTCTGATTGTCATCTGTACACAGTATGACCAAGAAGGTAAAGTGTAACTTTCCCATACCACCAAAAAAAACTAAATCAAGGAAATGGTATTATTGGTATATTCCCATCAAACTAACTCAGTCCTTCAAATTATCTTGTAAAATAAAATATCAAAAGAAAATTGATAAATATTTAAAAATTTAGAAAAAATACAAACTAAAAAATAACTTGGTATAAAAACCATTCCAATTCCAATCTTAGCTCTTATAAATTAATTTCTGCTTTGCAGCAAAAATAAAAATTTGGTGCTGAAAGTTTTGGTAAAAACATATTGTTTAAAACCATTATGAATTTAGACTTAACCAAATTAATTTTTCCATAAACATTCTTATGTAATTAAAGCAAATGATAAAATCATCAAATAGTTAGATATATTTAATTAAGAATTAAACATCATGTTAATTGCTTAATAAACTAAAAGTATTAAAAAATTCTGAAGTGTGCAAATAAAGGTATGATGTTCATTGATCAGTTTTTTCCCATATTCTAACTTTTTCCACAACATTATTTATACATCTATAGATTGCAACTTGACATTTTCCCATTCATTCTTCTTTAATCAATATATATATTTCTTCTTTGATAAACAAATAATTTATTCTCTTGTTAATGCAAAATATTTTGGAACTTTCTTGAGATTCAATGATCACGCACTTGACACCAATTGACAAGACGATGCTTATCTGCTGGAGGGCTAAATCATAATAAGTATCCTGGGCTATGTCATAAGATAGATGGTTGTGATGTTATTAGATGTGGCTAGGGTTAGGGAATGCCTACCCTAGACCATATCACAGAATATATTGGTTAATCTCTAGTTGAGTTTATTTGAAAAAGGATCAGATGTTATATAAATATTACACTCATTTACAAATGTCCTATCTAAACATTAAAATATATTAAATTCACAATTTTTTATTTTAAGGTTATTAAAAAAAATCCTGATTTAATCCTTGTAAGTCAACCTCTATTTTGAAAAACGGCACAAAGCCGTATCAACAACCAAACTTTTTCACCCTACAATAAACATAATTTTTGGAAAAAAATGTTTAAAACAAAAAAAAACCAAAAATTAAAAAAAAATAGTTATTTATGTATTTCAGTAAAATTGTTGAATGTAAAATATAAAAAATTGAAGCTGTCTTAATATTTAACAAGTGAACAGGGCTGGAAAAAAAAACTAAATGGGCTTTTTTTTAACAAGTTTTTGAGTTTTTTTTCCCAAATGCCCACAAACTCGTGGGCATGGCAAAAGAAAAGCCCTGTTAAAAAAAGCCCCTTTTCTTCAAAAAAAACTCCAAGGAGCTTTAAGAAAAAATAACCCACCCATCATTATTATAAAGAAAAAATTGAAATTTTTTGAAATTATTATAGAGAAAACATAAAATGGGCTTTTTGGGGCTCCTATTAAGTGCCACTTTTTGTGGGTTTTTTTTGCCCCTTTTCTTAGTAACGGCTTTTTTTGAATTCTTATTTTTTCTCTTTATTTGTGGCCCCCTTTCTTTTTTTATGTTTTAGGGAAAAAAATGAGCCAAAGTTTTTTGGCTCATTGTTTTCCCAGCCCTGCAAGTGAAACTTTGTAATGTCCACTTTATCCGTTTTGTTGTTAGCCCGATATAACGTGGGATGTTCTCCTTAAAAGTGTAGGTAAATATAACTTTATGCAAAACTTTTATCTTCTTCGGAAATAATTTTTGAAAAATTCCTCTGGCATTTTTTCGATGGCATTTTGAAATGGAAATAATGTCTTAGGTACTAAATGCGGTTAGAGTAGAATCAATGTCAATTTGTTAAATTTGACTAATGGTTTAAAATACTTGAATTAAACACAAAATAAAAGCTGAATCGACAAATCTTAGAATGCTTACTGAAACTCGAGTGTGAATTTTCATAAAAAAAAATTTTTCTAATTATTATATTCCATTGCTTAATAAAAATATTATAAACCTTAATTTTTCGTCAAATTTAATTTCGCAGAGAGAAGCTATCTAATTAACCCTTAATGAACTAGACTGACAAAATTCTATAGTTCTTTTAAATACAACAATTTTATGGAATAAAATGCTAAAACTTAATTGCTTCCATTATTTTTGAGCGAGGCACAATAAAATAATTTGCCTTTATGTAAAGATCCTATATCTGTAGGCCATTTAAATTACCGGCCATTTGGTTAAACCCGTCATAAGATTGCCCAACAGGATTGTATAAATTCAAATGGTTTTTGTTTGCAATATGTTTTGGCATCCGCCTCTAAGGTAAACTTCAGTCGTTAAATCATAGATGGGACGCACAAAAATTAGCTTATTTAAATAAATTAAACACACAAACACAGAATATTATATTGAATCAAATAATTTTATAATTGATTTTTTAGGTCATATAAAAATATTTTGTTTTAATAGGTCTAAATAAATTGTTTAAAAAACTATGGACATAGCTTATGGTTGGTGTTAAGAGCCGCATTCAATTTGTAAATTTTTATACTTGCATTCCTAAATATTGGAACACTTTGCATATTAGGTTCCGAATATAAATACACATTTTTGGATATTTTAAATTTTAAAACTTTTTATAAAAACTTTTAAACTTTATTGTTTATCTATTCTATTACACTGGTTAACATTAAAATGTCAGAAAATACAAGTTTATGAAAACATAAAAGCATATACCCCATATTGACCTTATCTCATATCTCCAGTTTTTTTAGTTTCTCGCCGTTAGCTCCTTATCAAAGCCTTTTTTGACAAATTGACATTGACCGAGATTACCCTGAAAAAAAAAAAGACTTAAAGACTCATATAAAAGTTTGTAATTTATACTTATCATATTAAATAATGACAAATAAAATTTAGAGATATCAAGCTCTTACTTTAGCATTTAGATAATACACAATATTTCGCTAGACTTAAATACGACACGACATATTATCGGTTATAAATATTATTTGAATTTTGAAATTAAATAACTGTTATGAATAAGCAAAAAATATATATATTTGTTTTTTGACATTTTTGTTAAAATATTCAATTTTAGCTGACCTATTAATTTTGATTAGAAAAAACGGTAAAAAAATTCTTATGGTAAATTTAATCACTTCATTTGTTGACCTTTGGTATAAACACAGTGTTTAATGTTAGCTTTTAAAAATACGACACCTCCTTGCAGTGCACCTGTTTTATAAATGAGAAAAAAGATTCTGATAGCTGTTAATATATAAATTTTTTTATAAAAAAAAATAAACTAATAATTATGAGTTGTCTAATATGAAGATGAGAATAAACCTGTAATATTTTAGCTGCAACCATTCTATCTTATGCAAAAACCTAGAACATTTGAATACAAACAGATAAGTATAATTCTTTAATATTGTACCTCGTATAATATTGTACCTCTTACCATTTGAATATAATTCTAAATATTCTTACTGCTCGATTAATTTCTCCATATATACGTGGTCAATCTTTGTACAAATTATTATATAATATCATTTATTTTTATTTTAATTAATAAATTTATTTTAAATAAGAAATATGGGTAAAAGTTTGTCGATTTGAAGTTTAATTGACCATATATGTATTCTGTAATAAATATCAACACATAAAAAAAAATATTTCTTTATAATTTCTTATAATGTTTGTTAAATGAATTAATTTAATTAAAAGGTTATTAGGACCATTTGATTCTCTGGCAAAGGAATCGATTTCTTTACTATGCCTCATATGTATGTAACTCATCATTTAATAAATATAAGTATCATAGAAAACATTTTTAATGTTAACAAGATCGAAGCAATCAAGAATAAAATTTTTCTCTCCAAAAACCATAGGGGTTTTTCTTAAGGCCTTAAAATAAAGTTTTGAACAAAAAATTTATTTGTAGTTTAGATAAAAAATTGTTATTTCTATTGTATATTAAATGAAGTTTATAGATAAAACATCTCCTCTCTATAGAGTACCATAAAACTTTATATGTACCTTTTCTTTCGCGACAAAAACAAAATTTCATTCTGACCTTGGCCTAATTTAGAGAAAACTTTCATCAAGCCGGTGGATTTTCGGGACAAAAGTGATAACTTTTACTCTTTAGAGTTGATGCAATAATGTGTTGAGCTTGTTAAATTGATAACATATATTAATTTTTAAATATTAATCTCATATTCAAGTCAGTACATTCCGAAAGACGGGATCATAAAACTTGCCAATTATTTAATCTTGGTCACATTCCAGGCATCCTGTAAAATTTTAGCCTTGTTAATGTTGCCACCAAGTAAAGACGAAGACCTTGGGTTGGTGTTCCTAAAGACTGCAAGATGTTTTTAGGCTAAGTACCAAAGTTACCATAGCTGCAACTAGACACGGATGTAATTTTTGTTTTTTAACAAATTATGTATGTCAATAAATTATAGGAATTTAGCCAACCCACTATAGTACTACTCTAAATATTGTCAGGGATTTTATTTGGAATATAATGGGGGAGCTGGGTTTTTTTTGTCGCTTAGAAATTATTTTAAGTGGAAAAATAACACAGGTCGACAAAAAATGGCGACCAATTTTAAACATAATATTTTGAAAGAGTTTTTTGAGCACATTCCAAATATCTTTTCCGTTTTTTTTGAATAGGTCTAATTTTTTACCTAGATGGGTTTAAAAGTACCAAAAACCTCAATATGTCCTATATTTATAGGCACTTTTCGTGCCTTTAAAATAAAAATAAATAATAGAAAAAGATATTTTACTATTGAAAAACTCTTATATTGTTATATAACTTTTTTAGAATTTACTTATCTCATTTACTTTTTTAAATATTTGATTTTAAAAAACTCAAAATTTCAAAAAATTACGCGTCTGAAAGTCTGTGCTTCAAAATCATAAAAAATTAAAAAATTATTCAGAAGAACAAATAACATTTGAGATATGTAATAAATAAATGCGATTTAAGCCAAATAAGTATTATATTTTTCATAAATGATAGAAGATAATGAAATATAAGCACATAAAGTGAAAATACTACCCAAGCAATCTTTTTTGTTTATATTTAACATATCTTACTACACTACATCGAGATATGTAAGTAAGTGAAGGGTTGGCAGATAATGCCAGTATTAGTAGCAGCACGCACTACAATCTTTAAGAATTTAGTAGCCCCTTTTTTAATATATAAAATTTTGAAGCACAGACTTTCAGACGCGTATTTTTTGGAAATTTTGAGTTTTTTAAAATCAAATATTTAAAAAAGTAAATGAAATAAGTAAATTCTAAAAAAGTTATATAACAATATAAGAGTTTTTCAATAGTAAAATATATTTTTCTATTATTTATTTTTATTTTAAAGGCACGAAAGGTGCCTATAAATATAGGACATATTGAGGTTTTTGGTACTTTTAAACCCATCAAGGTAAAAAATTAGACCTATTCAAAAAAAACGGAAAAGATATTCGGAATGTACTCAAAAAACACTATCAAAATATATATGTTTATAATTGGTCGCCGACATAAAGTTGTTATTTGTCGACCAGTGTAATCAATCAATACGACACCATGTGGCAATTAAGATTTCCCTAAGAAATACGCCAAAGCTTATTTGTGTCCATTTTCATTTTCATATATAGTGATGTCAGCGTCCAAACGCAATATTCCGCCGGCGGAATATTGTCTGGACTTGAGCTCAACGTCCAAAGCTTATATTCCGCCGGCGGAATATAAATTGGCGTATAGTCAACGTCTAAAATGCATTTTCGCCGGCGGAATATTGTCTGGACTTGAGCTCAACGTCCAAAGTTCATATTCCGCCGGCAATGTTGCACAATTTAAGGGACAAACAAATTAATGTGTTAAATTTTTAAATATCGATCTTTAGATGTTTTTGATTTTTTATGCTTAGATTATGAAATGTTAAATAATTATGGGTTAATTTTGAATTAAGGTTGAGGGCTAGAATGTTGTTTAGGAGTATAGTATAATGCTCATCTTTTCAGCTCTGAGCGCTAAGCTCTCACTCTTTTCTCACAATACTCAGTAGCGGTGCGTGTTTTGTAGCTTCTTAAGGTGGTCGGTTTATATAGTATTTTCCTTCTCATATCGTCATCTTCCGACCTCCTTGATGAATTGAAGAGTTTATAATACTTTAACCTGAGACCGGATTTGGCACACTCCGTCTCGTTACACACTGTTTTCATTTTTTCTGTTCAGACGTCCATAAATCTACTTATCTAACTATTTTAGCATTATAGCACAAAAAACAGGCAAATCTAAACAATCAAAATTTTGGCCCGGACAGACATTTCGGGCCGGCAGGGGCCGGGTGGCATATAGCCGGACGCTATTTAACCGGACGGGCTTTTAGGTCCCCAACCGAGAACACTACCAAGAAGTGCGCTAATGAATTCTAATAACCGCGTAAATTTTTATTTATACTTAATGGGCGGAAGACCTTAAAACGTCGATGTAAACTATGCTGTCACTTTAAATCCCCGAAGATCTTAGTGCGCAATAAAGTTATTAATGCTAATAGTTATTAAAAAAACTTACCAAGGTGCGTTTAAACACGAAGGTGATTATTGAGAGCGCGCGAAAGACTTCTAAGACTAGAGGGACTGCACTGATGTCAGACTTACTGATGTCAGACTTTTAGGGAATATAAAACGATAAAAAACCAAAACCAAAACCTTTTAAGCTTTATCTCAGCTCTCTCGTTCAACCGTTTTAGAGTTAGGTCATTAAGGACCAGCTTGACCAGGCTTATTAAATACTAAATTGGTGTTAAGGTAATGGGAGGTATATTATTAGTTAAATATTTGCAATTTTTGTAGAGTAAATAAACAGCTTTAAACATTTTTAAAGTAAATTTTGAACTCCACTAGTCCCATTTATATTTTTATGCACCGATAAATAATTGAAATAATTTAAAATGACATTTAGCTCATTTGAATAAAAAATGAAATTAAAAATCAAGCAAAAGTATTTATATGTTCAAATATTTAGAAGGCAATTCTTAATATAAATTCTTTTTACCCTATGCCGCGTGCCATAAATACATATGGACGCCTCTTTAATTTATGTAATAATAAAAAGTATAGGGGGAACCTAATGTATAACGGAATGGCCAATATTAACAAGCTTTAAGTTTAAAAGTAATTTAGACAATAAAAGAGATCAAAGCATCTGAAAGCCCTTCAGAATGGCGCTGAGGATTTTTGAAGGCAGGCAATAAAGATGTTATTTAGATTTTAAACTTGGCCCGGCAGCCAAATATATTTTTAAAAATGTTTTTTCAAATTTATGGCAGGCCTGGATAGAATCCAAAAATAAGGCCCGAAAATTTTTAATTATAAACTTAAAAAATTGGTTTCTAGTTCTTGTTAAATAGTAAAAAAAGAGCACATTTAAAGCTTAGGCGCTGCCCGTAAATACTATTTTAGATAAAAGTCAAGTTTATTTGGCCCGTTATAAATTTTGACCGATCCTGGCTTGTGTTTCGGGCGGGCCGGACTTTCGAATTTCGCTTTAATCACCTACATATGTGAAAGCGCGTAGAATTTTTAGATACACAGAAGCGCGCTAATAATTTTTAACCGACTTTTTTTAAACTGAAAAATGGGCGAAAGCATAAAAGGTTAAGATATAATAACGCGCCGGTGACTTTAAATGCTCCGAGGATCCTGGTGTCTATAAAACTTACCAAAGTGCCTAAAAACGCTTTATGACAATATTAAATTTTTCAATTAATTTAGTTTGATAGACTGGTGTTTCTTTAAAGTTGAAAAATCTTATTTTTAAAAAATCTCAACTCAATATGAAAATTTTTCTTTATAATGTTTGATTAGTGCAGCAAAATGTTAAGATCATATGAGAATTTTTCGTTCTTTAACGCGCAACCTATCTCCTCCATTAAGAAAAAAATGTTGTAGATAAAAGTGATATTAGTCATAAATCATAACGACCTTCCACTTGATCATAAAAATTTACTTTCACAAATCTTGAGAAAATATAAATATTTAGATTATAGCCTGACCTAACCCGATTATTGGGTGAGTCAAGGCATCTAAAGAATTTGAAAAAAAGTTATGATGTCAAAAAGGCTCACAATAATTAAAGTTGGCATATCCGGCTAGGCCTACCTTACCTAATTTTCGACTCACACCTGGCCCGCCTAAATATACGAATCTCTTTAATCCCCCATGAAGCTTTGTCTTTTATTTTCCCGAACACAAAATTATTCATTGTTTTAGGTTTTTTGTTCTACAAAATGAGTTTTTTACCTGGTTATTAATAAAAAGTCAAATTGTCATAATAAGTTTAATGCGATATCAAGTTTTTAAACTGCTGAAATTAAACTGCATAATGCAGGTCAGGGTATTGTCAAAAATATTTTAATTAAAGTATAATTTATCAAAAAGTTTGGCCAAGCCCGACATCATTTTTTCTTAGCACAATGTTTGCCTCTTATCAAAGTTAAAGTCAGAATCATTCACTTAAAAATACTTTCCTCGCCCTATTTTTCTTATCCCGGCACAACCTAACCCTTTTAGCCCCGCCTACCTACACAGGTCAACAA
The DNA here is from genome assembly GCA_030555515.1 of Acutogordius australiensis. NCBI lineage: Eukaryota > Metazoa > Nematomorpha > Gordioida > Gordea > Gordiidae > Acutogordius > Acutogordius australiensis. Next base: position 9,185,129 of record CM060242.1, read on the forward strand.
ATTTTGGAGAGTTATGAGCTAACTAGGGAGATCAAACCTTATCTTAAAGATTTATAAATCCGTTATCGTTTTTTTAATTACACTTAGTTAAGCTATAAACATTGAAAATATTTAGAAATAATGTCAAATAAACAAAAAAGGTTCAAAAACAAAAATAAATTGAAAGTTTTTTCGCATATTTAGAACAACTAAAGTTTTAAGTTCAAACTTCACCTTTTTTATTTTTCTTTAAAAAAAGTATTGATTGCATAAAGTTTTCTTTCGGCTGCAAACTTCTGTTTAATATGAGAGCAGGTAATTGGTGGAATTCCTAAAAAGCAAGACTATTTATTAAGATTGGTTACAAGTGCTTGGACTGTCCGTGTTGTAAATCATTCTTTGATGACCCACTTGCCACTGCTCTGCTTTGCAGGAATAAACGTTTATACTTGCATGAAATTAATATCTTCAAATAAATGTGATAATATATTGTTAACTGATAATTTAGGGCTCAGTCTCAAATTAATATAATTAAATATTGCCAGTTTTCTGGCCGAAAATTCTTTAGCTCTTAGTTTAGGTTAAGTGATTGCCTAGTACCCGACAGGGCCATAAGGGGCTATGCTCTGACGGGTATGCCGTCTCTTTCAAGAAATGTAGGGCAAGAGGGGGCATTGTTTTAGCAGGTGAATTACTCTGGCCTTCGACCTATGCCAGGGTTGTAAAGCCTGCATGCTATAATATTCCGGAGAGTGCGGCGTCATTTCGATGGATATTATGGTATTGGCGAAGATACGCGCTTAATTCTATTGACACGAGGGGTTATGAACGTCGCCGCATAGCAAGCTCCTCACCCAAAAAAAGTAAAACTTTTATTAAATACCGTTAATATATCGTATCGCATACGCGAAATATTTTGTATTATTTAAATGCCGATCATTATTTGATATGATAAATATATAAAAAGTATTTTCAAATGAAAAACAGATTTTTAAGTTATTCTTTTAGGGTATTCTCAATCTATCAATTTGATCAAAAAAGGCCATTTTTTCGATATCGACGGATGTAAGGAGCCAAGGCCGGAAGAAACTAAGAAAAACGAAAGATATATTTGAAATAAGATTTATGGAAACATATTCTTTTATGTTTTCGTAAAATCGGTTGTGTCATTGATATTGTTGAATTGTGTTACCATTAACATTATGTAGTTTTTAATTTAAAATTCATAACGATTGAGGGCTCGGATAAAATACTACAAAAATATCAAGTATTTTACAATTTCACAAGAAAAAACAAAATTTTGTAGAATGACAAAGCGTATTGGTTCTCTCATTTATATTGTCAGAAACAAAGCAATAACATTTAAACATTATTTTAAATGGAGAATTAAAACTAGGTGCTAGACATTAAAATTTAAATTAACTGTTGTAGAAAAAAATATGTCATTTGGTCGATAGCCCCACCTTAAACTTCTTTACCAAGGAACCCTATTATTCATTAACAAATAATTTTTTTTGGGTGTTAGACAAATAATAATTTTAGCCTCATATAACTTTTTAGACTATTTAAAGGCGAAGGCAGTCTGTAAAATACGTAAAGTAAACGGGGCCTTATTTTATTTTGCCTTTTTAAAAAAAACATTGTTAACGAATCAAATAGGAAACACGATGTAAAGTACTACCGGCACTCTGTATATTGATAACCCAAACAAGAATTTATAGCTATTAACATATTTCCGGGAGGTATTTGAGTCGAACAAAATTAAAAATGAAAAAAATAATTATGGGCAGGCAGGGCCTAAGTTATGATTTGCCAGATGGTTTGGGCGGGAATTTTACGGGCCGGTTTAAACTCTAATTGTAATATGCTGGGAGTTATCATATAAATTTTTTTATTTCAAAGATTGGCAAGGGATCCAAAAAAATTGTCAAAATATTGACATTGGTATATTTCGAACCTGAAATTTTATTGAGCTAAATGTCATTTTAAATTATTTCAATTATTTATCGGTGCATAAAAATATAAATGGGACTAGTGGAGTTCAAAATTTACTTTAAAAATGTTTAAAGCTGTTTATTTACTCTACAAAAATTGCAAATACTTAACTAATAATATACCTCCCATTACCTTAACACCAATTTAGTATTTAATAAGCCTGGTCAAGCTGGTCCTTAATGACCTAACTCTAAAACGGTTGAACGAGAGAGCTGAGATAAAGCTTAAAAGGTTTTGGTTTTTTATCGTTTTATATTCCCTAAAAGTCTGACATCAGTAAGTCTGACATCAGTGCAGTCCCTCTAGTCTTAGAAGTCTTTCGCGCGCTCTCAATAATCACCTTCGTGTTTTAACGCACCTTGGTAAGTTTTTTTAATAACTATTAGCATTAATAACTTTATTGCGCACTAAGATCTTCGGGGATTTAAAGTGACAGCATTGTTTACATCGACGTTTTAAGGTCTTCCGCCCATTAAGTATAAATAAAATTTACGCGGTTATTAGAATTCATTAGCGCACTTCTTGGTAGTGTTCTCGGTTGGGGACCTAAAAGCCCGTCCGGTTAAATAGCGTCTGGCTATATGCCACCCGGCCCTTGCCGGCCCGAAATGTCTGTCCGGGCCAAAATTTTGATTGTTTAGATTTGCCTGTTTTTTGCGCTATAATGCTAAAATAGTTAGATAAGTAGATTTATGGACGTCTGAACAGAAAAAATGAAAACAGTGTGTAACGAGACGGAGTGTGCCAAATCCGGTCTCAGGTTAAAGTATTATAAACTCTTCAATTCATCAAGGAGGTCGGTGGGAAGATGACGATATGAGAAGGAAAATACTATATAAACCGACCACCTTAAGAAGCTACAAAACACGCACCGCTACTGAGTATTGTGAGAAAAGAGTGAGAGCTTAGCGCTCAGAGTTGAAAAGATGAGCATTATACTATACTCCTAAACACCATTCTAGCCCTCAACCTTAATTTCAAATTAACCCATAATTATTTAACATTTCATAATCTAAGCATAAAAAATCAAAAACATCTAAAGATCGATATTTAAAAATTTAACACATTAAGTTTGTTAGTCCCTTAAATTGTGCAACATTGCCGGCGGAATATACGCTTTGGACGTTGAGCTCAAGTCCAGACAATATTCCGCCGGCGGAATATTGCGTTTGGACGCTGACAGTGACATTGAAATGTTAATTGGTAAGGCTATTGGAAAATTATTTTAATCGTTTGTAAGGGCACGTGCAAAGTGAGTCTTTATTTTCGTAAAATTTTAAAATTTCTAAAAATTTTGAAAATTTATTTTTTTTTTTAAATTTTTTGAAAATTTTTTATTCCAGAAAAAGCATTTTATGTGCATATAATTAAATTTGGCAACTTTTTAAAAATTCGCGTTTTATTACAAAATAGAAATTTTGAAAATTTTACGAAAATAAAAACTCACTTTGCACGTGCCCTAAGCTCAAAGCTTAGAATTTGGATAATATACGTATTCCGTTTAATATCTAATTGAATTAAAGGCGTATCAAATTTAAAATCAAAAGAATTCTAATAAGTCCATTTGTGGTTCTTTATATTGCTACAAGATTTTTAATTTTTCAAATTAGAATACTGAATAATGTTGAAATCAGCCCAAGAACATATTATTTAATTACAGAGCTTATGTTAAGGGAAGTGGTTTTAATCAGTGCTGGGAAAAAAAACTAACTGGGCTTTTGTATAACAAGTTTTTGAGTTTTTTTTTCCAAATGCCCACAAACTTGTGGGCATGGCAAAGCCGATTTTCTTGCTTAAAGAAAAGGGGTTTAAAAAAAGCCCCTTTTCAAAAAAAACTACTAGGAGCTTTAAGAAAAAATAACCCCATCAATATTGTAAAAAAAAATCAAGTTTTTTTGAAATTTTTAGAAAGAAAACATAAAATGGGCTTTTTGGAGCTCTCTTTAAGAACCACTTTTTGTGGGGTTTTTTTGCCCCTTTTCCTAGAAAGGGCTTTTTGAATTCTTATTTTGGCCCTTTGTTTGTAGGCCCCTTTCTTTTTTTGTGTTTTGGGGAAAAAAATGAGCCAAAATTACTCATTGTTTTCCCAGCACTGGTTTTAATTCCCGAAAATTAACACACTGCAAAAGCCTTCGATTCTTACAAAAAAAACTTATGTAATGCCCGATTAAGTGTTTTATTTTTATAAATTTAATAACTCCTCCTTTAAAAAGTAACAAATTAGTATGTAGGAAAGATATCGCCTAATTTGTCTTTTATTTATTATTATCAAAGCATTGATTCGTTCTTTCTGATTTACAAGTTCAACCCACTATTCCTTTTTTAAACATTCCCTACAGCTTGTTACAATGTAATTAGCAAGCCTACAACGACTATAACATATGGAGGACTCATCCGTTCTTTGAAATAAAAAATGTCTCAAAAAATGTATACTCAAACAAATATATGACAGTCCCAAAATTTAAAAAGCCTATCCACTTACCTTAACTTTTGTACATTTTTAGTATTTTGTTTTATTTCCCTTAAAAATATATATAACATATGATAAAGGTTGGTGACTCTTATTTAGGAAGATATAAACAACCTTTCTGACTTATTGGGCTGCGTGAACCCAAAAAAAATTTGAATGGATGTGCTGTATTAATATAGCTAGCTATAAGTGTAGTATCATTATTTACGTTAATTACCTATTTCAATATTAAAGGTCTCCCTTTCCTCCAGACATACCAACACCATCTTTTCTTAATAGACATTATTTTTGACTCCAGATATGTGCATGGCAAGTCAGATAATCAAAACATTTCTTCTTGTGGCGTATGTTCGTTTTCCTCGTGAGGGGATACGGGATGGATCCTTTGTTGTACCTCTTGTTGGGAAAGCTTGGAAGAAGCAAATTGTGCTGGATTGGAAGAAGCAAGTTGTCGCAGAATTATTATGAAAGAAGCCTATTTTATAGTTTGTTAGATGAAATTCAATTAATAAACCTTTTTCAAAACATAACAATTCTTTCCTCTTTCTAGCTCCCATCTCTTATGTGCACTGCAGTGCTTATTTTTACCAGTTTCTTTTACACATTCAAACAATATTACTAATAAAAATATGGTTTATATATCCGAAAATTGCAGGTCTTATGCGCAATTATTATGTAATATCTTTCATTTTTTGTGTCTTTTAAAAGTTTTTTTTGGAGAACCTTTTTTGAAGGTTTTTGACAATTTTTTTCTTTATTTAATTTGGAAAATATCATTATATGCCATGCCTTTATGTTTTGGATTAAAAAGAATATGTTGTAGTTTGCGGGGTTCATTTTTAACAAAACTGCTGGGCGTGATGCTGAAATTTTTTTTGAATCGTTATTTGGAAAAGACAAAACTTGCATGAATTTCTAAAAAAATATGTCCTTTTTTTCTGGTCGTTTACGTTTTATAGATTTATTTTCTGTTTTCACATTTGTGTCGTTCTCAGTCATAAGATCGATCTTTATTTCTAACTCAGATGTGCCTTATGATATCAAATATGTCTTTATTGCAAATGATCTATTTCCCAAACTTAATCTTTTAATAATATATTTAAAAAAATAATAGTGTCCTAATAGGGAAAACTGAGTGATTGATATATCCCAAACTTAATCTTTCATTAATATATTTGAAAATGATTATTAATATTATGATAGGGGAGCTTGGGGTAAGTGATACCCAAAAGTCAAGAGTCCAAATATCGGTAACCAAAAGTCCAAAATTTATGCAGCAATTTCTGTATTTGGGTTTTTTGCAAAATTGAAACTTAAAGATTTTACAGGTAAAAATATGAACAAATTTTTGTGGGTTAAATGGATAGTGTCGGGTATTGAACTATGTATAGGTTACTGAGACTTTATACATTTAAGCAGTATTTATGAATATTTCTATTTAATAAAATTAACATAAAGTGTAGAATTAATCCTGTACATACGATCAATGGGCACTCAATGCATGTGTCCAAAAATGACATTTTCGACATTATAAATTGTAATTTCCTGATGTCCTAAATTTGTTCTCAAAATTACTTTTTTTTTTTTGCAATTTGTATTTACTTTTTTATATGTCTCATTTAGATGATTTACAATAGCAAAAATATCAATGTAATTATAAAATGCGCACGCGCATAGAATTTATAATTACCCGAAAGGTATCATAACCTTTGGTGTGTAAATAGGTTTAACTGACTAAGGCTTAAATAATACATATTTTAAGAAATATGTTTCAAATTATTTACCATTTTGTCTTTATAATTTAGAAATGATTTAGGATAATACGTTGAGTAATCAAAAAAGATTTGATTTATTCTTTTCATGATTGACATTTTTTCACATTATTTCAGCTAATTAAAAATTCTTTTGATAAAATTGCGAAAAAAACACAGATACCCTGAAGATTATTTTCTTTAATAATAAATCACGATTTTGGTAAAGCATCAAAAAGGGCTACACTTCTCGGGCATTACCGGAGTCCCCTATATCAAATTGAGTTTGAAATCAAAGTCGAAAAAACAAATAATCGCCTGTTTGTCAGGGGAAAAATTTAGAACGGTCCCTGCTGGCAGGGACTAAATTCAAATAATTGTTAAAAAAATAAATTTAATTAAACGATGGAATACATTATTATGTGTATAAAATTTTCAAAAAATATTTAGTTGTCTGTTTTAATTTCATAGGTCAAAAATCAAAAAACTAATTTTTAATGGGTAAGGTATGGGCCTGGTCAGAATAGGTTTAAACTTTAAATAGGGTTTATAAATTTTTCTGTAAAAACCGTACAAGCGGTATTTTTATTTCTAAATTTTAACGAATAATATATGTTTAAATAGGGCTGGTTAGTTAATTCAAACGAAACGGATAGATTGATTTATTCAATTGCCAGATTGCCTGCCAATAAACGGCGTGTGGCAGCCAATAATAGGCTTGCATGTGAATTATTTTCCCGAACCTATTTCAATAACGGCCTACCTGTCAGGGCTTGGTCTAGGCTGGTGAATCCGCATCGCTAAATAATATATACCAAGCTGGTTTTTAGGTTAGGTTTAAGCCTTTAGTACAATGGATTAGATTTGGGATTCTGTATCCATTAAATTACTAACTTGGCTCATTGATGTTCAAAACTAGAGCGTTAAACACAACAAAAGCTGGCACTAAAAAAAAGACAACGAAATGCATTAATTGAAAAAGGCGACCCGTTCCACTATGTGCCTCACGGTCCATTAAGGGAGCTACATATGATTTGTGAATGAAACTTTGTAAAGTCACCAGTCTGGTCAAGTGGATTGTCCCGAATATTGTTTTTAGCAAAAAGATAATAGACTCTTAATGTAAAGCTCCTAAACATTATTAATATGCTAATAGAGTGATGACAATGTACATAACTTGAAATATCTTTTTTGTATGTACATAAATAGGACACATAAATCATAAAAATTTTAAAAATGTTAGGTCGTTTTTGTTGTAATACTCTTAAGTTAACTGCCCTTATTTATTTCGACTATACAACTTATTAAATATTAAAATATTTATTCACAAGTAAAATTCTTTTATTCATATAATTGCAACATCAAAATATAATAATCCAATATGATAATCTATGATGTGGCGCCGATTACCGGTGCCACTAACAATATTATTTTTTTGTGTTTTAAAATATATTTTGCAAATTTCTAACTTTTATATAAGAATTTGAAAAACTAAAAAAATCAATAAATTGTTAATAAATATTAACTTTTCTCGTGATCACGACACCTCCATTGGCTTCCTAAAAAAAGAAATTTTTTTTAGATAAACTTAACTTTTTTTTTATTTAATCCTAATAACTTAAACCTCTTTTTTTACTTCTTATTATTCAATTCCCTTTTTCTTTATTTACCCTTATTTCTTAAACTTTAACCTTTTTTTTTATTTTAGTTACTCCCAACTATTTTACATTTTTACTTTCATTTTTGTGATCCTAATCTTTGGTGGTCTCTTTCTTTCTAAATTCTAATTACTGGGTTACACTTTAATCTGTTTTTTCAACCCGGCCTAAAAGTTATTCCAAATAATTTTAGTTTACCTAAAATTTCCATCTTTTTACTTTTACCTATATGGGTGGTTATTTATTTATGCCTTAGCATTTATTTCAGCTATCCTAAATTAAAAATTTTATTTTAATTTGGCAGCCATCCTAAATTAAAAATTTCATTTTAATTTGGACAAAATATAACCACGCCTCTAACTTATTTACTTTTTTTTATGGATGTTTTTATAAAACGACGGCTTTGGCCATACAAATTTTATCTTAATTCATCCAGCCACTGCTCTTTATTTTTATAACTTTATAGACCTATCTATCAATTAACAACCTTCTGGCAATTTAAATGTCTTTTATTTGAGCTATGGATGTTTTTTAATGGCAAAATGATGGCTTAAGCCATACAAATTTTAACCCAATTCATCCAGCCTAGCCTTAATTTTTTTTTAACTTTTTAGACTACCGATTAATAACCCAATCTGTCAATTTAAATATCTTTATTTGAGACTTCACCACCACCCTTTAGCTTAATTTTCTTTTTAACTTAATTCTCACAAATTAATAATTTCATTTATTTTTATCTTAATTTTCTTTTTAAACTTTATAAAAAATATAATCTAATATACTTTTATCTTTCCAAGCTTTCCCAAAAAAAAAATTTATGGAATGGAAGCCAATATATGATTACCGTGCACATCTGTAAATAAATTTTTTCTTTAATGGCATGGGCAAGTCGATTGTGCATCCAGGGTTATTTGTTCTCGTCGGCTAATGCTTGTTTGCACATCCCACTCGTTTCGCGTTCTCGGCAGTCATCTTTTCGTTTTTGGAGAATGAGCCTGATGAGTGTATATCGGACCACAGGGCAAATACATTACGAACTTCAATTTCATCCTCCCTTTTGCGTATCGGGGTAACTCTCAAAGCCCCAACCTTGATATCGCGTGGTCTATTTGCCACCATCCACGGTGCGATTTGAAAATAACCGTCGTTTGAAACATTATGAGCAATGGAATAATATTTGGGTACCATTTGACCATTGAGATCTTGATATTCCATGAGATCGAATATTGACAGCTTTGGCGTCGGGAGGCAATCCTTTAGGCTCACATTGCATTATGTAAGGTCGCTGAGAATTTTGTGTCCAATTTATTGTCGCTTCCTTTTTTTTTTTTTATCCGCTTCCATAAGAATATTTTTTTTAGGTAAATAACTATTTTATATTGTGCTCTTTCTGATAGTTTAATTTTTTTTTTGGCTAAAAATTTTCTTGTTCAAATCTATTCTATCTAGGTTAGCTTTTTTTTACCAAAAACAAAAACTGAAATACTTTTTTTTTACTTTCTTACTCTTCGAAAAAAAAATCATAAAAATTACTAATTTCTGTTTGAACAAAAAATTTACTTTACTTTTTTTTTTAAAATCGATATTCATATACTTTACAGAAACATCTAATTAATTGGGGTTACTGGAAACATCTAATTAATTGTGCTAATGGAAACATCTAAATAATGGCAACAGCTAACTAATTAATGGATTATATCTAACATAGAATTCATTAAAATTACATGGGTTATTTTATACATCTAATTAATTGGTAATGGAAACATCTAATTAATGGTGTTAATGTACCCATCTAAATAATTGCAACAGCTAACTCCCTAATGGATTCTATCTAACATAGAATTAATTTCTACTAAAAAAATGTTAATATCGAATGAAGAACGTGTTAAAACGATTAACTGATTATCGAATATAGCGAATTTAGGCGGTATCATACAAAGATAAACATGAGAAAGTACTAAAATTAACTGGCTATCGAATATAACGAATTTAGGCGGTATCATACAAAGATAAACATGAGAAAGTACTAAAATTAACTGGCTATCGAATATAACGAATTTAGGCAGTATCATACAAAGATAAACATGAGAAAGTACTAAAATTAACTGGCTATCGAATATAACGAATTTAGGCAGTATCATACAAAGATAAAAATGAGAAGGTGCTAAAACAGACTGTATTAAATATAATGTATTTAAGCACGTGCCTTTAAATGGTCAGCATGCCTTACCAGATTCCCCTCTTTTATTTTTATCTCGTATTGGCCTCTGGGATTTTCATTAATTACCTCTCCCGGCACAAATGTTTTATTAGGCATGTAAGCCCACACTAAATCTCCTTCTTTCCTTTTTCCCGCTTTAGTATTATAAAGGCCTTCTTTCTCCTCGTTCAAAAAACTAAGAGGTGTTCTAGCCTGTCTACCGAAAAATTTTTCCATTATACTTTTGTTTTTAGGCACATCATTATGGTATAATCTTAGTAACCAAAATTCACTTTCGCCATTTTTTTCTTTGTTTAACCAAGTTTTAATAATGCCTACAGCTCGCTCCGCCAATCCATTTGATTGGGGGTGATACGGAGGAACTAAAATGGACCTTATACCCCATTCTTCAAAAAATTTTTGAAATTCTTTTGAAATAAACGCAGGGCCTCGGTCGGAAACAAGGGTTCTTGGAATGCCGTACATTCCACACCCACGTTTGATATTTTTTATGAGTACTGCGGAGGTTAAGGCCTGTGTCAAAGCTATTTCAATATAACTTGAACAAGCATCGACCGCTACTAAAAATCTTTTTTTATTATATTCTCCAAAATCTAAATGTACCCGGCTCCAGGGGATGGTTATTTGTTCCCATTTTGATTTTTTATTAGCCCTTGGTAAGGCCGAATTTTGTTGACAAGCTTTGCAAGACCTAAGGGTAACTTTAATACTGTCATTAATTCCCGGCCACCAAACGTGACGTCTAGCTAAAAGTTTCATATAGCTTTCCCCTTGATGCCCGGCATGTAAGGTTTTTAAGACATTTTGTCGCAACATTTCAGGAACAACGAGCCTATTTCCCCTCCATAAATTTGTTCCTTTAAAATGTAGTTCGGCTTGTAGCCTCTCATAGACATTATCGGCCAAATCCCATGGCTTTTCGCCAATTACACTTTCTTTAATTCCCAGCCATTTATCATCTTCCGCCGCAGCTTTATTTACCTGCTCAAAGGTTGCAAAAATTGGCATTAATGAGATAGGCAATTCCGTTCCTTCGTTAACCACTTCTTCTTCTAGATTAGTTTTTCGCACTCGACGCGACTTGCAAAATTTTGGATTGTAATTATCCTTTAATTTTATGTCGACCTCAATACCTTTTAAGCATCCTAAGGTACCGTCAAAAATAGTATCATATTTATTTAAAATTTTGTCAATATCATCCCGAAAAGCTTTTGTACAATTCTTAATTATCATATAATCTTTAACATACAATGATTCTTTATCATTTTTATCATCCTTTAATAGGGTCGGTTTTTGAAAAATGTCCCAATAATTATTATCGGGCCCTAGAGTTTGAATTATATCCCACCCTAATATATTTTGCATGCCCTCTGAAATCCAGAAACGACAAACAATATTATTATGAGGTAATATAATCTCAATAAATTCAGTGAAAGCTATTTTACTTCCATCGAACTGATTAGCCATTAGCCCTTTTTTAGTCGTTTCTATACCTGGACATAAATTATTCAATTGATTTCGACTTATAATGGAGATCGCTGCTCCTGTGTCGAACAAAAATTTTATATTTACTCCATTAATATTTAAATTTATATTTGGACACATTATTTTTGCGTCATTATTTACAAAATTATATATTAATGTATCCTGTGTTGTATTATTTTCGCCGACTTTTACCACGGAGGAAGGCACGGCTTTTTCACTTCCTCCTGTCGCCCTAAAAAATGATCGGGTTTAGGCTGTACTTTTTCTTTCATCACATTATATGGGACATTTACAAAAGGTGACTCATTGACCTTGGACATTGTTGGCTTATACCAACATGAGTCTTTATTATGTCCTTTTCGTTGACACACCACGCAGAATTTTTTATCAGCCAGCATGCGCTTATTGGATGCCCTAGCTTTTTACAATAAGCACATGATAGTGGCCGTCTTTTATAATTAATAGGTAAATTCTGTCTTGCGTGTGGTATACTTTTTAATTCTTTTTCTCGAAGATTAATAGACTTTACCATTAAGGTAGCGTCTAAATTTTCGGAGTTTATCTTTTCTCCAGGATTCCCACGTTCTAATGTCGTGGTAGAATCCTCATTTTTAGTCACATTAGCTAAAATCACTAATTTTTCTAGTAACCGCCCCAAATTGTTTTCCCTTTCCCTCATACAATGTACCTGTACTGTTCTCTTTCCGAATTTATATCCAAGAATCAGAGCAATTATCGGTCCCAAGATGCCTATAGCGTATCTAATAGCATTCGAATCAAAAATATTCGAACTCCCCGAATCGAATATATCCAATAGAATAAGTATATAAGGATGAGGAGGGTTGAAATTAAAGCCCATTGCATCCAAAAATAAAAAATTTTTTTTTTTTTTTTTTTTTGTCAAATTTTCAAAAAAATCAACAATTTCGCTAAAACTTTTTTATTTTATTTTTAAAATTTCGTTTCAACAAATTAAAATCTTTTACTTACTTATCTTTAAATGGTCCAATGGGAATTTTATTTTGAATCCGCTGTAGAATAGGTCGCCTCGCAGCGCCAAAAAAAGTATGTTGTAATACTCTTAACTTAACTGCCCTTATTTATTTCGACTATACAACTTATTAAATATTAAAATATTTATTCACAAGTAAAATTCTTTTATTCATATAATTGCAACATCAAAATATAATAATCCAATAATATGATAATCTATGATGTGGCGCCGATTACCGGTGCCACTAACAATATTATTTTTTTGTGTTTTAAAATATATTTTGCAAATTTCTAACTTTTATATAAGAATTTGAAAAACTAAAAAAATCAATAAATTGTTAATAAATATTAACTTTTCTCGTGATCACGACAGTTTTTCGGTCTGCCAATGCTATAAAAGAGAAGCTTGATGTGATTTTCTAAATGTAAAATGTACAAAATATTGAAGGTTTTTGCTGATCCAAAATCATTTGGTTCAAGCCTTAAAAAAAATATATATACCATAATTTAACTCAAAAAATTATTAAAAGCAAAACTACAAAAATTATATTTAATTTTTTTTTCATAGATAAATGAATGTGAAACATGTTTTGGGATTTTAATAAGAACCTATAAGAGGTAATATTGCAAATTCGGTTAGTTTGTATCCATACTACTCCCGGTATTTCCTGTTTTCCGATAATATTTGACCAATTTTACCTCTGGCAGGAATGTTAAACGCCATGCATAACAGTGAAAATGCAAGGTCTTCTAAGTATAATAGGACTTTAGTTTAAGTTCTTAAATCAGCGAATGGTAGGGTGAAATATTTGTAACGCGAATGCTATGGTGGGTTCCATGCGGACCCCAAACCTTTATAACTTCTAGAGTTTTGAATGGATCTATATTTTTTATTAATTTGAAGAAAAATACGTACTCTTTAATTATAGATTTATATAAGTGTTATATATTGCGAATTTTCTTTGACATAAAGTCAAAAAAAAACTAAAAAATTGAAGTTTTTTATTTTTCCATAATACCTTAAATGAATTATTTTAATAAAATAAATGTATATTATTGAACAAATTACACAGGTCAACAAATATCAATACCAGAAGCGTGTTATATGAAAACATAAAAGAGTGCATCCCCATGATGACCTAATCTCATACATATTTTTCGTTTTTCTAAGTTTCTACTGTCTTTGGCTCCTTAGATCCGTCTATAACGAAAATGACTTTTTTTGAAATCGACGGAGCTAAATGTACCTATAAAAGAAACAATTTAAAAATTTTTTTTGCATATAAAAATTTCTTGTAACTTGTATTTTTAATCACAAATAATGAAAAATAAGTTTTATTAATATATCAAGCTCTTACATCGGCATTTAGATAACAAAATATTTCGCGTCCAAACTTAAATACTACATATTATCGGGTTTTAATAAAAAAAATTATTTGAGTTTGAATTTATGTTTAACTATTGTGAATAGCAAAAATAAAATTTTTATTATTTTTGTTTTTGGATTTTTTTTGGTTATATACCCTTTTTTTCTAAAATTTAATCTTTAACTGACTAACTAAGTTGGATTAGGAAAAATGGTAAACTCATTTTATATTCCCTAAGATGGCAGGTTTGAGCTCTGTAGTTAACTCATAACTCTCAAAAAATTGTTGACCTGTGTTATACCTCTAGTAGATCATATTTAGAGAGTTTCGTAAAAAAAATATTTTGATATAAAAAAATTCTTTTTGGCTATTATTTATAAAAACTAGATATTTAAAATAGGAAAATAATTCATATTATATAAACAATACAAACATTTTGTATACTTAACATCCTTAATTATTAAAAAATTAAATGAAATATTAAGTTGCAATTATATAAGTTTAAATTTTGAATAGAGGCAATAACATGGTTTTTAACATTGAAATTGTGAAGGTGGGGTCATATGAACCCCAATACAATTTATGAATTAAAAAAAAATTTTGTTGGCCTTAGTCCAAATTTTAATTACTAGTTTTGTTTATTATATATTTAGGAAGTCTCACAATCTAAGCCCACAATATTGTCTAATTATGTAATTTAATATCTTACAACTTGAAAAGCGAAATTAAAAGTTACCCACTATTCCAAAACGGTACAGACCCTAACAATTGAAATAAATTCAAAATGCAAACACATTTGCTCATAAACGAATGCTTTGCATTAATGATTTTAAATAAAATTGAAATGGCTATATATATTACGTAAAAAGACTCGTCTTTGAATCTGTCCTTTATAAAACTTAATTAATTTTTTTATTTATACCTTTAAGATAACGCCATATCCTTAAATATGGCAATTTTTTTGATTACCTGAATTGATCTATATAATTATATCTTTAAGTAAAATTTCCAACCATTAACTTGTATCGATCCAAGTCCATTTTTTTAAATACTTGCAATTAAAAGTGTGTAAAGTTCCCTTAATTTAACAAATATTAAAAAAATAAACATTTCTTTTTTTAAATATTAAGATGGCATTGGTCTCTGTATTGTTCATATCAACAAAAAATATTGGTTAATTTTATTTTTTTGATTGCGTATAAAAATTACACAATAAACTATTTTTGAGACTTATTGGCTAACTACAGATAAGCTGCCGCCAGTGTCTCCTACTCCGAAGGAGGGGGGGGGGGAGGGAGGGGGGGGGGGGGGGGGGTAGGAACCAAGCGGTTCAAAAAATCGGCCGAGGGGGGTAGGTATTCGAGGGGGTAGGTAAAGTTATGGGGGGTATTTTAAAAAGGAGGGCAACTATAGCAGTCAAAGTGAGTAATTTGTTCATAATATTTTTCTCAATTTTTTACACGTCTACACACAAAACATATATAACACTGGTCGACAAAAAATGACTTCATAATTTAGACCAAAAACTTTGAACATTTTTCTAGCGCAGTTTTTTCTGCTAAACATCATGGTGCTTTCCGTTTTTTCCTATCTGATCTAGTTTTCATTTTAAACATCATGGTGCTTTCCGTTTTTTCCTACCTGATCTAGTTTTCATATTATTTGCTATTAAAGTTGTCAAAAAGTAACTTATTGGCATATTTTTACCTAAATTTACTATATCAAAAAATTATTTAAAAATCTTTCTACTCCAAAGCCCATTGTTTGATAGAGCCACCCCTTTAATAAAATTCACTATATCAAATTTGAATAAATTACGAAGTTTTATTATATTAAAATGCAGATCAAGAAAAATTTGAAATAATCATTGAGAATACCACTAAATTTTGTGAAGAAAACAATGTTGATTATAGTTTAAAACAAAAACGCGGCGAGGTGGACGTAATCAAAAGGTAAAAATAGTATATAATTCATAGCTACCGCATTAAAACATGTGTTAAAGCTTTGGATCTTATCTTGATGCAATTTCACGAAAGATTTAATGACGATACTTTACAATTTTACAAAGGAGTCTCGTATTTTACCACAGCTTCATTAAATACAATGAAGTAAATGTGGAAAATATAAACGAGCAGGGACGTATTGAGGGAGGTGGGGGGGGGGGGGGGAGCAAAGGGGGGCCGTTGCCCCCCTTTAGAAATAGCTTTTTTTTTGTGCAATTTAACGCTAATTTTTATTTATTAAACAGAAATCGGAATATATGCTGGTATATTTATTATTTTTTGGCAATTTTGCGGCTTTATAAAATATATTGTACAATTATAATATTAAAATTTAGCTTTAGATTTCAGAATTATCATTAGGTACTATTACGTGTTTTTGTCATAATAAAATAAACTTGTAATATACAACTTAATAATTATGTTTCATAATTGTAAATGTTTTATCTATTAAAAATATAAAATAGTAATATACTTTTTGTTATAATAATTAAATTTTTTATTAACATATTCTTCCTAGCATAAAAAGGGCTCTGCTTATTGCTCTTTCACTACCAGTAACCACGTGTACAATTGAACGAAGCTTTAGCACCATGAAGCGCATAAAAACATATTTAAGATCTCAAATGAGCGATGATCGATTATCATCCTTGTGCTTGCTTGCCATACATAAGGACATAATAGATAACACTGAATTAATAGATCGAACCTTAGAGTGGTTTTCAATAGATCCTAGAAAAATATCAATATCTTGAATATTTTTATTTTCTTTATAAAATTTTTCTTGAATGTATGTCATACATTAATTTAATTATGATGCAATATAAATAAATATTTTATGCTAGTCATAATATGATCATTCTAAGCAACAATGTAATTCATTAATTTTTCTCCTAAAATTTCTTGCCCCCCTTTAGAAAGAGTTCTGCCTACGTGCCTGTAAACGAGATATGTGCTTTTTACGACCTTGACCCTTATTTGATTTCTGAAGAAATGAAAATGTTTATTCCGTTTTTCCGCCAAGCTTTAATAGATGGATTCATTTCTACCAAATATTTGAATGGTTAATATTTTTTTTTTAATTCTAGAATCAAAAAATACTCCAGAGATTTTCTGTAACTATCCTGAGGACGACGTTGAAAAAAGTGATGAGGATGATGATGAAGCCTTGTTTAGTTCAGATGACAATTTTACTACCTTATGGGGCTTTAAATAAATCATACAACAGTTTTGAAAACCTTAAAAAAATATATAAAATCTTGCTCACAATAACGATCTCCAGCTGTAGCGCTGAGAGATCAATGAGCAAGATAAAATTAATTAAAACTTCTCTTCTTAACAAAATGGGAGATATGTTTTTACAATATCTCCTTTTGTTAAAATCTGAAGAGGACATTTTATTGCAATTAGATAATGACTTAATTACACTGGACAACAAAATTTGCACGACCCTAAGCATCATTTATGGCAACTATGGTTATTGGTCAAGTTTTTGGCGCTGATCACGAATATGAAATCAAAATTTTAGCCAATGCCTCAAATTTTTAGTTATTCGGTGTCAAAGGAGAATATTCAATTTTAAGGGAATTTTGGGCTTCTATATCATAAAACCTATAGGTAGTAACAAAAGTTTAAACATATATTTAGACAATGAAAACATTCATTATTAACGTAAGGGGTTTAAATATTTTTCAAATATTTAATTATTTTTTTATTTCTATAAAATTAGTGGTTTTCGTCATAAATTCCGTTTTTTGATCCTAAATAACTTGAAAGTAAATTGCTAAAAGTTTTATGTAATAACCTTTTTTAGATATGTTTTTTATAAGGAATCTGAATATGATAGATTTTTTGTAGAATTAATAGTAAAAAAAATTTTGTGAATTTTTTTCTGAACTTTGGACGCGGTTTAAAAAAAATTAGAGACAGAAAAAAATCTAAACCCAGGATCGTTATCGCAAGAATAATCTCTACAAAACCCTCAAAAAATCGTTAATGTTGTTTTTTTTTGTTGTCCAGTGTTATCAAAAATTTTAAACATTTATATCATTTCATTACAATAAATAAAATTGAATTGAGTGGCTGCTTATAACCAGGCAAAATATTGGGTGGGGTAGGGGGGGGGGGGGTAAAGTTACCCCCGAGATTTTGCCGAGAACGGTAGCTATGAAATTTGGGGATTAGGGGACGCTGGCTGCCGCCATCTTAGAAATTTTCAAATCGGTTTACCTTTTTTTAATCAAACTTAGAAATCAATTATTAACATGAGAAATTTCAAATAAATATCAAAAAAAGGTTTCAATAACTGTTTGCACCTTATTTCTTTTAAGCCACTGTGATTTTTAATTAAGTTTTATTCCCATTGCTAGACATGTTTATCCATAAAGAGCGTAACTATTACGGTATGCCATAAAAAAAAGTCAATTTTTTTTTAATTTTTTGAAAGTTTTGTGTCTTTTCCCTTTAAATATATATATCCTAACGTTTTTTTTTCGTGGAGTTATATTTGTTTAAAATACGAGGAATAAAGACTACTTAAGAGGTGGGTCGGGCAAATTTTTATTATCTAATATTTGACCATAGAGTAATATTTATAGGATTTTATTGGATTAAAATTAAAGTCAGGTTTGTAGAGTGGTATCAAATAGTAATAATTTTTATTGTTTAAGCTAAAATATATTAAATATTCAAAAAATTATTAAATGAGATTTGCACGAGTTAGTGCCTACATACAATTTTTACCATAGCGCAGTCGGATAATTATAGTAGTAATTCCATTATCAATTTTTATTTTTCATCCCCTCCTGGATTATTTAACGGTAGCGTTGCATTAACACTTTAAATCGGGCCGATGCTTAAGCTTTACTTACATTTATAGGTCACAAGATTGCGCAAAAAAATCAACCCTTAATTTTCACCTAAAAGTACTTAAAAGAATTATTGTAATACTAGAGATAAATAATTTTGTTATAACTAGAAATTCTAACAATTCAGCTTTAAATTTTTTGTTTTAAGATTTCGTTTTACAAAAATAGCTGTCAACTTACGAGAAATCAAATTACTTTAAACTTTGCCAACTTACCTGCATTTTCTCACCGCAAGCATATCAAATTATATCTTAAATGTTGCTATTTTTGTTGTCTTATTTATAACAACCCTAACACTAACGGTGAAGCTATGAGTGAATATCAAAGTGTTTGAAGACCTATTATAGTGGGTGGATTTTTTATTGATTTAGTTTGTGTTTTTAATGTTTCAATCATTGTCTCCAACTTTAGAGCGAAAAAATACTATATGTATCTTATTCAGAATATTGACTCCACGACTATACGCGTCATTAAAGCCATTTGCGATATTACTTATAAGAGAACCCTGTTAAATAAATATTTTTTAATAAGTCCATCAAACTCTAACCTCTACAATAGAAATAAAGCTAACAAGAATATTTTTTAGGTCATTTATAAAAATATTAGGATTTTTAATATATAAAGCAAAATTTTTTTTAGTTTTTCAAGTCTAATTTAAATAAAGAGCTTGTTAATTTAGTAAACACGTATCTAAAATTATTAGAATAGTATTATAGATCATATTAGTTCATTTTATATAAAATATATTCAACAGCTTAATATAAAATTTGTTTAATTAATCTTGCTGCAAAAAATTATACACTTTAATTGTTATTTTTACCCTTCAATTTTTTGAAACTTATAATTATGGGACGGACTAACAAATTTTTTTTGTTGGGTACACAAAAAAATTGATTTTAATTTGATTGCTGCAGTTGATAAAATTTATCTGAAATTTATTGCTGCGCAAGTTTAATTTTGTAATTTAACAATGGTTAACTTAAATTGTTTAACAAATTCTAAACTTTTAAAAAACCCCGTATCCATATAAATTCAGAATCCGCAAACCCCACCCCCAACCCATAACCCTTTTCTTACAAAACCAAAATATGTAACAAGGCCCAGGTCTCAAAAACGCCTCGGATAGTAATTTATGCCAAGACGTTTTCCACCTCTGAATTTTGACAAAAACAAAACCCTATGGTAAAATAAGCCGTATTTGTTGGGAACCCAGCATCGAGACATTCGAAAATGCTCTTCAACGATCTAATAAATAAAGCAAAAAAATGTATATGCATATACTATTATTCAATCCGTTGTCGGAAAGGGAATGGTTTCTAGGCGGAATATTATCCGATTTTATGAAAGAAAAACAATTAGTAATAAGTGAAACGTTTATTTAACTAATTTTTGATAAATATATTAATTTATAGCAAAAAAAACTAGAAAAAAAAAATTTGAAATTTAAAATTCATATATAAATTAGTTTATATTAAAAAGCAAATTTAATAAGAATTTTTTTAAGCCTCAACCCCCCCTCCCCCCCCCCCCCACCTTCACCATATTCGCCACATTATGAAATCTTCCTATAAGAATTTAAGAAGATGACTTATTCTATAATAATTAAGTATAAATAATAAATTAGCTTACACCGATCAGGCATCGTATATAAAAATTTTAGTTTTAGCATATATGTCAATTTAAATAAATATTTTTTAGTCAATCAATGCATAGCTGTTAAATTGGTAAAAATAGGGAGGTAATTTAGTCTACTTATTAACAAAATAATATCTAAAAGAATTTTGTAAATAATATTTTAAACAAACCAGAAAAGGTATTAAATTTAAAATCATTATGTTTTAGAAATTATAGCTATAATAAATTAAATAAGTATACCTAGAAAAAAAGTTTTAAGCTTTAGAATATATAGAATCAAAATATCATGTTAATCTAGAAATTATAACAGCTAATAATAATAGAATGCATAATATATTAAATAAAACTATCTTTACAGTTGACAAATTTAAATTAAGTTAAATACATAAATAAAAGTTAATATATCTAATAATACTTACAAAAAGCTAAAACATTAAAATTAACAAAATATATAAATTAAGATTTTAAATAACAAAATGTTATAACAAATTAAACTAAAGAATAAATTTGAAAAAAAAATATTTTTTAATTATTTACAAAAATAAAAGCATAAAATTTTTTAAATTTTTAAACTTTAAAACAAATTATTCAAATCTAAAAAAAACACATAAATTGACAATATGAGTAACTTTAAGGCTATAAAAAAATAAGCTTTATGTATGTAAATCAAAAAATAACACAAAAAATGCACACTTTTCAATCATTATTAAAAAAAATTAGAGGCCATTATCAATTATAAATAAAAAAATTATTAAGAAAACATTCATAACATAATAAAAAAAATATAAAGCTTTAAAATAAAATTTTAAAGTCTAAATAAAAAATCTTTAAATAATAAAACCCAATTATTGAGAAAATATTATAATAGATTAAATCATTGAATCAAAATATAATACTAAGATAAAAAATCAAAGTTAACATAATCATTAAGCTAATTCATATAAATTTAAGGCGTCACAAAAATAAAACATTAGCTAAAAATTATACTAAAATACATAAAGAACAATAAATTATAAGAGATATAGGATTTTAATTATAAATTCAAAAAAAATTATAAGCAACAATTAAACATGCTAGTCAAAATAGCATATTACAAAATTTAAGAAAATTTTTTAAAATAACTAAATACAAATAAAAAGGCAAAACATTAAATAATTTCGTATCTTATTAATAAACTATAAAAACACATAAATTAACAAAATCATAGTACCTTGGTAAAATAAAAAAACTTTAAGAACTATAAAACAAAAAACTTTGTGAAATGTAAATTAAAAAAACATAAATAAAATATGTACAGTTAAATCATTAATAAAAAATATAAAAACTTAGGACATTAATTAATAAACCATTAAGTATGAATAATTAAAAATAATAAGAAAACATTCATAACATAACATAAAGAATATAAAGTATTATAATAAAATATTAAAGTCTATAAAATAATTAGAACATTATATAATAAAAACCCAGCTGAGAAAATATTATATTAGAAAATCATTAAATCAAAATAAAGATTACTAAGATAGTTACAAATTAAAGTTAGCCGAATCATTAAGCTTTCATAAAAATTAAATATTTAAAGACAATAAAGAGTTAAAACAGATTTAAATTTTTTAAATTTTTATCATTAAATAAAAAAAATATAAACAACAATTAAACATTAAGTTAGCAAAAAAAATAACTAAAAATATGGATTAGAAAAAAAAACTTTAGAAATTTTTAAATGTTTTCCTAACCAAATACAAACAAAAAGGCTAAAATAAAATAAATAACAAATTAATAATAAATTAAAAAGCATTTTTACACAAAATTATAATTAAGGCAATATTTGATGACCTACTAAAATGATAACAAAAAATTAAATATTAATAATAAACCATTAACTCAATAAAAAACGAACTTAACATAAAATTAAACAAAATTGTTAATTAATTTAATAAACAAAAATATAAATTATCAAGTATCAATATAATAATTAGGTAAAAATATAATTATAGCAAATAAAAAATAAATAAGTTAAATTAAAGTTAAAAATAAAAACATTATTAAAATAAAATGTATTAAAAGAAAAACATTAAAAATCATAAATAAAATACATTAGAACTAAAAAAACATTTTAGCTTATTAATTATATATAAAAAATTGTAAGCAAAAATATATAAGATTTTGAATATTATTTTCAAATAAGAAGTAATGGAACATAAAAGTTAACGACATACTAAAAAATAATTAAAAAATGCTGAAATAAAAAAAATTAAATAACAATAAATTTGATTTTAATTCAAAAATAAAAGTAAGAATAATTAACTAATATTAAAATTAATAGAAGTAATTTTAAATAAAAATTAAAACAGTGTAACAAAATTTATCATGTGATTTAATTAAATTAAGAAAAACAATATTAAACATTAACAGGGAAATATATATTAAAAAAAATAATAAAAAAATAGCGAAAACATTTTAGGTAAAAATAATTAAATAAATATTTTAAATATTAATTTTAAAGAATTAAGTACGGAATATTGCTGCAATATATTTAAAAACACTTTTGAAATCATAATTAAAATATTATAATTATTAAATAGCTATGAAAAATTTTATAGTCAAAATATTTAGGCACTAAAACATTAATTGTAGGGATTATTTAACTAATTAATTGAAAAAACTAGTATAGAAAAAAGTAAATAGTATGAAATTTATTATCTAAAAACTAATAAAATAATTTTTGTGGCTAAGAGAGATTTCCTTTTTGAGGGCCTCCACACTTATCGTTAAACCAAAGTTAGTGATTGAATATTAATTTATATTTATATAGGCGCGTTCTAATTTTACTTTTTGACAATAAATGCTTTTATAATATTGCCATATTTATTATTGACATTTATAATACTTTTTATAAAAAAAATTTGATTTTTAATTTTTTTAAAAAAATATAATAAGTCTGAGCGCGCCCTAATTTAAAAATGCAAATTTAAGATTATAATATAAATTTTATCCTGATATCGTTGGCATGGGAGAAGTAGGTGGCCAAAAAGGTGGGATCGATTCATTCGATGCGTTCATAAAACATAGAAAATGTGAAATGTGATAAATACTTATATGCAATAGACATAATTAATAAATTTTTGGTTTATTTATATGCATGAATGTAGTAAAAATATATAAAATAAAAATTAAATTAAATTATAATTTACTTTTTGGATTTTTTTGTATATGCATAGATATGAGTAATTAATATTTAATATTTTTTTATATTGTAATTTTTTCCTTTTTTTGTATATTTTTGAATATGCATGAATTTATAATAAAATGTAATGCATGTATATTAATATTTTTTTATACTTTTGGGTTTTTCATTATGCATTTATATATAATAAATATATAATATTTGTTTATAATGTAAAAAATTTTTTATTTTTTTGTGATTTTTTGGATATGCATGAATTAAATTATAAACATAATAAACTTACGAGAAGCTTTATACATCCTGATAGTAAACACTCTCCTCATCTTGGTGCCAGATTTGATTCATTTCGATTATGCTTGTTTGCTGAGTGAGCTCTCGATATTCTTTCATTCCCATATTTATTTTCTTTGGGATTACTATTAATATAAACAACTTTCAATATCTGAAATTTTAAACCATTAAGCAAAAATATAGAGAAAGTTTATTAAAAAAGTTTCTTACAGTGGGGTCTATAGTGCATGCAGCTGTTAGGAGCTCTAAAGCGGGCTCTTTAATTCCATGAATTTAGGTTTGCTGATTATTTTTCAGTTAAGTTATGCTGGGCTTTGTTCCCTAGTGGATTTATATTCCGAGGCGGAAAATGCGTTTCTGAAAGAGGAACTTCAGAATTTAAAAAAGCCACAGACCCTTGATCAACATAGTTGTAATCGCCTCCCGCGTTTACAGCTACTTCTGTTAAATCCGAATAATCCCATTCCCAATCATCTAAAATTAACATAGTATTATTAATGCTATTTTCTTGAGGTCTTCTCGACTTGTTAAAATTCATAATTTATCTTTGTTTTTTGCCATAGCAATTTAAATAAATATTATTCATATTACTTAAAAACACAGGTCGACAAAATTATATTAGAAAAAAGAAATTATGCTGGACAATTCTCACGATGGCCATATATTAAACAGGTCAACAATTTTTTGAGAGTTATGATTTAACTACAAAGACTAAACCTGCCATTTTACGGAATATGAAATCCGTTTTAACCCTTTTTCCTCCAACTAAGTTAGTCAGTTATAAACATTGAAAATTTTAGCAAAAAAGGTCCAAAAAACAAAAATGTTTTAAAAATAAAAATAAATTAAAAATTTATTTTTGCATATATATAATAGTTAAACTGTTGAATTTGAAATTTAAACAATATTTTTATTTAAAACAGCAAAAGCTTGTCGTATTTTAGTTTGGATGCGAAATAATTAGTATTGTATAAATGCTGATGTATCAGCTTAATATAATAAAATTTACTTCTCATTATTTGTGATTATAAATATAAGATACAAGAGATTTATATGCAAAAAAGATTTTTAATTTTTTCTTTTTAAGGAACATTTAGATCTGTCAATTTGGTCAAAAAAAGCTATACGGATCTAAGGAGCCCAATACGGAACTAAGAAAAATATGAGATGCCATCATAGGGATGTTATTTGATGTTTTCGTAAAATTCACGTTTCTGACATTGATATGTGTTGACCTGTGTTATATACATTTTCCGTTCTCAAAGTTTTTATTTCCGACTTTTTGTTATTTATCGTAAAAATGCCAAATTAGATCAAATTGACCTATTTTCTTAGAGTTTATTAGAGAAACTATTAAAAATTCTTTGCATATTTAAATCACTTAAAACTTATAATTATTATATATATTTAAAAATTTCTAATGCCAAATTTAATTACACTAATAAGAAAAAACTTTTTTTTTAAATTAAAAAAATATTTTAAATATTAAGTTTTTCTGTAAATTGACCTTGATCGTGGCTTATAAAAAAAGGCCATTGCGAAACATTAAACAAATTCTTATAAATGTAATACAAAGCACAAATGAAATAACAAATTTAAGTTTAGAAATGAATTTTACGAAACTCGATATTTTTATTTGAATAAAAATAAAATGACACCAATTTATTATTAATTTTTTGATAAATTGCTAATCATTTTTTTAGAGTTACTTATAATTATATTTTTTTTATAATTATACTAATAGTTTATATTACTAAGATATCAAATTGATTGACAGTTTTTAACTATTTTTTGCGCATAAAATGCTGTTAAGGTTATGTATGATGTAGGATAAGTTATATGGCAAATTTTGAAAATGACAGTTGAAGAACATTCTATAATACTAAAAATCTTGCTTAACTTAGCAATGCAATAAATTTAAAAAACCTGGCAGATCCTTTAAATTTTGAGTAATTATAATATGATACCTTCTCCATTATTCGACAATTGGCAATTCAAGTGATCAATTTCATCGTGGTTAGGAAGTGGGACCTTGTTGCTGTGGCCGTCAATAAATTCATTATCTGGCGAATATTATAATTTTGTTTATAAAGAATTATTTAAAGCCGGCAAGTATGTTTCTATTATGGCAAATTAAACTCATTGGCCATCATCAAGAAGTATCAAGATTGAGAGTAATTTGACCGGAATAATAAAATGTATGTTTTAAACGATCGGTAAATCCGTTTTAAAGTGCATTGATACCAAAAGAACGGTAAATTGCAACTAAGAGTGCAGTCGGACTAATAAAACCTACCTTTACATGCTTGACTGCGTTTTCGGCCTTTTCTAGTAAACTTAAACTTCTGACGGCTGTTTCGAATGTTTGCATATTCAGATTGAGAATCGGGGTTTCCTAAAATTTGAATTTATTTAAAACAATTTAAATTAGGCCTGGTTAATGTAAATAAAACATACTTGTACAACAAAAAATTAGGGATAACAGTTGTGAGAATTTCATATTGTGGTTGGATAAATAAAATATGTCGGTTGCAACAATCAATTTTAAATTTTAATTTCGTGTTCTATAAATCCAACAATCAAATATAATTTTTTTTAAATATTGTCTCGTCGCACAAATGTCTAAGTTTGTTAAAAAATTATAAGGTAAAAATTGATATTCGTCTGGTTCCTCAGCTAATATGTATTAACATTTAAGCACGAAACATCAATTAGAACATTTTCCTTTATTCATCTATGCAAAGACAGCAAGTCCAGCAATATATTTTTCGGAAATTACTCTAAAGGTGTTTGTAAATAAAACCTGTGAGAAGATTCTCTCATAACCATTTTCCCTTAAAGTGACCGGCTTACTGTTAAATTTTTGGCCACATTAAACTTTACAGCAGGTCTTGCAAAATTAAATGAGAATCAACAAGCACCGATGTTTGTTTTTAGGCTTAGGTTTTCGCTAGAAAAAAACACCCGCGACATTTTTGCGATATCAAAACATGGGAAATGATGATGCATCACGCAACTCTTATAGTTTTTGAGGAAATTAAAAACTATGTTTTTTAAGTGCGTTCGCAAATAATTTTAATGTTAAAATATTAGTCATAATGGCATTTTATGTGAGAGGCCCCGCAATTGGGTGACAATTTCAATTTGCAAACGCTTAAAAACAGCGATTAAATTTACGTTAATAATATAGCTAAGAAAGTCAACGTAGTTAATTTTCAGGCTTTGAAGGTGAGATTAATAAGTATTAAATAATAAGAAAAGTAATTCGGAGGTTATGATTAATTTTTATTTAGGTGAAGATTAAAAACCCATTCATATATTAATTCATAAAATTAATTTTTTTCTAAACATTGTTAGCATTTGTTTTTAATTAAAATACCATTTTTTTAGCACATTTTAATCATTTATGTTATGTTTTTTCTCCCTTTTCGCAGATTTTTGAAAATGAGTTTGCACATTTAATGTAAGCGAACAAAAGTAAAAAGCTGCGGGTTTAACTTATGTACTTAAAAAACAGCTGCAAGGCACTTACTTAAAATTTCCTTTAATTTTTTTATGTTTAAAAATTACTTATAATATACTACTGTAAATTTAGCTGAGAAAATTTAGAATTAAACATATTCTTTTAGGCGTCCCTATAAAGTTACAATAACTCTTTTTAACGCATAAATTCTAAATTTCAAAAGGTATAAAAATATTAATAAGAATATTAATGAAATTTTGATGTCCGCCAATATAAAAAAAAATTCCTAATTCTTGTAATTAATAATCTAACTCTCTATTGCTCCCATACCAAAAACTTGTCCGTTTATGACCAAGTTAACAAATTTAAGGGCTAAAAGAATATAGAGGAAAAAAAATTTATACATCTTGTTAACACTGGTAACATATATTCTTTATCTCTATAGCGAGATATATCAACATTTATAAATTACACAATGCCTGCCACCCCGACTAAATTGGGCACGATATTTGGTTTTTAACAAAATTTTTATTTAAATATTGAATGGCTGTTGTGAAAATAAAAAAAGAAGATTTTAATTTTATTTTTCATACGTTGATTTTATTTTTTTGGTTGCGTTAGAAAATTACGTATTCAATAAATTTTGAGAGTTATAAGCAACTGATATCAAAGCGGCCATCTTAAGAATTTTCAAATCCGTTTACCATTTCTAACTTAGAAGTCAAAAACATGGGAAATTTTAGAAAAATAAAACAAAGTTTTATAAACAAAGAATTTGATTTTTTTTTCATATTCATAACAACAAAAGTGTAATTTAAGCTATTGTTTTCAACATAAAATAGAGTATTAAGCTCTTACATCAACATTTAGATGATGCAAAATATTCCTATTCCAACCTTAAAGTAGACACGCGAATCTAAGGAGCCGAAGCGGAACACGAAAAAAGAATCTGTGGTATATCTGCTACAAACCATTTTCCCCATTAAGGAACGGCTTTCTCCTCTAGGTCTTTGCCCCTATTTGCTCTTAAGCAGGCCTTGCAAATTAAATGAGATTTAACACGCGCCGGTGACCTAGGATTTTTAGGTCTAGGTTCTTAAAAAATTGAACAACTTTGGGATTCGATGGCGATCACCCATCCAACTACTATCCAGGCTCAACGTTTTTTACTTTTACATGCGTTCAAGGTAGTTTGACCAATAAAAAAATAAGACGGAAATATAAGACATAAGGCAGTATGGTTTTATGATTTCATTAAACTCTTTTTTTTAACATTTATATTAGTTGGCCTGTGTAAAATAGAAAAATGTCAAATAGATAAAAATGTTTTATGGTATTTAGTATAATTTTGCAGAAAACAAAACTTTGTGCTGAAAAAATGGTGATAATTAATTAGATCCAAAAATTTACAAGCATTCATCAAATGTAATATATACCCATAAAACAGAAATGGTTAAATTATATGAACTTGCCAGTTCTTAGGAAAAATTAGGTTGATAATGGCTTTTCTTGATTTGACAATATGGTATTACCAAAACAATGATTCAAATAGTAAATTTCATTAGTGAAATGGTTATCTAATGATTAAAAACTATGAATAAATGTTACCAAATTCCTTTAAAGCTAGTGTGATTTTTAATTAATTCTTACTCCCATTGTTGCTACACATATTTTTCCTTAATAAAGAGCGGACCTATGACG
The DNA here is from genome assembly GCA_030555515.1 of Acutogordius australiensis. Taxonomy (NCBI): domain Eukaryota; kingdom Metazoa; phylum Nematomorpha; class Gordioida; order Gordea; family Gordiidae; genus Acutogordius; species Acutogordius australiensis. The sequence goes on from CM060242.1 coordinate 9,214,192, forward strand.
AACGTATAAAGAAGTCAATTTTTTTTTATTTTCTTACAAAATTTTGTGCCCTTTTATTCTTTACATATTTATTTCCTATATTCCCTCTCATTTTTTCGTGAATCGGGTTTTAAATATATTCCGTTTTAAATAAGACCACGAGGAATAAAGACCACTTTATTAGGGGTGGGTTAAACAATTGTATAGTTTATAAGTCTAGATCATTGCATGTAGTGTAACTCTTAAAAGAAATGGCGAAATTGACTCCTGCATGTGTGGGGGGCGGGGGGGGGGGGGGGGGGGGTAGAAGTTTTAAAAGCCGTTTTTTAACAATTTCTAGATTGGGGGCGAATTAGATTTATTATAACAGTTATTAATTTTGACTTGTAATATTTAAATGACATGTTTGGATTCATATGACTTAACAGTGTCTCCTACTCCGAGAGGGGGGGGGGGGGGGGGGGTTAAGAACCAAGCGGTTCCAAAAAATTAGCCGAGGAGGGTAGGTATTCGAGGGGGTAGGTATAGTTATGGGGGATTAAAAAGGAGGGTAACTAACAGTCTAAGTGGGTAATTCATTTAACAAGAATAATATTTTTCTCAACATTTTACACGTCTACACATAAAACATATATAACACTGGTCGACAAAAAATGACTTCATGTTTTAAACCAAAAACTTTGAACATTTTCTAGCGCAGTTTTTCCTGCTAAACATCATGGTGCTTTCCGTTTTTTCCTATCTGATCTAGTTTTTATTTTATTTATTCTGGTGCTTTCCGTTTTCTACCTGATCTAGTTTTCATTTTATTTGCTATTAAAGTTGTCAAAAGTACCTTTTTGGCATATTTTTACCTAAATTTATATCAAAAAATTATTTATAAATCTTGCAACTCCAAAGCCCATTGTTTGATATGGAAGCCACAATCTCTTTAATGAAATGCACAATATCAAATTTGAATAAATCAACTTTGTTTTATTATATTAAAATGCAGATCAAGAAAAATTTGAAATAATTATTGAGGATACCTCTAAATTTTGTAAAGATGTTGATTTTAGTTTAAAACAAAAACGCGGCAAGGTGGACGTAATCAAAAGATAAAAATAGTATATAATTCATAGCTACCGTATTAAAACATATTTTTTTAAGCTTTGGATCTTATTTGATGCAATTTCACGAAAGATTAAATGACGATATTTACAATTCTATAAAGGAGTCTCGTATTTTACCACAGCTTTATTAAAAAAAATACAATGAAGTAAATGTGGAAAATATAAACGAGATATGTGCTTTTTACGACCTTGACTCTTATTTGATTTCTGAAAAAATTAAAATGTTTATTCCGTTTTTCCGCCAAGCTTTAATAGATGGAATCATTTCTACCCAATATTTGAATGGTTAATATTTTTTATAAATTCTAGAATCCTAAAATACTCCAGAGAGTTTCTGTAACTATCCGGAGGACGACGTTAAAAAAAAGTGATGAGGATGATGATGAAACCTTGTTTAGTTCAGATGACAATTTTTTACTACCTTATAGGGCTTTAAATAAAACATACAACAGTTTTGAAAACCTTAACAAATATATACTTGCTCACAATAACAATCTCCAGCCGCTAAGAGATCAATGAGCAAGATAAAATTAATTAAAACTTCTCTTCTTACATGGGAGGTATAAATTTACAAAATCACCTTTTGTTAAAATCTGAAGAGGACATTTTATTGCAATTAAATAATGACTTAATTATCAATAATTTTAAACATTTATATCATTATAATAATTCATTATAATAAATAAAATTGAATTGGTTTGAAGTGGCTGCTTATAACACTGGTCGACAAGAATTTTAGACCAACAACCTGAAAAATGTTTCTAGTGCAGTTTTTTTGCTGAACATCATGGTTTTTTCCGTTTTTTCCTACCTGATCTGGTTTTTATTTTATTCGGTGTATTAAAGTTGCCAAAATGTGCATTTTTGGCACATTTTGACCTTAATTTACACCATTAAAAAATAATAAATTATATTAACTTTTCATATTAAAAAAAAGCTTAAATATTTATCTATTCAAATATATAATTATTTTTTTAATGTATTTTACTTTTTTAAAAAAAACGAAATTTAAAAACCTACCTTATTTTATTTTATTTATTTTCTAGACCCATTGACGCCTTCGATGCTGCTTATGCATCGCTTCTTTCTTTCTCTCTCTCTCTCTCACTCTTTATTTCTTTATTTATTTGTTTAAAAATTTCTACCCAAACATATTTTTCTTCATTCATATTCTTTAAAAAATTCCTTTTTTAATTAGATATTATACTTAATTTGATATAAATGTTACTGTTAGTTTTATATAAAATATAATTCATTGTAAATAAAAACAACTGATCACAAATGTCCAATAAATAAAAAAAGCCTTAGTCACATTAAGTGTTTGGGCTCAATTCGACCACCTTTGAGTAAAAAAAGGGTTTTTTACATTAAAATTCAAAAGTCTTAGTATCTAGTTCTGAATAATTAGGCTTAAACAAAGCCAGAATTTATATGATTTTTTCGGTATTAAGGTTTTTATTAGTGCCCGCGAAATATTAACATTTATATAGAAAATTTATAAAAAATGAGATTTCAGGGTAATTTCAAAGCAGGCCCGATTCTAGTTTTCTCCATTTGGGGTGGCAAAAAAAACTCTTGGGGTGGCAGTAAAAAAATTTTTTGCCGCCGGGCATAATCAGAGTTTTATAGAACATGTTTTTTTTTATTTTTATCAATTGTAATTATAGAGAATTGCCTTTTATTATACTATTATTTGCACACTAATGTCAATGCGTATCAAAAGATATGCGATGAGAAATTAATTGTGTTATCTAATGCTATTATATATGCAATCAGGCCTGATTCTAGCTTTTCCATTTTAGGGGGCAAAAAAATTTCAGGGGGAGGGGGTGGACATTTTTGTTTCGGGCTGGTTCAAATGTAAAAACTTTTAATACTGGTTTTGACCCGTTGAGGGCACTTATACAAAGTTTAATTGTTTAAACTGATGAAAGAGACGTAAGCAAATACACTTGTTTTGCACAGTTAAGGGGGCGGGGGCTAAACAATTGCAATTAACTCTTTTTTACACATCTAAACTAATACAATTTTCATAACTTTTGGATTTTAAACTAAACCAGCTGATGTATTATAATTTAATTAAAATAAAAACAATTAAACTAAAAACTATTAACGAATTTAAATGACTCAATTAGAACTAATTAAAACAAAAAAAATAATAAAAAATTTTTTCCGTCACTTAGTAGGCTTAATTATACCACAAAAGTTAACCAAAAATGAAATTTAACCCAAAAAAGAACCAAACTAACTTTATAACCTAGAAAGAATTTTCAGAAAAGGACGGGTTTGGCATTCTCTGACGGTCACCCGTCCAACTAGTACAGACTCAACGTTCTTAACTTATAGTGTAGCATTTAACAAGCTTGAAGTCGTCAGCCCTTAAAAAAATTACAAGCTTGCTTGGTCTAACAATTAAACGACTTAAAAATGGGTAAGGGTCGGCATCAATTTCCCTAATTGATTAGTAGAATAAAGGTCTATTCAACAGCATCTATTCTGTAATTATACTTTTACCTAAGAAACTTAGTATGGCCACTCGGCAGCCTTAAAATGGTGTTACATATCTCATATAAGGCCACGTATTTAATTGTCTTAAATTTTTAAACTTAATTTAAATCATAAGGAAAAACGCTTTTTGAAAAAAAAATGTTGAAAAATAAGGTATAAATTATAAATCTTTTATAAAAAAAATAGTTTGGACGTGGCCTAATAAAAATTAGGCCATTGCGGAACATTAAACAAACCCTCATGGATGCAGATATGTAATATTTCAGAATGCAAATAAAATGAATTTGAAGTTTGGAAAATAGAATTTAAGTGCTCTGATCTCTGATATTCTAATTTAAAATAAAATAAAACTTATATAAATTTAAAAAAAAATTTTTGGGGTATATTGCAATTATTAATCTTTCAATATGGCTACTTATAAATTTTGTATTTTATTTTTATTTAATGTTGCCAATAGTTGTACTAAAATTAAAATAGTTGTCAGTTTTTCCACAATTTTTTAAACGAATAAAATGTTGCTATATTTGAAACTATATAGGTTAAGTTAGGTGGCAAATTTAAAATGGAAAAATGACAGTTAAAGAATATTCTATATTATTTATGCTAAAAATCTTGCTTAATATGGCAAAAATGCAAATAAATTTAAAAACCTATTAGATTCTGCAAATTTAGCATAGGATAATCAGATTATAATAATCGATCAATTAAAAACGGATATATATAAAAAATAAAGCCAAAAAATTACGACACTATAAAAAGGTTAAAGGTCTAAGAATATTTAGAAAATATAGAAAATCAATTTACTATTCATGCTAAAATTACCTTCCCATAAATCAATAATTGGCAATTCCAGCTTTCAATTTCATCGACTAAGAAGTTGGTGCCTTTGTAGTCGTCAGTGTCTTCTGTATCTGGCGAAAGACACTAATTTACTTATAATTATATATTCATAATAGGGCAAGCTGATTTACTTTATGCCAAACCAAGCTACTTTACCATGTGGCATCAAGCATTTTTAAATTTATAATATTGATCGGATACAATTTCCAATAAATTTGACGCTAACCTCCCCTTAAGGGTGCACTGTTACCTAAGAAAGGGTAAATTGCAACTAAATGTCCAGTCAAAAACTAATTAGATGTATCTGTTGGCCATTTCGAGGGTTTGCAGATTCAGACTTTTTTGGATTTGGGTTTCCTAAAATTTGAATTTAGTTAAACAATATAGATTGTTAGAGTAAAAGATTAAATTTCTCCAGCAAAAAAGGATAGTAGAATCATTTTATTGAAAATAAAATTAGTATGTTAAACTTAACAATCAAATTAAAAACAATTTTATTTGTTCTATATCCAACAATCAAATAAAATTTTGTTAGTTTTGTTTCTCTTAATTAAAGTTTGCAAAAAAGTTAAAGGGTAAATATATAAACTAATGTGTAAAATTTTTATCACAGCGCTGATTAATTAAACAAATTGGCATATTAAGCTAACAAACATATTTTAATAAACTAATTTGATCATTAAATTTCTTTCAATTTTTAATACAGTTCGCGGGCAGGTCTATTCGGTGTAAAATGAACTTGTGTAAAATGACCTTTTACACTAGTTCATTTTACACCGAAAAGTAAAAACGCTTTTCAATATAGGACAATTTTAAGATTAGAGTTTTCTAATGTAACTTTTAATGAGTATATATCATTGAAATTTTTCCGAATTGTTTAGTTTTTTAACAAAAGCGATTTTTATTTTTATAAATAGGAATTTTACTATACTCGCAATCTTTAATTCAGGGGGGCATTTTTATATTCTATTAATTTATGTAAAATATTATTATCAAGCTTATTAAATATAAATATATATAAATCGTGCACCAAAGATTAGACCGAGCGTTGCCGAGTATGTAGCGTAACAGGCTAATAGGCGAGAGGTCCTGAATTCGAGTCCCTGTGAAGATATTTTTTTATTTTTTTTTAAATATCTACATAAGCCAGCCTAACATTTGTGTACTATTACTCCATAAATAAAATATTTTTTTCCTATTTTGTTGTACGTGTCCTATTAAAAACAATCGACAGAGAAATTGACTAAATATAGGTACACAATTGTTATGCTGACATATGTAGATATCTTAAAAAAATAAAATAAATGTCTTCGCAGGGACTCGAACCTAGGACCTTTCGCTTTTTAGCTTACAACATTGCACATTAGGCAATGCTCGCTTTATTTTTTTGGCACACGATTTATATATTTGAAACAAAATTTTGACATTATAAATTTATAGTAATATTTTAAAATTGTAATTTGGAAGATATTAATGCCCTTTAAACTAAATTTCTCAAATAAAATAATTATATTCATTTTAAAGCCTAATACAACGAAAAACTTTGTAATTATTCACTAAACTTTTAAATCATTTATTACAAAACTTAACAGGTTAGAAAATTTTTAATAATATATTCAAATTCCTCATAAAAAGTTACATTAGAAAACTTTAATCTAAAAAATTTTCCTATATTGAAAAGCGTTTTTACTATTCGGTGTAAAATAAACTCACGGTATAAATTAAACTCGTGTAAAAGGTCATTTTACACGAGTTCATTTTACACCGAATAGACCTCCGCAATTCGCCGTGTTTTCATATAACAAGCCTTTTTTTAAAAAAAGACTCAAGAAACTAAAAATTTTTGCTTTAAGGCGCCTTCAGACTCGTTTTATTTTTTTGAAATTTCAAATTTTTTAAAATTTTATTTTTTTTTTAAATTTTTTTAATACTTATCTTTCAAGAAAACTATTTAAATGCTAATAACAAAAATTGGCGACTTTTTTAAAAAAAGCGTTCAATGTTAAAAGGTAAAAATTTTAAAATTTTTCAAAATGAGTCTAAACGCGCCAAAAGTTTCGGCGCGAAACATTTTTTTCATTTCCCTGTTGTAGAGGCTAGAGCTTCATAGACGTATAAATAGAATATTTATTTAATAGGTCGCTAACCTTATTTATAAATTATACTCTAAATAAATATAAAATCAACCAACTTTGCTTGGTTTTTCAAATAAACACTTTATTTACTCCTTTATTGAATTTAATCTTATTTAATGTTTAAAATATGAGAAACAAATTAATTTACGTTGTATGAAAACAAAATAATTTAGGCAGCTTTTTGATCATAAATTGAGGTCCTTGTGGTGAGAAAATATAGCGTGGCAAAGTTTAAATTAATGAGGTTTTTTGTAAGTTTAAGGGGAGAATTAAATGGTAATTGATTGTTACAGCTAAATTGACAAACAAAATTTCCCATATACTGTTAATATTTCGAGTTATAAAAAGATTAATTATTTTTCTTTAGGTGTGTGCCAACAGATAATTTTTTTAATTACAAAGAGAGAATTAAAAGGTTGATTTTAGGCAAAATGTGACATACATATTTAAAACTTGAACGGCTGATTTAAAGATTTAATGCACCTCTACCGCCACCGGTTTGAAAAGTCCAAACTAGAGGGATTGAGAAAAAATAATTATTAATGGAAATACTTCTAGATTAAGATTATATAAGTAAATAACTAAAACTATCAATGTGTCTATAAGTTGCGTCGAATTAAATATTAAAAAAAAATTAGAGCAAAGAAGGTGTTGATGCTAATGGTAAACATAAGTCTTCTATTGCTTAAGTTTCTCTAATAAAACAAGTAAGCTAAAAATGAGGTAAGTTTTTAAATTAATACCAAATGAAATGCATTTGAGGTTAAAATCGCATCAAATTCATCCTCTGCGGGTCAAGTCACCTAAATATTTGAACCGACTGTTCAAATATTAATGGTTCGTTTAGTCACTCATCCCTACAACTCTTGCTTATAATTTAGTGGAGATTGTTGTATTTTAGTAGGAGCTGCTTTACTTAATTGTACAACAGTAAAGAATTATCCCTATTTAATGCCACCTTTCATAAATCACCAAAGTTTCATATCAATCCAAGCATGTCCTTCAAATATTACTTATAGAAGCGCCTTAGGTTATTTTTGCAAAAAGCAAAATACGCGATGACAAATAAGAAATATTATATATTATTAAAAATTACTATGTTTTTTGAATTCAAAAAATATCTTGGTTTTTTAAGTAAACACTAACAATTCCTTGGCAAATAACCACAAAGAACTTTACTTAAAAACGAATATGTATGTGTAAAATACAATTTAAAAGTTCTTGCAAACATGAATTGAGATGTTTTTTTGCAAATCTAAAAAAAGTACTCTAACCTTTAAAATTTTAACTTTTTTTATTTAAACAGACAATATTTTTGTTTAATGACAAGTAATGTATTATAAAGACAAATAATGAAAAATAATTTCGAAAAAATAATTTTATTAATTAAGTAGTGTCTTTATATTTTTTTTAATTGATATTTAAAATTTATTTTCTGTTTGGCCGTATTCTTTAGTTTATATGTGTGCTGACGTTGCCAAAACTATACAATTTAAGGTTTTATTGGATAAAAAAGTCTTAAGAAATAGTAATATTTTTAGTATTTCAATGTTAAAAAGAAAGAAAAAAAGTTTAACTTAATACATGAGAGATGTAAGAAATAAAAAATCACTTATAATTTATAAATCGTTGTTATCTTATTTATTAATAAATAAAATGAACACAACAACAGAAAAAGTTCTCCACGTTGGTTTTTTAAATCCAAAGTTTCTATAAGCCATAAAGTTTTTTATACGATAAAGCTTCCATTAATAGATTAAAATATTTAGATAAATGATTAAAGCTTGTTAAAAGTTTGCTATTGCAAATTATTGGCAATTCAACTTCAAATAATCTAAGGTCAAAAATAAATTCTGTGACAAAACTTTGAATTTAGGAAATATCGTCCTTAAAAAAATGTACTTTGGTACATTAAATGTGGCCATCTATCGGCTAATTTTTGATCACGGTCACAAATATTAAAATTGAATTTAAAAATTGTAGTTTTTATATCGTATGAAAATTATTCAATGTTATTCTTAACAAAAGGGCCCTGTGGCGTAGGATTTTTACAAAGGATGGGTGAAAAACATGAAGAGTATTTAGGAGACATTATATAGGCCTAATTATCATTGCATTTTACTACGTTTTACAAAAACGATTAACTCGCAAAAGGAGTTACGAGGTTTACCCCACGCTCAGGATGCCATGGGCAGAAGTAAATTAAGCCCATATTGTTTACTAAAATGGCCAAAAATTTCTATACTTATAAATAATCTATTATAAAGTATCTTAAAGTTTCAATAACCAGTTTTTCAATTTTTTTTAACCCGCAATTGAAGGAATCTGGGGACCTTAGCATTATTTAAGCATAATAATTTTTACATTGAATCTTAAGAAACATCATAAAATTTGTTAAAGACTTTTATATCAGTTGCCTTGTGTAAAATGCATCTAAAATTTAAATTTAAAAAAACATATCTTCAAAATATATTGTTATTTAATATTAATGTGTTTCACAGATATCGCAACCTCGAGAATTAAAAATAAGAATTTTTTCACCCAAAAAATCTTTTCATATTTTTATCTCATATTATCAGGCTCTTACATCAACATTTAGATTAAACAATATATTGGCACCCCAACCTAAATATGACCCCATTATATATCGGTTTTTGATAAAAATATTATTTAATTTGAACAGTAAATCCTTTTAATTATAATTAATTGTTTTAATATTTTTTAATGTTTTTTTAACATTTTATAAATTATAAATGTTTATAATTGACCTTTAGTTTGATTTAAAAAACGATAAACGGATTTAAATTTGCACGTTTGGTATCTGTAGTTTGATTATTAATCTTAAAAATTTGTTTACCTGTGTTATATATAATTATTAAAAAATAAGTAATTTACAACAAAAATATCAAATTTTTTGAAGCTTATAAAAAGAGACGTTTATAAATTTTTTGAATAATTTTTGTTAATAAAAATTTAATGTTCAAATTTTTTTCAAAATTTTTTGGATAAGCTTGCATATTTCCGAAACTTTGAAAAGATGTCTATATATAGATTTGTAAAATTTATTAATTTAAAAATTTAATTTTTTGTAAATTTGTTTTATATTTTGCTGAATAAAGGTTGATCAATTAGAAAAAAATTAATTTTTTTAAATCAGAAACGCCTGATTCTCTTCAAAATTTCAAGTGTAACATAAAAACTTAAGTACTCTGATATACATATTGTTAAAAATTGGGGTACGCGCGTCCCACCGGGCACTTTATTTAACTTTTAACAACCAAAATAAATTAAATTTTATCAAAATTTAAACCCAGCCCGCTTTTATCCCCGGTTAGTGCATCGTGTAAAGACTTTGAGTGCTAATTAAAGTATATTAGGACGAGAGCTTAAAAATTATTTTGACAATTTTTATACATTAAAAAAGGAAAAATTATTAATTGACATAAAAGGCTTACAAGTTTATCAGTGGTGATTTTAAAATAAAGGCCACCTGATTGTAAAAACTTACACATTTGTTGGCTTATGCATATATTATACCACATAAAATGGTATTTAAAGGCGAAAAAAAAATGATTGGTAGGATTTTTTATAGCTTATATTTAATAAATATCATCGGTTTTTGTTTAATGGCGGTTAACGCTAGGAACACTTTTATAAAAAAATAATGTTTCAATGTTAAAATATTTTCACTGCCTTGTTTTTTAAAGAATATTGAAATAAATATCAGCTATGTTTTATTATAAATTTAGGTAATAACTTATCCAGATCCTAACATATACTTATTACAGCTCTTCCGGATGTGATATTGTAAACAATGAATATCAAGTTTTATTGTAAAAACTCATATTTTAAGTTATAAAATTATTTAAAAATTATTAAAGTAACGAAAATTAAAGCACTAAAGCCTTTATTTTTCTTTTATAGATGGGATTTTAAATGCACATATTTTTTTTTATTATTTAAGGGGGTGATTTACGATATCAGTCTTGGATACGTTCAGTTCTTGCAGCAATGTGTTGTAATACCAAATAGGATATTATTGCTATGACTGCCTCTAATTGGGCTGAAATGGATATACTATGATATTGAATGTTAATATAGAATGTTTTTGTGATAAAGGCTGTGGCCAGTACTAACTTTACAATTTTTAAATATTTTTTTTTAAGATATAAAATTAAAAAATAAGAATTAATGTTACTGCCAAAGGGGCATCCAGACTTTTTATTTATTTTTTTAATATACTAAGATATAACATAATCTTTGTTTAAAAAAAAGTTTTACCTTATTATTCTCTTGTTTATGTAATTATCATACACAGATATTTTTTTTTCATTCTTTTTTTATAATTCATTTATGTGAATTTCATATTATTTATGTTTTAAGCCTATTCAGAATTTATCTTCTTCAATAACTTCAAAAATACATAATTTTTGAAATCTATATTATATTAAAATTTTAAATTATTGTTTTTTGCAATATTTTTTCACACCCGGAGCAGTTGTTTTTATATTAAAAGAGCTTATTAAATATAGAACAACTAAATATCGCTGATTGTCTTTGAACCTTTTAAACACTAATAATTTATTTTTAAACATTTTTATTTTGATAAAATTAAATTCAGAAAGTCAGTACTTTTAAATATTTTGAAAGATATATATTAGTTAGGAATCAAGATGAAAGAAGGAACTAATCTGATTTTGAAAATGTCTATAGGAAATCTAGTCCCTAAAATTTTAGGCAGCAGAGCAAAGTTGACTAGCCTTTAGAAGTTTATTAAATTTCACGATTGTATTAAATTTTATTTTCTTTTATTTCCCTCACTCGTCCTAAATCTTAACCAAAAGCTAAATAAGCTTTTCGTAATTATTGTAAAAGTGTCAGAGGGTTAATTTTAAAACTTTTTTGTTAAAAATGTTTAAAAAATGGTCAGATATGGTGGGCAGATTTAAAGTAATTGGCTTAAAGAACTACTTAGGTAATAAAAAAAATGTTAGCATTTAGCTGAAAAAGAAAATTTAATTAAATATTAATATAAGTAACATTTTGTTTATTAAGATTCTGCTATATCAAAGATTTTATATTTATGTAACATTTTTTATACCATCTAACATAAGCTAGTTATAAAAAAAATGTTAAAAAAAAACGCAGAAAATATTACAAAATAAAAGAGCATCTATATAAAACAGCTAAAATTAATTCCAACATATTTATATTTCAACTTGGTAAAATAATGTGGTAGGTTAAAATGCAAAATATTTACTAAATTCTTAATTTCGATGTTGGGGCATGTCAAAGAATCTAGTTCTGCCACTTTAACTTATACAAGGCTGTAAAGCCTGTCAAATCAAATAACGGAATATGTATTAAAGATAAGGTCTTTCTGTAGATAATTTTTAGAGGTAAGGCAATAATGCAATATTAAAAAACTATAATTTATATGTTTTTATACTCAACTTTTGAAAAATTGAAAATAATCGTGGCCATAGGCAAGTTTGACTTCAAATTTCTTCCAAATAAAAGAGTACAAGTCAAAAGTAAAATTTATGTGGTTGAACCTGTTTTGAGTTAACCGTTAAACATCGTGAGAAATTAATTAAGAAAATTTATCATAATCTTTTTTCTTTATAAATTTCTAAGACATTTTAAAAAGGAAGCTTTAAATTTAAGCGCTGTGATATGATTAGCTAATTACAAAAAATTTTAACGGCTAATATTATAAAAAAGAGAATATCGTCGTTTTAGGAAATACCTAAAAAAATATTTATCAAATGCGCTCGATTGTTTTTTCTTTAAAAATTTATTTTCACTAACCAAAAATAAAATTTATCATACCATTTTAAACCATTATGATATAAAACGTGGAAAAAAAAGCAAAAAACTTTATGGGAAGGTAAACAAAAAACTTTTCTTAAAAATTTTTTAGTTTGCAATTTTATAGATTCTAAAAATTTTTTTTTTGATTTTAAAAATGAACAATTTTTTAAAATTTTTATTAGTGGGGATGCAAATACTTTCATCTCATTTGTCTTACGGGCAAAATTTATTTGATTCTGGAGGTAAAAGAAATGTTAGCTTAGATTCTCAAGGAGGAAAAGGTGAGCATTTTAAAAAATATTTCAGACATTTTCATCATGAAACATAGTTTTTTACGAGGCACGTTTGCTAATACATATTGCAAAAATGTTAAAAATCTTGGCAGAGCAACAATTTAATTTTAAATTAATTTTATAAATGCATAGAGAAACACTTAATTAATACATTGCGTAAACTTTATTATATTTGAACGTCTAATTCTATAGCTTTCTGAGCAAACCTAAAATTTTATATGTTGGTAGCTCTTCACGACAAACATAATGATAGGTGGGGGTCAAAGTTTTTAAACCCAAAAGATCGTGTCCGAATAACTTCATCTCCCTTTAAACAACTCTCCCCGATGACAGGTTTACAATTATTTTTAACATATATTCGTATGATTGCCAAAACATCGCCCTTGACATTACAAAAAGAGGTGTAATCCTCATATAAAAAAAAATTATTTTTGATTTCGCGTTATTGATAACAACTCCACAAATATTACATTTTACTTAATAAATCTCACCTTTTGCTATCCTTAACAATTTTTTCAAATCTAGTGGTAAGTTAGCTATAGGGATTAATAATTTATGAAAAAAAGTTAAATATTTATAATTAAAATTACATATAAAACAACGAATGTTAAATTGATACTCAAAATAGTATCAGAATGAAAAAAATGTTTTTTTTCTTTACCTATTCTCAATATTATTCGCCCCCAAAAAATCATTATTGAGTTCTAGGGGCCAATAACTTTAGGCATTAAAAAACCTTAGGACTTAATATGACTATGCTCTTTTCTCAATTGGTATACGAATAAATGTTATTTTCATAGATTTATCTTAATTCACTACATATGAATAATACCCTAGCAAATTATTTATTTAAGCAAATGACTTCATTTAAGGTTACCAGTTTGTCCAAAATTGCACTGGGCAACAAATAAAAACATAAAAGATATTTACAGGGTTTTATAAAGCATTTTCTTGAGATAAAGATTATGGGTTTTAGTTTTCTTCCAATGCCTCTAATTTTTTTTATATTGCATCCAAAGTTCAGAAAAAAATTTACAAAATTTTTAATATTAATTTTTTATATGATTCTATTTGGCATGTTTAGCTTTTATATGAGATCCTTATGTGAAAAGATTTAAAATTACTAATAACACTGGACAACAAAGTTTGGATAACCTCAAGCATTAATTATCGCAACCATTAATCTTGGTCAAGTTTTTGGTGGTGATTACAAATATGAAGTCAGAATTTTGTTCATTGCCTTAAAATATTTGTTACTTAGGGTCAAAATGCCATTTTGGTCATTTTAGGGGTTTTTTGAGCTTTTATAACTTGATAACAAAAAGCAAACAAAATATTAAAAAGCAATCTAGAAAGAGAAAACCTTAATTAACAACCCAATTTCAATTTTTTCAAAAAAATATATTTATTTATTTTTTTAAATTTACTTATTTTTTACACACCTTTCTTCAGGTCCAAATTTTTCGTAAGCCAGATTATAAATTATTTTAACTTGAACTTGAATAATTTTTTTACAGATGAAAAGATTTTGTAGCTTATTACCTAAAATTTACAATAAACATAACATTATGCATCATTTATTTAATTAAGACATGTAAAACATATTTTACTGATCCAAGTATTTAATTAAATTTTAAATATCGCCGCAGTAAGTAAATTTTTTTATGACGAAAATTTTTTAAGCTATAAGGTTTTATTACATTAGTAATTAATTTTTAGATCTATGTTTACTAAATTCCATTGGTTAAGTCTCGAAGCTAAGTTCTCAATCGTTTTTGTTCAAACGAAAATATTGAACATTAACATATTAATATTTGGGTAAAATCTTGCTGGTCATTTTCTACTTCGTATGTTTATTATTGCCGAATATCTGGAAGAGACTGGTAAATTTTCAAAATGCCCAACCCAATTGGCCTTAAAGCTAATTCAATGGGATGTTTGATTTTCTTTCTTTTGTTTATTTTACTTTAATCCGATAACTTTATGCAATAATAAAAGCCCGTTAGAAGATCTTTCGGTTGCCTCTATTTTGTTAGATTAAACATGAAATGGTAAGTTAAAAAAATTTCTAGTATATTTATTGGTTACTGATTTATGCAAATGGATTTATATGTTAGATGCGAAAAATTATAGAAAAAGAGGGAATGCAATATGTCAAAAAATAATAATAATTTGGACAAATGAGAGAATGTATAAAATAATAATGGAAAGAGAAACGTAAGGAGCAGAGTGTGAGTTGAGTGTAACTGTAAAGAACAATTCAGGAGTTTTCAAATTTAAATAATTAAAAAAGAGCAAATTAATTAATTTTTTAAAAACCGATGAGTGAGACTATACTCTATCTAACGGCACCATTTCAAAGTAAATCACTTTGACTTTGAGGTCATTTTAAATTTTGGAAATCAGTATAACTAAAAGCGCTATTATGATGCCCAAAATATTCTAAACAAAAACCTGTAAATATCGTTTATGTTGTTTTTTTCTCTTGTCCAATGTAATTTACAAAGTGAAACCATAAAAAACACATTTTATGGCTACCACTAATAAGATAAAAAAATAAAAAATGCGCGCTTAATAAAATAATTAAACGTTACTGATTATTTAAAAATTAATTTATAACGATAAAAAATAATTAAGATATTTGATTTTAAAGCCATCTTTTTATATTATCACAGGTAACTTTTATTTTTTTTAAGATTATAAAATATTTTAGTTTGTCAAGCTCTTATATCTATATAGCTAAAAAACGGAAATAATATTGAAAGCGCGACGTGTTCTCAACTTGTATTAAACACCATAGTTTATTTTTATAATAATGTACATTCTTAAAATTTTCAGGGGCTTAATTTTCAAAAAAATAATAGGTTAATACAAAACATGCATATTGTAGAATTCTTATGCATATTTTAATAGTTATTTGTATTATTATTATATCAATATGAATGTAACACCAATATGGGTGAAGATCAAACAAACAAGGTTTTTAAGTCGCTTTAACATTCATTTCCACTGAAAATTATAATGTTGCTCTAATATAAATGGACATGGGGGTCAAACACAATATGTAAATTGTAGGATCCCTTATATATTTTTTTTTATTTAATGCAGTCGTGTTTTGTAAATGTTTTATTTTTTCGTTAAATTTAAAAAAATAAGATTTTCTGTCTATTTTCATCATTTAGCGCCGAGCTTATAACAAATACTTTTATACAACATTGACTTATTCTTAGGAAAAAAACAAAAAAAAGACATGGTTTAAAAAGGCAGGAAATTACAAAGTCCGCGGTTTAAGTAGCAATTTTTGAAGGTTGCGTTAAATTTATTTTAATTTAAAAAAAAATATTTAAAATTATTTCTTTCAACTTTTAAGGAAAGTTCATAATGCTGATAATTAGGATTGGATATTTTTTGTGAAAATGTGAATATATATAACTTATTTGGTATAACCAAGGTTATTATATACAAATATTATAAATTGTTTGAACTTACTTGCAAACCTCATTAAAAGATTAGAAAAATTGTGAACATTTATCATTTTTTTGACAACGATAGATAATTGGGGCTTTTTATTAATCCTAAATTTAGTCTATTTAAATGATAGGTGTCTTATTTATTTTAAGGTCCTTGCACAATCTAAAAAATCTTTAAAACATCTAATGGATTTATTTAAATTTTTTAAAAACTATGTTGTCCTGCGCGCACACGCCTTACGCGCGCACGGAACCTAAAAAGTAAAAAAGTATTATTTTTAGTTAGTTGTTGGTTTTTGGTGGTGAAAGGTATTTAATTGTGATGAATTGGTGCTGGTAGGAATTGTGATAGATATTTAAAATTGCCTAAATGATACAAGCCCGGAAAATAATATTCAAGGTGTAACAACCCCCGAATAACATTATACGTCCCTTTGGCCTCAGATTACGTCATTGTCCCAAATTACGTTATATATCATTGTATTTTTACAATTAAATAATAAAAAACACAAATAGGAGCGAGGTAAAGAAGAAATGCGGTGAGTCGGTTTTGATCTTATTTTAGGACTCTATTTGGGCAAATTAAATGCCAAATAATAAGGCAATTCTTTATAATCTTTTCTAGATTGCTTTTAAAATGAAGATTATCCTATTAAATAAATATTGTATTGTTGAAAATAATCTATTGGTGTTTGTCCTCTAAAACTTTTATGTCGTTTTGAATCTAAACGTGAGTAAAATCTTCTAATATAAAAAAGAAAAATATGGTTAAATCACTGTCGATTTTGTAATTTTTATATATTATTTTTTGTGTTAGCCACATTGCAAAAAAAGTGCCGCCAATCTAAGTATTTTTTTTTCAAAATAAACACCAACATTTATCACCTTGTAACACAGGTCAACGTCAATATAATTACCAAAAATATTGGCAATTCATTGAAAAAATCCATATGTTTGCCTAACTAGTATATTTTCCCGCTTTTTGCTAATGACTATTTTAAAAGGTCAAAACCAAATTGGCCATGACAAATATTGCAAAATTGAAAATTAAAAAACTTTTTTTTATAATGAAATGCGTTTTAACTTCAATTTTTCATCTGAAATTGATTCTAAAATTCATTCAATTTGGGATATGCAGAATATTTGAACAAAATTAAATACTAGTTTATCTGTTTTGAAATAATCATTTAAAGTTTGAATTTAACATAGGTGTTTCAAATATATAAATTTTATTTTTCAATATTTTTCTGTTTGTAAATCTTTTTTAACGTTTTTTCAATAATATCAAATATACATAGTATGCTTAAAAGTCTAATAAAGGCAACCAACTTGGGATCTACCTCTACTGACGGTTTATATTGGTTTTTTAATAACTTTAAAATCACCCCTCCTTCCTTCCCCCTCCTTTCAACATTGTAACAGCTATGAGAAAGCCTGGCACATCACCAATCTGATTTTCACATTAGCGCTCTAATTTCACTAACCTTACTCATTAATAATTTCAAACATAAGCCAACAGCAAAATTTAGTTAAAACAAATTTTATAATCGTATATTAAATTTGTCCTTAAACCATTACATTCTATTTTTTGTAAATTAAAATAATTTTAACAAGGGAGTAGCCTTGGTGGTCAGTAATTGAATTGGAAAAATAAGTTTTGCCGCTATAGTGTATGCCCATGTTTAGATAAATGATTTGTTAGATGGCCTAGTTTTTTTAATACTATTATTTTGGGATAAAGGATAAATAATTGTCGTAAGCCAATAACCTATAACAAATTACCTTATATAAAAATTTACACTCTATTTTTTTAATAATTATTAAATATTAAGCAATAAGTCCAAAATTAAATATATCAAATTCTTTCTAATATTATCAAAATAGAAATTCTACATAAAAACAAAATAATTATTTAATTTTTATGAAAAACACGCAAAAATTAAAAACTGATAATATCTATTGCTGAAAAATAAATGAGTCAAAGTGGAAAATAGCCCCGAAAAAAATGAGGAAGCCCTTTTTAAAAGCCTTTTTTTCTAAAGCTGGAATGGGATTTATTACTGTTTTTAAGCCCCTAAATCTTTAGATAGAGAGCCTTAAAAGCCTTTTAGATAAAAAAACCCCTTATTAGGGGAAAAATGGGCCTTTAAAATGCCATTTTTTCACTGCCTTAATAAAAAAGCCCCTAAGGATCTCCTTCAAGGGCTGGCTCTTTATTTCCCTGGCCTTGATTTAACTTAATTTTTTATTCCTTCTAAGAAATAATAGTAAATAATATTTATAATTAATATTTAATGCGTTTGCCAGTCAATGACGACAAATATAAAATATGGGACTCAAAGTGAAAGGCACCCTTTTATAAAGTCTAACAATTACATGCGGTGTTTTGTTTTATTGTGTATAAAATAGTTATATAAGGTCCTCTTACATATAAATCAAAATTCATATACATCTGGTGGTAAAATGTAATATATGCTTGCACAATGTGCCAGGTGGCAAACCGATTGAGGAAACAATTTTAAATAACAAAATAATTTTCTTAATTATTGGAACACATTCATATTTTTAAATTTAAACTAAATACTAAAAATAAGGAATTACATAGTAGTGTGTATGATCGAAAAACAGAGGAGGATATTTCGAGGTCTTATGGGGTTGTTTACTGATAATATTTCTTATTAAGAATAAACGATGGCAACAAGAACAAGATTTGCACGGTGATAAGATTTTAAAGCTTTTTAAATCAAAAAATATACAAAAAAAAACCTATCTCATTACCATGTTAAATCTTATTCATTTAAACAATAACACTTGCATTTAATAATATTTAGTTACTAACATCGGAGAACGGGAGACAGTTGCTAAAACAACATTAGCCCCATATACTAAAAAAATTTTAAATACAACCACTCTAATGAAATCCACTTCATCATGTCACAAATCATTTACGACCATTCCAAGTTTAAGCAGCACCGAAACTTTAGTGGTTATTGATAAAAACATTACTGAAATCAAACAATTTACAGGCAATTTAAACAAGAATTTAAATTCATTTCCTAAAAACAGCTCAACGGTTAACAATGTAAGTGAAAAACAAACAATTAATACTACATTTGTTTATAACGGCACTGTATGGAAAATAACGAATTTAAAACCGAACAACGATGGGTGGATTGCTTTAAAAAGTTTAATTGCAGCTGGAGGTTAGTTTTTTTGTAGAGTTATATAGAATTTAAGACCTTTCAATATATATAATAAAGGTCAAAAAATATAAATGTCAGAAAAAATAATTATGAAAACATAAAAGCAAACATCCCCATGTTGACCATATTTCATATAATTTTTCTTTTTTCGTAGTTTCTTCAGCCTTCGGCTCCCTAGATCCGTCATCAAAAAATTGGTCTTTTTGCCCAAATTAAATATTTCGCGACTAATCGCCTAAAAAAAATTCAAAAACCTTTTTATTAAAACCCCTTGTAGCTTAAATTTATCATCTCAAAAAATGAGAAATAAATTTTTTTTAGTATATCAAGCTCTTACATCAGTATTTGGATATTACGAATATTCCGCGTCCAAACTTAAGCACAACACGATAAATTATCATTTAAATTATTATGAATGAATTTAACAGTTTAGCTGTTGTGAATTGCAAAATAAATTCAATTTATTTTGGTTTTTGGATTTTTTTTGTTATGACATTTTTTTATAAAATTTTTAAAGTTTATAGCTGACTTAAAATGTTTAATTAGGAAAAACAGTAAACAGATTTAAAAATATCACTAAGATGGCAGGTTTGATCTCTGTAGTTAGCCCATAACTCTCAAAAAAATTTTGACCTGTGTTATAACACATTTTTGGAAGAATTGTATCTTAATACAAACATTAATTTACATACAAGCTTTGTAATACATAAATTACAGTTTTTTTATAAATAAATTAGTTCAAAGAAATATCTGCGGAAACTATATGAGCACATATTATAAAAAAACATTTTTTAGTATTTTATTTTTCTAACAAAATCTTCTAAGTGTTAACCTCAAATAATTTAAAAGACGCATTTAAAATAATATAACAATTTAAAGAGTGTAAATATGACTCAACAATAATTTTACCCAATAATAATTGGCAAAATTGCAAAGTAATTAATCTTACGACTTAAGACTATACAAAATTAAAATGTACTAAACCTAAATTTTTCAATATACAAGTTTCAACATACAAATGTGTTTTAATACAAATTTGGGAATAAACATTTTTTTTAACTTTAAATTAACATTTTGATTAATTATATTAAAAAAAAATTTTCATCAAATTTTTAGTTCTTTTATATTATTTGTTGTTTAAATTTTTATTTACATTTAATGTTTTGCGCAGGCTTGCAAAATTTAACCCCAAAAACGGTGAACGATTTTAAGAATCTTAAGTAGGTTATAACATTTGTAAATATTTGTAAAATAATTTAAGTTTTATAATACAGGAATATAGAATATGATATAATGATTTTTAAGGTGCTGAAATTATAAGTGGGATTGCAGCTCTTGGATTTACCGCCACTGACACAGGAGTCCTGGTTGGAGGTGGAGCTGCGGCCGGAGGTGGAGGAATCGGAGGCACAGTTGGAGAGAGTGAAGTTGGACCGGTGGTAACGCACGAAGTGAATTTTAATCAACGTAAATATTTTATTGTAAATGTATTTATGTATTTATGTATATTGTATTTGCTTTTTAGTTATTAATTGTCAATTCGCTCCCATTTAAAAATAAAAAGGCATAAAATGTTTTGTAAGGGTTAAAAATAATAAATTATGGATTAATATAAATTTTGATATAAATTGAATAGTAAACAAAGATGATTTTAAAATTGATTTTTAATTTTAACAAATTATTGTTAAAAAATTAAAGGGCAATTTTAGTTTCAAAAATATTTAAAAATTTTAGATTTTTCAATTAATAAATAACACATTAAAATTTAAATAGCGTGGTTTTTATCATTTGGTGTTTTAAAGCCACACAGGCCATTTACAATCACGCAAAAGATACCAAATTAAGGAAGAAAAATATATTAATAATCTGTAAGAGGCAGGCTTAGTAAAAAATAGAGCAACCTCTAAAGTGATTTTTTAGCTAATTTGTTAAAAACCTATCCTAAAAGGTTAAAAAGAACAAAATAAACCTTTTCTTTAAGAAATTAAGGGCATTAAGGCCCACTTAAAGTTATTGTGTTTTTAATACAACAAATATAATGTATAAAATATTGGTAAAATTATTAGTTAAGAACCCGTTTATTTTTTTTTTGGAACTCTAAATTTCTCGTCATACTTTTCAATAAATTATTTAGCGGAATTATAGTTAAAGAATTTTTTTATGTAATAAGTTTGATATGTTTTAAATTTAAGTTTTCTAATTTCACCTTTACCTATCTAATTTCAAACCTGTATAATATAAAAGCAACACATTTATTTTTTATAATATAGTTTTGCCATTTAATTAAAACTGAGAATGGAGACAAAACATTTATGGCTTAAATATCCCAAAAAATAGCAATTTTAACTTTGATTAAATTAAAATAATGAATAAACAGTAAAATAAGAAAGGAACCCTAGCTTTTGGCGTATTTACAAATTTTGTGATAAAATTTGGTCCTGTTTGAAAAGAGAAAGAACTTAAGTTCATTAGCTCCACAGAGGGTTTGTTGTCAATAAGTATAATTTAATAGCTGGTTTGTACAATCTACGCAAAACCAAAAAACAACATTTTTATTTACATAAAATTAAATTTACCAGCACCTGATCATCTTAATAATGGACCACCGGAGCCCTCGCAACCCGGACCAAGTGGTGAAAAATCTGGTAAAATTATAATATCTAAACTTCCGCTCATTCTTTGCAACCCTGGTTTTTAGGAAAATATTTTAACTTTTTTGTAAGATATTTGGTTTAATTTTTAAGATAAAAATACATTTCACATACATCCAAAGTTGAAATTGGTTCCGATTACTTATTTAGAAATATTATGCTATAAAAAAGAACATTTTTAAATTTTTTTTAACTTTAATAGCTCATTTATTCCAAAAGAGGAGTTTTAAGACTGATTTGGTAGCACTCAATGCAAAAATAAAATATTTTTATTTTATTAAAAAACAATAAAAGGTAGGGAGGACAAATCCAAAAAGAAATTAAATAAAAATTTTGATTTAATTTTCCTCATTATAATTGCAATAACAGCCGAGAAAATGTAAATAAAATTTTATAATTTAATTTTTGCATAAAATATATAAAATCTAAGGTTTATGCATTGTATATACTCTATTCGACAGACACGAGCAGGAATCCTTACTACTTGCTATTTTTACCTATGCATGTGGCTAGTTTTAATTCAAAATTAAGATTCTTATCGGGTAATAAAAAATAATAAAAATTCGTAGTTTGAGTTGCCTACAAAATTTAGAATTTTAAAAATTTGATTTCTTAAATTTTATCCTACCTAAAATGTTAATCGATTGCGTTCGATTTTTCCCACTAGCCACAGCCTACTTTATGTTTAATAATTTAAATATCATTTTTTAAATTTTCTAAAATACTTTATTTATGTAAACATAACCATTAAACATAAATAATTTTTGTTTGCACTATTTTACTATTTCAAAGTGTACCCGATTATATATGCTTCGAAAACATCACGCATTCTATAATTTCGTTTATTTTATTAAATATTTATGTATGTCAAAATAAAAGTGTACATTAAGTTTAATGTAATATAAAAGTTGAAGTTTTAACAAAACAATTTTAATTGTTATTATATTGGATAATATATAATTTGTATAATGAAATAGCTGATAAGTTTATGTAGACGATGGTCATAGATATGGAGTTTATAAACGCATTGCTCAAATTATTCTAATAATTATTCTTATAGTTGTATTTTTATTAAATTTCGTTTATTTCTTATATATTTATAAGGTGTGATGTGTTTTACAAAAAAATATTCTTGATAATGTAGAGTAAAATGTTGGCCAGAATTAGATATTTTTAGAATTTTTACCAAGCAATTATCTTTTAAAAAGACAATAAGGTCTTGTATAACTAATCTGACGCATAAACAATTTATCTAAGCTTAGTTTTAGGGCAATACAGGAAGCATTTTACCTAGCCTTAATAATATTTAAACGGTGAAATCTCAAGCTAACAATTTGACCCTGACTGATCATTAGGTTCTTTTGTTGCTAATAACAACTGCGATATTTGAATATGGATGAGGGAGGCTCGAAGGTATAATCAAGCCAGGTTCTAAAACAAATCGGTAATAAAATTTAAAAATTAATTTAAGGAGAATATCTATGACAATAGGTAGTAATTTAAAACTTGCAAAAAGAATTATAACGCTTAAACTGCTGATTTATTTAACAATTTTAACTCATAAAAACAAGATTTTATACAAAATTAGTAATCCGTTTGTGAAACAACCAAGGTTGTGACCCCTAATGGTTCGTAAAACAAACAATGCAGTAAATTTTGAATTTTGTATTTTTCGCCATGGCGCCGCTTTGATTTTAAAGCTTGCTTCTGACGCTAGGACTTTAGTGTAGGAACAATAACTCAATTCACAAACATTTTTTTAAATATTTGAAAATAATACATGTATTACCTTTTTAGCTCTACTACTTTTTGTTGAGCTAATATTAAAACCACCTACCAAAAATTAAAAAAATTATTAAATTCAAACTTATAATAGTTTTATAAACGATAAAATATCGTGTCCTATTTAGGTTGGTATACCAAATGTTTTATTATATAAATTTAAAATGAGTTCTTTAAAATGAGTTTCTTAAAATTAATTTGCGAGATAAAAAAAGTTTAATTAAAAAAAATTTCTTTTAATTTTTCTAGGTGTTTTTGAGGTCGCAAAATCAGTCAGTTTTGCCAATTTTGCTAATTTTCAAATCTGGCTATGAGCCGAGCTATGAGCAATTTCACAAAAAGTCAAAAATAAATGTGATAAGGCCATCTTGTGTCATAATTGTCATTAATCCTTAGTTGTGTAAAAATAGGTACATAATCATCTTAATTATCAAAACTACGTTTATGGTTGATTTATAAAAATTTCAACCTTAATCACACACTGCATAATTAAATAAAATATGCCAAATATGACTATATAATTTTATCTAGGGACGTTTAAATGCCCAAATTTCTAGATAAGTTTTTATGGATTAACATAGGCGAATCGGACGTAGTTATAAGCTCCAATTAAAATTTTTTTTTATTATCAAGATATTTTTTGCCCGAAGTCGATATTTAAAATTAATTATGATTCCCAAACTTCTACCCGCTTCGACGGTAATATTTCCGCCATGAGGGAAGAATTAAATAGGCCTAAATATATAAAAATAAGCCGCAGCTATAATAAGGGTACGTTTGAGAAGCAAAATTAACAAATGTAACGATACAACAGAATTCAAAACAAGTCCATTATTTTGGGTTTTTAAAACCTTAAGGGTTTTCAGTGACAGCAGTTCTAGGATAATTTTAATACAAAATATCTACAGAGAATAGTCTCTTTGAACTGGTTTGTGAAAATACTTTTTGAGTTACACAGATATGTAAAAAACCTAGGGAAAAGTGAATTTAAATATTTTTGTTAATTATGTTTGATTTAAAATATTAATAAAAAAAATATAAAGAATTCAATTAACATAATTAAATTTATAGATAAAATAAATAAAAATTTAAAGTCCTTAGTAAAATTGACGTTTATCTAATTTCCGGCCCTTGGGGCTTATAAACCTTTAATTGTGGGGTTTTCAACCTACGTTGCTAGGCAAATATAGCTGATCATGTGCTTTGTAACCCTCTAATGATCAGCATATAAATATTCACTTCCGTAAAGCCTTTACTTTTAATTAATATAAAAGTTAAACATTTGATTAGCAGCTTTTTTGCCAATATATTTGTCCGATAAAAAATTTTAAAACAGGTTGGCTGATCCTCAAAATATGAATACGCCCAATATACATAATCCCGAACTTATATCGATCTGTAATCTAATATGGTTAGAATATTTAAGTAGACCTAAACATTGTAGTCTATATAAAAGTTAGTACTGAATGAAATTAAATGTTTTTACGTAATTAAAGCATAGTTGCTGATAATCACAGGTCTACACAATAATTAAAGAAAAATTTAATTATTTAAATAAATTCTATTTTGTGTACTATTTTCCTATCTTTTTTTTTTGTTTTTTACACCAAATTTCTTCCTTGTCGGTGCTTTTAGATTAATAATTATTTAATTAACAAATCACATTAAAGCAAGTCGTTATTATATAGTAAATTGATTAGGGTTTCAAATTTTTTCATAAACATGTATGACATCATAATAGAAAAATAAAAGTCTTTAATTTTTTTTTCAAATGATCCCTAGATATTTTAACCTAAATCAAGATGCTGCACCACCCCCGTAGAAACCTTTTAATTACACTGGTAGAAAATTTTTGAGAATCTAAAGTTATACACTGGGGGCAAAATAATACCGATGATGGATCAATCTCATATATGTTTTACCTTTCCGCTTAAGCTATCTTCTTAAGACAGAAAACTGTCCAAATTTGCCCAAATTGACTAATTTTGCGGCCTTAAAATTACCTTTGATAAAACTTAAACAAAGTTTATTTGATCAAATTTAAAGAAACTTATATTTTTTTATCTCAAATATTAAAAAAAAATTTTAAATAAATTTACATGAGCATTTAGGTTATACAAAATACTTGGCACCCCAATCTATAAAGGACGACACGATTTTCGGTTTTAGAAAAAAATAAAAGTTTAAATTAACAGTTTAAAAACTAGTATAAACTTACTTTTTAAATATTTTTTTATTTATTTTTTGTTATAGTTAGCATTTCAAAAATTTCCGATGGTTATTCCTGGCTTACATAGTTCAGAGAGATAAACGAATTTAAAAATATCTAGAACGGCAGGTCTGGTTTTGGAAGTTAGTTCGTTTATCTCAATTTGTTGACCTGTGATATCTCCCCATTACACAATTTATAAAGTTTAAAATTAGGAAATCAAATTGAATAAAAACCTTTAGATTGTGACTTTTAAATCCGTGATATGTTGTTGTTGTTGTTGTTAACCACTGCGACTTTTTAAAATGGATGAAGGTGGCTCGGAGGTGTGAGCGAGCTTAGAGGCGGCTAGAATAGGATTTGTCCATAGGTCTAATGGATTAATCGGGGTGCCACGTGATGGGCATGAGAGCCAGTGGTGAAGGCGGTCTGCGGATTTTTTGCAGTCGTAACACTTGACGTCAGTTGCATAGACGCGGTTACGAAAATCGGCTAGTAGGTAGCAAAAGCCAGATTTTAGTTGTGAAAGAAGACATCTCTCTCGTCTAGAGAGAGTGGTTTCGGAGGGTGAAATGGGAGGGGGCCAGCCATTCAGAAGAATGGGGCAAGGTTTGTATGATTGGATGGTTTCTTTAACAGCGTTGGTGTGGATTAGCTGGTGTAGTTGCTTAGTTGTAAAGTTGGGGTCAAATAGGTGTTTGACACGAGGAAGGCTGTATGAGGGGAGGGAGTTTTTCATTGAACGTGCTGGGCCAGCGAGATTAAGGAGATCGTGGCAGGGATGACCCGTTACAATTAGGAATATAAGTAATCGTTAAGTTAGAACTCGTACCTCCCCAATTAAATTTAAAAATAGTATTGTATTAGATTGCTGCTTGCTAACTAAGATTTTGACAAGATTGCTCAAAACTTAAAATTCATATATTATTTTGCGCTCGTTAAATGTAATATTGACTGATAAAAATTTTTTAACCAATTATTTAATTAAATCTGGCTTAACATTTAAAAATAGTTGATTGTAATTCATTTGGTTTAAAACATTATATTAGCAAACATCATATTGTGTC
This sequence comes from Acutogordius australiensis, assembly GCA_030555515.1. Classification (NCBI taxonomy): domain Eukaryota; kingdom Metazoa; phylum Nematomorpha; class Gordioida; order Gordea; family Gordiidae; genus Acutogordius; species Acutogordius australiensis. The sequence goes on from CM060242.1 coordinate 9,241,255, forward strand.
AATTTTTTTATTTTGTGGTCAAATATACATCACAACAAATATCTGACGCACTCCGTTTTATAAAATTTTAAAAAATTACAAAAATATTGCCGAACTAAATATAAAAATCTATATTTATATTAATGATAGAAGATTATACCTTAAGAGTATTTTCTAATTATAATAAATAAGGTCAAAATATATATACTGTATAAAAAGCTTGCCAAATTATACGATGCTTTTGGCAAATTTATTTTGCAGTCATACTTGCAAAATTTAAGTCTCAATAAATTTGTCATAAATTTTAAAGCTATTAGGCTGTTGATTTTACTGTCAAAATATTCTAATAAATTTTAAATTTTTTTGTTTTCCATTTAAGATTTTAGGTTGATTCGTCGAATAGGTAACGAAATATGGCCAATCTTCCAAATTTTTTAATTCTTACAATTTTTTTAATTTAAATTATTAATCCTATTATATTTTGTGACAAAAATAAGCCCAACCTTAAATTAAAATGCTTCGTAATTTGTTTTTAGAGAATTTAAACATAGGGTCAATTAAACTAGGCTAAAAGTTTTATTAATTTCATCATTTACACAGGTCGACCAATATCAATGTCAGAAAAACAGTTATATAAATGACTATACCCCCAGATGGCCTCATCACATAAATATTTTCAGTTTTCCTTTTGTTTCCTTTGGTTCATTAGATCGTTCATTTAAATTATAAACTGAGAGTTCTCAGATAAACAGGACTGTATGCAATCGACGCCTTTTAATTTTTGTAAAGACTTTAATTAACAATATCTTTTTTAAAATTCAATTCGCAAACTCGAAAATACTTTAAAAAAAAATTCAAGAATCATTTTTACATATAAAAATCTCTTTTAACTTATATTTATCTTAAATTAATGAGAAAATTTTTTTAGGATATCAAGCTCTTGCATCAGCATTTAGATAAAACAAAATTGTTCAAACTTAAATACTACACGATTTATTATCGGTTTTCAACAAAAATATTTTTTGAAGTGAATTTAGGACTTTAACTGATGAGAAGATGCAAAAAAAAATTTATTTTATTTTGTTTTTAAATTTTTTTGTTTTTCTAAATTCTATATATCGTATTAAAAATATTTGGACTTTTTACAATAGTGGCCTAGCTTACTGGTTAAAATACATCCGGGTAGCTTATTTATATTTGACATAGCCTTAGATAAAAAGGTGTTATTGGTTTTATAATATTGGTTGCATTAAATACTTATATGTATAATTATTGATATTTAATGTAAGACAAAGGAAACTTTGTGCTAACTAAGCTAAAGGAGCTGACTACTTTCAAAAAGGCAAAAAGCTAATTTGAAAAAAAAAATTTCATAAGCGCCTTGAAATTTTGTTATAATAAAAAAATTTTAAATTAATTTAGCCCCCAATTCATCTTTCCTATAGCATTTAAGATTATTTAAAAGGATACTAATAATTTTAAGATTATAATTCACGTGTCCCGTTTAATCATTATTTTAATTAATAAAATTAACTACTCTCGAAAAAACAATTTTTTTACTTAAAATAATTGCCAGCAAATATTATAATATATAATATAAACCATACATAATATTAAACTCTTCCTTTAATGAATCTTATAGGAGCGCCTAAAAGAAAATTGGGTAACTATATTTTAATATCATACCGCTCTCATCCAGAATTTTTTTTTGCAAACTGGCTTACCTTCCACCAAGTCTACTCAATTACTTGATTTCAAAACTTTTTTAAACTTTATATGCTTTTACACTTTTCGCAAAAAATTAAAAGGTGAAAGATTGCAGCCAAATTAGAAACCCTTTAGTCTGTAGAATTCGATATTAAGCAACTTTTTAGCTGGCTGGCATTATAAAAGAATTATTAATTGCAAATTATATAAATTAATTTATTTGTTAAAATATAAATTTTAGACAATTTTTATTAAATGCTTTTCTTTATAATCATATAAATCACATTTCCAATTTAGATACTTGTTTAATACAAGCCTAATTTAGGTTGTTTATATTAAAATTCATTAATCATAGGCAGGAAAATTCAAAAAATTTATTTCAAGTTTTATTATATCTTTTTTTTATTAGAAACATCATCAAGTGACAGTAAGTATTTAATCACAATTAGCTTGTAATTATTTTTGTGTTAAAATAATTAATCTAGTAAACCATTTTTAACTTAGCCCAAATCATTTCATTTGGGTTTTTTAATAAAATTTTATTTTTCTTAGGTGAAAACGAAGGTCCTTCTAAAAGGTTTAAAGGTAATGACTATGTTATGCACTCATTTTTTTCTGTTATATAAAACTAATTACAAGGTTTTATTTTGTTGCAATAATACAAAAAGTGTATGACATTGATTTTAAGCTTAAAAAAAACATTTTAAATAAAATTAGTTTTAACTATCTGAAATAAATCAAATAATAGCAATGAGGAGATTAAAATTATAATAAACAATTTTTAAATCAGTATTTTAACGAACTTATTAGTTAAATATAAATAGAATAATCTTTTTTAAATAAGGTGTGTTATCATTTTTTAAGTTAAACAATTTATAACGCACCGAAAAATGTAACAAGACATTTTTTAATTATGTAAATAATTTATAAATCCAATTTATGATTGTCGATAATGTTATAAAATATATATTATTCAATTTACATACAAATATTACTATATTAAAAAATTTGCGATTCTTTTTATTTTTACTAATTTCTTTTAACCTGATAATGTAATTTTGTCAATTAGAATAACTTATTTTATTATGACAAGTCAATATAAATTCATAATGGCTAGGAAGTTTGAATATTGCTATAAATCTTAAAATTAAGCATGATCTTTTCGGAATCGTGGGTTTTATTCTGGCCATGTCTAATTTTATTTTTTTCCCCAAATGAGAAAAAAAACATATGATTCATGGTAATATAAAGATTTGCCTTATTTTCTTGGCGTCTCTAATAGAACGCGTTATACCAGCGTTTTGTTAGATAAGATATACTATTGTATCAAGATAAAACAAATAATTTTTTTAAGACACAGCCAGGACAAAAATTTGGATGATTTGCCTTTGTATATAAAATAAATTATTTAATATTTATAACATTTATTTTATAAATCCTATTTGTTTTTTACTTTTGTTTATAAAATCTAAATGTATACTGGGCTAAGGTTACCAAAATAACGGTATAGGTTAGCAAAAATTTGAATAACAGATTCGTTGTATTATTAATAAGTTTATTTTGTATCTGAAACAAATTTCTAGGTGTGGTATTTTTATCAAGCTTTTTTGTTTGTCTCATAGATTAAACAGTCGGCGATCGTTAGTAATTATCATTGCCCATCAAACAGTAATCCAGATAAAAAAACATTTATATTGTATTTTCTGAATACAAAAACTAATTTATATTTATACAGAATCCGGAAGAGAGGATGAAAGTATTTTTATTATCACTTGCTTATTCTAATATTTGGTTGATTCAATATTATTCGTGCCACAAATTTGTATATAAATATCTTAAATTTTAACAATAGAGATGATTGCAGCTGTTTAAATAACATTACAAGTAAAATATGGTTAGTGGGTACATTTAAAATTAAAAAAAATTTTTAGAACCCAAAATAAATTTTGCCAAATAACGTGTTTTTTTTTAATTATTTTGTTGATTTAATAAAAAAAACCCTGATCAATTATTTTTTATTTTAGGCTAGAAAGTAATTAATTTATTGTACAGCCTAAAAAACTTTAAATTAAAAATTGTTATATTATAGCTCTGAACACTAAAAAATTTTTAACATGAACATTTAATAAATATTGACAAAACTCCAACTATTTTTTAATTAAGCTATATATGTTACAGAGGAATGCAAATTTCTTGTAACGCCATTTTACAACTGCATAATTTTTTGCTGTTATAATGATAATTTTAGCTTAACAATATGTTATATTTTTAATATAAGAAAAATTTTAATCTAACTTAACTAACTTAAAACCAATCCTTTAATGTTTTTTTACACTTATCTAACCAAATTTTAAACTGTATATAAAAACGTAATGGAAGCAGTATGAGTGAAAACGCAAGATTTGCTATGTCTAGAAACGTCAGGGTCATTAGAATAATGGTTTAACCTAAATAGCTGCATCTAATAAAAAAAATGTTTTAATTAAAATTTAAGCGCATTTTTATTAATATTAAGGTGGCTAGTGTAATAAAAATTAAAAAAAAAATGTATTTAAAAATTTTTTTTGTTAGGCAAAACGACCAAATAACATTAATTCTTATTTTTGAAGCCGTTAAATTTTTATAAAAAATATTATTAATGTTTAAATTTGTATTAGCCGCAGCCAACATTACCAAGCATGACCACACAAATTAATTGTTTTATTTATATATCTCTATTAATAATAGATATGGAGGCTTTTATTTTTACTTGTATGATATATACATAGCGCTAAAATCTTCTATATGGAGAAAGAAGGAGTATTTAAATATTTATGCCATCAATACAAAAAACTTACAATAGTGTAATATTTATTTATCAAAACTAAGAAAAATACAATTCGGCTAAGCCAATTGTTTTGTTTTTCAAATATTTAATGAATAAGAAGATTTAAGATTAATAAGGTGATACAGAATTTAAGCAAAAAATCTATAATTTGAAAAAAAAATTTCTCACTCATTGATTATTCATTTTGTAATTTTTTGCAAAAAAATAATATTTGTAGCCAAAAAATCTTTTTCACAGCTATATTTTATAAACATATGCTTTATATTGCTATTAGAAGCCACTAAGAAAAAAAGGGAAGCAATGATTATATTTTTATATATAATTCTGGATAAAAAAAAGCAATTAAAATGAGTTCAGAACAGATTGTATTAACAAATCCAATTTTGACAAACCATTCTCTTATAATATTTTTCTTTCAATTCTATTATATTAAAATTGTTTTAGCTAAATTAAATAGTATTTAATAAATATTAAAATTAGAATTTTTGCATTTTTTTAAAATTATGAATAATTAAATTAATTAAATAAAAATTACAATTAATATAAAACAAACCACTTAAAGATAAAATCATGATAGCAATAAGAAAAATAATTTCTTATTAAAAACTTTTTATATAATTCCATTAAAATCTTGAAATAAATGAGAAAATTTTTATTTAAATCCAGGACCAAAGAGAACCAGGGGTAATTATTTAACCTTTTAATGATTAAAATAAACCTTTGGTATTGGATACCCAAATCCTTAGAGGCTTACCCGTCAAAGCGCTCCTAGCTCCAGGGGTTAGCCCCGGTGGGATTTTTTAAGGCATAGGTTCTCAAAAATATTGATGGCATTGAGATTTGTCAAACTACTAAACCACTCAGCGCTGCTTAATTTTGTGGAATACAACACTAGATTGCATGTAGACTTCTTATAAAATTTGAAAAGGTTAACCTCAAAATAAAAGTTAGGTGTAGAGATTAATAACAAAAATAGGCGATATTTTTTTTTGCTTTCTCGACCTATTTAATCACAGGTCAACAATTTTTTGAGAGTTATGAGTTAAGTAAAGAGATCAAACCTGCCATCTTAGGGAATAACAATTCCGTTTACCGTTTTTCATAATCAAACTAAGTTAATCATTTATAAACATTAAATATTTTAGAAAAAAGGTAAAAAAACCAAAAAAATTTAAAAACAAAAATAAATTAAAATTTTATTTTTGCATATTCACAATAGTTAAACTGTTAAATTCCAACTTCAAATAATATTTTCATTAAAAACCGATAATATATCGTTTTATATTTAAGTTTGGACGCGAAATATTTTGTATTATCTAAATGCCGATGCAGCTTGATATATTAATAAAAAAATTTTTCCAAATTTAGATCTGTCAATTTGGTCAAAAAAGGCCATTTTACGTTATAGACGGATCTAAGGAGCCAAAGACGGAAGAAACTAAGAAAAACGAAAAACATGTATGAGATTAGGCCATCATGGGGATGCATTCTTTTATGATCTCATAATAATCTCGTTTCTGACATAAATATTTGTTGACCTGTGTAAGAGTGAATAGCTGTTAAATTGGCCACTAGGAAAAAAGTTTTTAAATTTTTTTTAATATATATCATTTAACATTCATAATTTGTAATTTAATATATTGCAAATGCACCTTCTTTCCACTGCGTTTCTCTAAATATATTTTTTTAATAATATAGATTAGACTACGTTTTAAAAATTAATATTGATATAATGGTAAAATAAAAAACTAAATATCTTCTTACGCTAAGAGGTTATAAGTTTTCTTATACATTAAATATATCCTTAATAAAATTTAAAAAAAAAACAATTTTGTTTTTCCCTCTTGCTAAAAGTTTTTAATTTGTATATTATTACTAAAATTATTAGCGTCATGACCCCTAGCTTAATAAGTTTTTATTTTTTGCCATTCTAAAAAAAGTTTATTTTTTTATTTGATATAAGTAAAAATTTATTTATTAATTTTTTTAAAAATTCATAAAACGCCACATCGTCTTAATTATATAAAAACCTTATTAAATTATTTTAAAAATTAAATTAAAAATTAAAACCATAAATTTCAGTTAAATTTATAAAAAAAAATAAAGAAAACAGACACCACCTTCTTTATCAAATCTCGTTTTTTGAAATTAAATATTTATTTATATGATTATGAAATAATTGTATATGCAATATTAAAGAATATTAAAAATGTTAATATATAAATTGGTTTAATACAAAAAATCTTTTGTATATGAATCCTTAAATCTGAATTCCGCATTTATTTAAGGTAACAAAATTTTTATTATGACAATAAGCCTTCTTTTGTTTGATTTTATAGCACCAAAGAGAAAAGCTGGTGAGTATTATATAACAAATTAAAGAAAATAAATGACGTTCTCAAAACTGTAATGTACGCGTCCTAATTAATTAATAAATCTTATAAGGACAATTATTGCATTGAAATTTAAATTATAATTTTTAGGCACAACAAAACATCTTTACCTAAAAAATGAGCGACTTTCAGAAGATCTAAGTTTTAGTGCACCAAATTTGCTCTCATATATTCGGCTTTTTCAAATATAAAATTTTAGATTTAGGTCAAGGGGGGCAGGGACATAAGGTGAATGTTTGGCCTTCGACTTCCGTTGCAAAGCCTGCAAGTTGTAATATTCATTAAAATGAAGCGTTCATTGGATATTATTGTATTGGCGGAGAGACTCACCTAATCCTAATGAGTCCAGGAATTATGAACGTTTTGCCGCATAGCATATTTACTACCGTTCATCTAAAAAAAAAGAATTAAAAAAAAACCTAGGTTTAAGATCTAGATATTAAATTTAAAAATGTAAATTATTTCGAATATTTTAACTACCATTCAGTTATTTATATTTATAAATGATTAAACTAGTCAGCCAAATTCATTCATCATAAATTTATATTATTTTTGCTTTGATATAAAATAGAAGAACCGGATCAAGGTATGCCAAAAAAATATTAATTTTGAACCCAATCTGAAATAGAGTATCGCGTCATTACGTTATGGGCTGAAAATAGGTCCTTATACAGAAAATTAAAAGCAAGTTTATTTTAATACAAATGAAACTCTTTCTAATCTTTTATTTATATATAATTTATTAATATGATAGGAAAATTAAATTGATCGATCAATTTTTTACAATCGTTATTAGATCAAAACTGCTCTAAGTGGAATTTTTAAATCATAATTCGATAACATAATTTTGCTATAAATACTATGTTTTAAAACCTTAAAATTCTAATAAAAACATAAGGGGGTTCACAATATTTCAGAAACAAAAGGTCATTTGACCTAATGTGTGTGCATTAATTTTCAATCCTCCAACATTACCTTAAATCTGTTTCAAACATTAAGTTAGGTAAATATTTCCTAAGTGCCTTTCTCTGCGACTTCAGAACTTAAAACTGAAAAATATGGTAATTAGGCTTTTAATGATTAGAATATTATTGGCCTAACTTTAAATACAACTATTTTAATACATAAAGCTAAGTAAGTAGAATGTAAACCTACGGAGAATCATACTACTATTTAAAATAATTAATTTCTGTTTATTTCGCCAGCCAAATGGTCTTTCACACATCGGAATATGTCTAAAAAATGCCTGTGGTGGCATTTTTTTAACGAGCTCAAAACTCAAAAACCAAATATTATTTTAATAATTGTTTCTTACCAAGTTAGCAAATTTGAATAAATAAAAATAATATTCTTATTCTTTATTAATCGCACAGAATTATTAAATGAGTAAGGGCTTTAGAAGTTTGAATGTCCTTATAATATCTTCTTATGAGTAAGAGAAGAACATTTGCATTGTGAACACACGGAGAAAAAATTACAGGCCTGCTAGTATATAAATATTGTTTTATTATAAAACCTGTAAATAACTAACATGTAACTTATAAACTTAAAATAATTTATTATATTTAGGTAATAAACAAGTGCCTTTTAGAATTTTAACATAGTCTTAATATATTTGTGGACTTTGTAGCCTGATATTAAAATTTAATATATATAATCAAAAAATAATTTAAATTAAAACAAGGTCAAAATGGACATTTCTCTATTTTGATTTCACGAATTTGCTATAACCCGTGATAAATGTAAAAATAAGATTATAAGAGATAAAGCTATATTGCAGATAATTTTGCCATTTTCTAAACCTAATAAATTTGCAATTATCAAATTTAAAATTCTGAAATTCCGGCATGGTGAAACTATTTTAAAAATAACACCCATGTCTGTATATTAAGAAATTTTTAATATACAAGTTTAGAGCCAACAGCTAAACGAAGCAAAGGTATTTTTATTCAATTGATTTCAGCAAACTAATCCCTTATATGAGAGCAATGAATTAAAAATTAAATTAAGGTTAAATATAAGCTATGTTTTTATGTAAAATTTTAGTTTAACCCAATTACTCATTTTTTATGCTTAACAGCTATTGGAATTTATACGCTTTTACATGTGAATAAATATCCTCAGTTAAATGTGAAACATTTATAAACTAGTTCTAAGTGTATTTTTAATATATATAAATATTATCATTTGGCTGTCTGGAAATTAGTCTATGTTTTAAGTTAGATAATTGTCTTGTTTCACTATGGGTAGTTAAGTCATTTTAAAGATGTAAGCTAAGGGCGGAGGTGTATAAGCATGAACCTGACCCGGCTTTTGCCAAGGTTATGAAGCTCATTTGCTGTAAATTTTCAGAGATAAGGCAATTTGGACCTTATGGTATTGGCGGAGACGCACTTAAATCAATCTGCCTAACCGCAAAATATTAGTCTACAAGCTTAAATTCTTTTAAAATTATATTACTTTTAGCTGAAACAGACACTAATCTGTCAGTCGACGACGAAGCAAGCAGTAATTTATATTAATATTTTGAAAAATTTTTACTCTTTTATAGAGAGTTTTAGAAATCCAAATAAAATATGCCAATTGTTGATTTATCAGCCTCTTTAAAGATATCACGAGTTTAATACCCTAACTATCACAATAATTAATAAATTTTCCCTCACAACTATTCAAATAAAAATTAATACTTTTATTAAGGTTCAAACAATATAAAATGTTAAACTACAAATTTATTTACCTAGGCGCAATCGCTTTTGGAATCAAATTTAATATAAAATTTGTGATGCAAGGCTGGTGATCATATTAAAAGTTCACTTTATATATAATTCCCCTAAATTTTACTAATATATTTAATATTAAATATTTTTAGCTTGAGCAGTTTTTGCTGTTTTATGTAAAATATTTTTTTATATTTTTTTTGAACCTCTTTTGTTTTCATCTTTCATATTTTTAGCTGGCTCACAAAGTTTGATAAAAAAATAAACAGATTTAAGATGGCAGATATGGTCTCAGAAGTAGCTCATAACTTTAAAAAATTTGTTGACCTGTGTATTAATTTAAATATTGAGCTTCTTAATGGGTCAAAGTATATTTAAAACATGTGGAATTATGTTTAAATACCAAACACAATAAAGATAATAATTTGCAACAAACAGGAACCTTTAAAAATACTAAATAAACCAATGCAAAATTTGACTAGATGTGTTAAAGGTTTAGTAAAGTTTCTTACACATTAGAATAATCTTATAATAAATATTTGGATGTTAATGGGGTATTTTTTTTAATGACAATAAATTTTGTCAATGATTTTGACTGACAAAAAAATAATATAGGTTTTTTGAAGTACAGAATATGATTTAGGATTCTATTTTTAAATAAAATGACTTGACATTTGCAATTTACCTTAAACAAATTTTTTTTAATATTTAAAAAGATAACCTTTATGTAACAAATAATCATTAGCTACCAACGAGCTGTTTAAGACAGAAATGTTTGATTAGCCAAGGTCATATTTTACTTTCCTTTTTCGAAAGATGACTATAAAAAAACATAAATCATGTTTATATAAAGGCAATTTGCATTTTCGCCTTGGTGGCATGCTAAAAAAAGCATTCTGTTAGATAGGTTTATTGTTTAAATTTTTTGGAAAAAAAACATCTATAATTTCCGGCCTTCATCACAATAAACTATAATTTTAATTGACAGAAAATTTTAACAATATAGATTTTTATTTTTGTTTGATACCCTCTTTTTATCCATATTGTGACCAAATAAACTATAAAACAGGTGAACCTCCATAAAATTAGTATGTAAGGAAAAATGTCCCATCTCATGACTGAAAATTAATAACTAAACAGAATATAGAATTACTTTTTAGTGTTATTTAAATTTTAAATCGCAGATATTGTTTTGTGGAAATTTGTCAGAATCGTTTACCATATTTTTGTATTAATTTGTGATCTAATCAGCCTATACTTTATTAAATGATGGCCATTTCACTTGCAAAAAATTCTGTTTACTAAGCAAAAAATCTATAATTACATTAATATTTTTTATTTATATAACAAAAAAGTAAGTGTATCATATACTTCCTCCCAGTTCCGATAAAATAGATGCCTTACAAGCGGTTTTTAGCTAAAGAATAGTACTAAAACAATGTTTATATATTTACCATTAATGTCAGATTAAAAAAGCAATAAAAAGTGAGAAACAGTTAATAATCAATTTTTAACAAAATTCTAAAATTATTAATATAGTAAAATTGATCTAATAACTAAAATATTACAAGACAAAAATAGAATCAATTTTCATTTTTTATGTCATGATTAATTAAAATTTTAATTGAAGAATACAAAATATCATCATTATGATAAACCAATTATGAAATTAAAAGACCAAAAAAATACTTTATTTGTATTTGTATTTTTTTAGTAATTTAATTATAGACTTCAGTACAGGCACGTATGCAGAACCTTTTCTAAGGGGGGGGCAAGAAATTTTGGGAAAAAAGTTAATATATTACATCGTTGCTTAATGAATGATAATACATAAGATATTTAGTTATATCGAATAATAATTCAATTAATATAATTCTGACATTAATTTATTAAAAATTGTCTAAAGAAAACAAAAATATTTAAGAAATTGATATTCTTCGAGGATCCCTTGAAAACCACTCTAAGGTTTGATCGATCAATTAAGTGTTATCAATTATGTCCTTATGTATGGCAAGCAAACACAAAGATGACAATCGATCATCGCTCATTTGAGATCTTAAATATGTTTTGATCCGCTTCATAGTGCTGAAGCTTCGTTCAATTGTACAGGTTGTAACGGGTAATGACAGAGCAATGAGAAGAGCCCGTTTTATATTAGGAAGGATGGTTGTGGTGGTAATTAATTGAGATATTGACAGGTCATCAGAAATGGATTTACCCTCCCAGTAAGATTTCCATATCAATATTTCACTCTCCAAATTTGTTAAATTATAAAAATAAGAGTGGATGTTAAATTATTAAATTCATCAAGATTTAATTAAAAAATAGTGTAATTGAATAAATAATATAAAATAAATAAAGAAAAATAACTTAATAAAATTTTACTTCTTTATCAGAATCACCAGTCTTCTGAGTAGATTTTATTATTAATTGTTCTTTATCAAAATCACCAGTCTTCTGAGTAGATTTTATTATTAATTGTGTGAGAATAGTTTGTGACTAAAAGATACAATAATAAATTCTAAAATTAAAGATTTTGATTATTTTGTTTTTAATTAAAAGTATAAAAAAATTAAAATGAATTGTATTAGAATACTTGGTGTTGTATTTTAGTGTTTATGTCAAAAACCTTTACAAAACAGTTGAAATTTAATTGTTTTTGATCGACCTTAATTATAATTGGCAAAGGTTTTATTACATATATTTAATTGTAAAATTAAATAATAATAAACTATACTTTTTTTCTTGAAATCTCATTTTCTCTAGTTTTTCTGTGAAAATAATCAAAAATTTTGTTCTGTTTACCATTCATTTAAAAATCAGACACAAAAAAAATCAGGTGATATTAAATTTAAAAATTGAAATTAAATTTATACATAACATTTATTTTAGTTATTTCTAAATTACACTTTAAATTTATTATAACAAATAATTTAATATTGTTAAATTTTTAAAATTATTAAACTAAACTATAATATTAAAATCGTACAATATATTTTATAAAACAGTAAAATTGCAAAATAATATTTATTTAACGTATATATATCCCGATTTATGTGTAATATATAAAAATTAGCGTTAATCTGCACAAAAAAAATTTTAAAAACTATTTCTAAGGGGGGGCATGGGCCCCCCCCTTGCCCCCCCCCCCCCCCCCTCAATACGTCCCTGCTTCAGTATTTATGTATATATGGGATATTTATTTTAAACCCAGGACTAAGTAGAAGCAGGGTAATTATGAACTTTTTTGACGGGGCAGTTTCCCAACCTTTGAGGTTTCTTATTTTTCAAAACTTGGCAACTTGAAACTCCAAGTAATGACCTCCATGGGATAACAGAGCAACGAACGCTGATAACTCAGCTTACGGCATAGGCTTAAAAATATATGAATGGCAACAAGTTTTGTTTATAATCATCAATCTATTATCCAGGCTCAGAATTGATTTGAGTGCAAAACACAACAAAAGCTTGCACAATCACAAATCTTGTGAAAATCTAATAATAATCCTTATGTGCAAACGTTTAACATCAATGTGAAAGTTAGGTGTAAAGAGCTGTGGCTAATACTAATTTCAAAATTGTAGAAAAAATGTAACGGCTTATGTGAAAAAATAAGAATTGCTTTAGCAGGTGGCCTTGGCCTTCTACTTGTTGTAAAATTTATTTGCTGTAAACTTCAGGAAAATCTGATTTTATTTAAATATATTATGGTATTGGCGGTAGACACACTTAAATTTTCAATCTAGTTACCGAAATTTTGGTCTAACAAGCTTTAATTGATTTTTAATATATTTTATTTTTTAAGCTGAAACAGACACACTGTCAGCTGACGACGAAGCAAGCAGTAATTTATAATATTATTTTATTAATTTCTTTTTTTAAAAACCCTATTTGTAAGGCCAAATAAAACTTGAAAAATATTGATTCTGCAGCTTTTTTAAAGATATCGCCATAGAGTTTTAAACGCTACTAAAATTTTGCTTATGAAAACTGATGAGATTTTTATTTGTAACAATTTGATTAAATATCAATTTTTTTATTAAGGCTAAAACATTAAAATGTGCATCCCTAAATACATTCGACTGCCTATGTATTATAAACAAATGCATGCACTAAAAATTGAGTACCTTATTTGTGTAAAAATTCGATAAATATATATATTAATAAATAATTTTCCTAAAAATCTTTTGATAGAAAAAATAATCAAATTTACAATTAAAAGGGGCACAAAATTTATGAAAGACTTGCAAATTTGTTAAAATACTATAAAAATGGATAATTTCTCGTGTGAAATTTTGTTTAGGATTAAACACGACCAAATTAACAAATGCGAATTTTAATGGGGGGGGGGGGGGGGGGAAGGGGGGGGTGGGTGGTGGTAGTAAACTATACCAACGGTTTTTTTATTTGTTTTGTATAACATAGGTTAACAAATAAATGCGAAAATTGTGAAAACAACAAGGTATCCCCATGATGGCCTTATCACACATATACTTTCCGTTTTTCAAAGTTATTTCCGCTTTTGGCTCATTAATCCATATTAAGAGGCTTTTTGACCAAATTGACAGATTTTGCGACCTCAAAAATACCCTTTAAAAATATTAAGAAGTTGTAAAAATTTTTTTGTAACTTATGTTTATCATTTCAATTGAATTTAGAATATATTGAGCTGTTGTATGCAAAATTTAATATATTTTTGTTTTTATTTTATTTTTTTTTACAGTTTTTCTATAATCTTTAATGTTTATAGCTGACTTACTAAGTTTGATTAAAAAAACAGTGAATGAATTTGAAAATCACATTTTTGTTTCCTACAATTAGCTCACAACTCTCAAAAATTTGTTGACCTAGGTTTTTTTGTCTTATATTTTTATTTTTTGTTAATAAATTTTTAAAAACTTAGAATGGTGGTATGACTTAAGTGCGTATTGACATTAAAATCTAATTTTTACGTTAAAATATGATACTCGCAAATAATAAAGATGTAAAATATATGAATTAATTTGTTATATATTTCAGACCCCGATCAAACACAAAGAAGTAAAATTACCCATTAAATGTTTTATTTAAGGTCACTTTCAAATAATATTTAGAAAACAATTTTTCATATATTGTTTTAGTTGAGGATAATTTTAAAGACATATTTGAATAATTTAATAATAATAATAATTTTGCTGTATATCTTTAACGCGTTTTGTCGACTATTAAAATATTCAAGCCTATTTTTTACATGAATAACATAGGTATTTAATATGTATTTAGCGAAAAATTAATACTTCATTAACATGTCTTATATTATTTTATACAAAAATTTCTATAAAAATAATATGGCGGGCGACTGTAAATATTTATCCTTTCCAATTATTTACCGGATCATTATTTGAATGATTATAAATATTATCAAGGAAGTTTTATAATTCGGACAGTAATAAAAGAATTCATGTTAAAATTTTTCGCACAAATTAAACTACTTAATTAAAATATAAAAAAGTTTTTAAAATAGATATAAATAGCTAATTTTTAATAAAACGTTTTATATATAATAAAACATGACGTTTATTTTATATTGTTATGAATGTTATATTTTAAATTATTATATTTTATATTGCTATATTTTATATTGCTATATTTTATATTTAGCCAGGAAATTTAAAAGTAAAAAAAAATTGTTAATTTTTTGCAGGCCAATTTTTGCATTTAAATAAATAATAATGTATATGATAATGGCTAAATTATAGCAGATAATGAGCAAAAACGTAAAAGGCAAACTGATAGTTTTTGTTAAAATTTCCTTCATGTTAACTCATAAACCTTTAAATAATTAAAACTTAAAAATATTTAAGTTATAATCTTTTTAAACGTTTTTATTATTATGGACTTCTGTATAAAATTACATTGCTTAACAAAATAATTGGCAAATGAGATGGAATATATGTGATGACAAATTAATCTATTCTGATTTCATTTCCGTTAACCGTTATTCAAAAATGCATCCATTTTAATCCTTGCTCAAAAGGGTTTTCATAATACAAATAATTATTTTCAACTTTTAAAAGGTTTATTAAATTCTGAAGATAGGTTTACTAAATTTAAACAAAATTCCTTATTTTGGCAATAATCAAAAAAAAATTTACACGTTGTTTTAAATTTGGAACGGGGTTATATACATTTAAATTTCAAATATTGAGAACTCAGAATTAATTAATAATTAGATTATATCGCTTTGAATAAAAAATAAAATTATTTTACACTTTAAACTGTTTTTGCACCAAAAAGATTTTTATACAGTTTTACTCGATAAAAATAAATTCACATATTTGAAAATCATTTATGTATTTTATTTTCTGACAGTCTTAAGTTTAATGTGCTGCCTAAATATAATTCCCTAGCACTTTTTTTGCGTTTTAACGAAACCTAGACGATGAGAACAAAAATTAGCAATCATTGTTTCCAAAGTAAAATTGTATTCTTGCTAATAAAATGGCTGTGTTTTAAAGCGTTATTAATATAATCTCAACTGATGGATAGCTTAGGAATTTTTATTGCACATATCGCTTTTTTCCACAAATACTAAGTCTAATTAATTCTAAATTTTCATAAGTTTCATTCTTTTTATAATTTATTGCAATTTAATTCTGCATTTTCGTTTACTGCGTCATTAGTTTTAATTATTAAAAAAAATATAAAAAAATGATTGTATAGATGTTATTTTTAAAGAATTATAAGAAAATGCCTTAATAACCTGGATTAGAAATCGTTGGGGTCCGAAAATTCGTCTAGCCCAGTGCCTCGCCCCAAGAGCGGGTTGAGCCAGGGTAAAATTATAAACGGGCCGGGCTAGCTAAAATTTGAAAAAGGAGTTAAGGGCTGGACCGGGAGAAAAGTTAGATCTTATATCGAATGCCCTATTATTTTTTATTAACAAGAAAACAAAAGATAAATTATTTACCACACGATAAAGAATATTTCTTCTATAATTTGTATTTTATTTACAATAGCCGAAGTCTAAAGAAGTTTTGCAAAACGGAAATTATATAAGAGAAAAGGCCATCTTTGGAATCATTTTATTTCAATACCATACCCTTCTTTTTTCAAATACCATGTTCGACAAATGCAATAAAAGCTGTATTTAGCAATTTTACCTTTTTTTAATATGTCAAGATTTTTGCAAAAAAAGGCAAGCAAATTTTTGTAAACATTTACCCTAAAATTGCCGGTAACAGCAAACTGTTAAAAATTTCTAGTTCCTGCGATACCAAAAGTGATAGCAGACAAATTTAATGATATATTATTCAACCCTCCAAAAATTTTAGATATTCAGGAAATTTTAAAAATCGATTATTAATGCGTCCGCAAAAACATTCAGAATTTTAGTTAAAATATTAAAAATTTCGGGCCGGGTCTGACCGGGCCTAAAATTAAATAACCAAATTTTGACGTGTTAGGCTGAATCGCAGGTTTGGGTGAGCCGGGCAAAAATAAAAAAATATGTTGGGCGGGTAGCCAAAATGTCGCGACCCGGTTTGAAATCTAGATATAGGATTATTTAATGCAATTTGCATTTGAGCAATATAGCATTAAAAAAATTGTAGAAACCAAGGGAACGCCTAAAACCCAAGAAGATCTTCCAGAAAATCAAAACTCACCCTCTTCAAGTGATGCTGAAAACCCCGGACCTCAGCGACCTCGAGCAGGCAGGGATCAGAATAGACCTAACCAGCCAGGTGTGTAATTTATTTATAAATACCTTAATATTCTATTTTTATTACCATTCAATGTATAATATAAAACATAATAATTTGAAACTTAATCAGAAAAAGTCTTTTTTTGATAGCATTGTAATATATAGATTCAAAGGTATTACACTTCGATACTTAACAGAGGTTTGACATAATATTAAAAATTTCATTTATTACAAAGATTATTAATCACAAGAAAATTTTTGTGTAATCAAGTCATTACTGGGATGCCCATAGACGTACCCAGGAATTTGCCAAAGGGGGAGGGAGGGGCGTGAGTAATAGTTTACGTGGAAAAAGTATGAGGCGTGGGAAATATTGTCATAAGCCTAGTTTTTATTGTATATAAGGAGTGAATAGGCAAAAGGGAAGGAAAAGGTTTACACCCCCCCCCCCCATTCCTACTTCTCGATAGGTAACGGTCTTGTCTATTGTGAATATACATCAATCATATAAAGAAGACGCCTTACCTGAATCAGATGCCTCTGAAACTCCATCTGAGCTTTATCAAACACATGAAAGTGATGCTGAAAATGCCATTTATAATGAACAAGAAAGACTTGCCCATAGATTCGAAAATCAAGAAAATAATCAAGAATTTTCTTTTAACGAAGGAAGTAAGTAAATTCTTGTTTAAATAAATATATTTTCTAATATATTATTCTTATAACATCTTACCTTTATTAATTAATCACATATATTTCAAATTATTGTTTGGTAACACATTAAGATTACATATCCTTCCCCAAAATTTTATTTTTTTGAGCCAATATGTATAGATAGTCTAATTTAAATAAACATTAATTGTATATTTTATAACATAACTTAACAAGAAAACACCTCTTTTTTAAAATAAAAAGAAAAAATCACATACTCTTATTGGCCCACATTAATCGGACGTTTAATATAATCTATATGTAAGGTCAATCATCTTCTGAAGAGACCCCTTCAGATGTTAATACAGGCACAGAGATTGATGATGCTGCCCCAAATCAAATGGCGGAAGATAATTATGCTCAACCAGGTATAAATATAAAGTAATGGTATTTGCATGAAAAAATTACTGTTCAATATTTTATAACTTAAATTCCTCTTATTTAAGATAACTTATAAAATGAAACTTTTTAAAATGGCCCAAAAATTATCAAACGTTTATTCTATTATAATATGTTAGGTCAATCATCATCTGATGAGACCCCTTCGGATGTCTATAGAACAGGTTCGGAGGATGAAGTTGAAGCTATTCAAAATCAAATAGCTGAAGACAATTATAATGCACAACGAGGTGATAAATATAAAGTGTTGGTAATCGCATAAAAAAACTTATGCGTTTATTTAATAAACATCTAAACTAACTCTTTAAATTGACCCAAAAATTTATCAAACCTTTTATTCTACATTTTAGGTCATTCATCATCTGATGAGGCTCCTTCAGATGTCAATGCAGGCAGGGAGGATGAAAATGAAGCTATCCAAAATCAAAATGCGGAACGTGATAATAATCCCGGGGAATATGGTACAGCAATAAATTATATTTTAAATATAGTTTGTTGTTTAATTTATAATTTTTCAAATTAGCCTTTTAGGGTTTAGAGCTTATCAATTTTACATAAAAATTTTAATGCTTAAAATTTATTTCAAATATTCATATTAAAAAAAAAGCCTGAGATGCCACAACCTAAATAGAAATGAGTGTAGAGATAGAAACAAATGGAGACTTAAATTGAAAGAGCTCACTGCCTCAATGGCAATAAGCTAACAATGAAAAAAAAAATATTCATATTAAAAAAATTATGAGCTCGTATGCGCTCTTATTTTAAAATATAGTTTAATAATTTTTAGCATCTTTAATTAATTAAATCATCTGCGCATTCAAAAATTTGTGTGAATAATAAATTAAATAATTATTGACACCAGGACGGGACACGGAAATAGATCTTAACGAAACAATAATCTTGGTCTAAAAAACCAAATCATTTGGCATTTTAAATTGAACCTAGACATAATTAATACAATAATTTTGTAAAAAAACAAAGTTATATTTTTGTTAATACTGAATTAATATAAATCAAATGTCTTCCGACAACAGTCCAAGCTGGAATGAACCAAGAAAGGGAACGAACAGGATAATGCAAATCAGAAATCTGGTTAATTTTAGAAAAAACATGGAAAGGGAGTCGAAAGTTAAACCAAAGAGGTGTATAATTGAGCCTGTAATTTAAATCTTGCTTGGTTTTAACCCTTAAAAAAGCCTTTAATTTATTTTGTTGACTTGTGATATAAAATAAATACCAAATTAAAATATTCATTTTGATACCAGATTCTTCCCATTCTGATGGAACTCCGGATGAAATATACGCCACACACACCAGCGACGAAGCTAATGCAGATATGAACCGGCTCGAAGAATTGGTTGAAAATAATCGGCTACAAAGAAATGAAAATCCAGGTTTTTTTAAAAAATTTATTACACAGGTTTTTTTCTACCAAGGTGTTACGAATGAAAGGCTATTGCAATAAAATTTATACGCCTAATTTACAAAATTGCCATTGATAGAAACGCCAATCTTGCAATCTTCGAAAGGTAAGACACCCCAAACACAGGCAAGAAACGAAGCGGAAACTGATCATTCTACCGGGAGGGTTAACAAGGCAGGTCAGACACCGAAACGAGGTTTGAGCTTATATTAAATTTAAAATACCCTATCCAGGATTTGTTTAAAAGAAAAAGGAAGAAAAATGGTTGCTTTAGGCGGAGAGAAAATTCGGTTGTATAAGATTTGATAAATATATAAAAAAATATAAGTGCATCGAAAAGCAAACTTAAATTGTCGGAATTTTAAGGCGTCTTATATTGGCTAAGCCCTTTAAAATTGCACATTAATTACGCATATTAAAAGCGATAAGGCTAAACCGGCGTTAATTCTTAAAGTACTATTGCAAGTCAGTAACTTTTATTTCTAAGGTTTATTTTCTTTTGTGTAATGAACATAACAGTAAAATTTATGTGCAATTTAAACTTATTTTTTTGTTAAATAAACTCTGTTAAAAATCAAACAAAACCGTTTGGCTAATAATTGTAAAAATTGATCTGCACAAACTAGAAGACAACATAATTAAAAAAAATTACAAACTAATTAAGCAAACAATTTGTAAAACCGGCAAGGGTGAGAAATTTGTAATGCGAATGCTACATTGGGGTCCATACAAACCCCATTTTAAATTTGCATTTAGCACTGTGGGGTCCATACTGACGCCAGCACATCTTTAATTTTGAATATCTTCAAAAATATATATTTTATAGGCTAAATTTTTGTAACTTTTTTCTTAAATATATGATATGCAAAACTAATAATTAAAATTTGGTCTAAGTCTAATAACAAATTTTGTTAAGAATTTATAAATTAAATTTGGGTCTATAGACCCGACCTTCTCAATTTAAATGTAGAAAACCATGTTATTGACTTTATTTAATTTCAAACTTAAATATTTGCAACCTTATTTTTTAGTTATTTTAATTTTAATTATTAAGTATACAAAATGTTTGTATATAATAATGATATGAATTTATTTTTTTTCTCTTTAATATATCTAGTTTTTATGGTAAATAAGAGCCAATAAAATTTTTTTATATAAAAATATTTTTTTTTTGTGAAACTCTCTTAATATGTTCTACTAGACGTAAAAACACGATTTGCAATAACATTGATACATTTAATTTATTGACATGATTTATTTAAAATTTGAAAAAATAAGAAATTTCAACTTTTCTGATTTTTTTCTACTTTTTGTCAAATCAGGCCCGATTCTAGATTTTCTACTTTGGTGAGGGAGGGGGGGGGGAGTGCAGAAATTTTTTTTTTGCCGGGCACGGCAAAAAATATACATGTAATTGAATCCATGTTCAAAATTTTTACTTTTATTAAATTAATAGGAATTTATTATATTCATAAAATATAAATAATGATTGCGTTTATAAATTAGATATGTGAATTAAAATTAATGTTTTCACTAATATCAATTGCTTAAAAAGATATAAGATTTGGAAAATAATTGTAAGTATAATTTTATATTTTGTTATCAATACGCATGGAAATTAAAAATATGATATATATGAATAATAAAAATGAATTATATAAAACTTTAGATTTTAAAAAAGGAAGAGTAAAATAGAATTGATTATCATAAAAACAAATTGTATAAGTATAATTTGGAAGAAAATATATTAAAACACTGGTTATTTATAACTATTAATTAATATTAGGGTAAAAAATTAAATAAACATAAACATAAAAGTTAAATGCGCATAAAAAAAATTTACAACCATGTCTGTTAAGCTTTATAATAAGACATAAAATAAACATATGTGATACATACATAAAAATCACGTCCTCCATCATTATTGATTATATAATAAAAATTCATGCATTACATTTTGGTGACCCAGTGACGTGATAATTTGGACAAAAAATTATTCACAATCAACTTATACTCACTTTACTCCAATAATTCAATTAATCAGCATCCGATATATCATTCTATTCTCAACAAATTCATGAAATTAAAAAATATCAAACAAACACTTACGAGATTCTCAAAATTCTTGGATGAAGCACCCTGCGTTAAGGAGGTTCAACTTAGACACAGCAAATTCGAACGCATCTTGGACTATATTCAGGCACTTGAAGGAGACCAGGAACAAGTAATTGATCTAGAGAATTCCTTTTTTGCCTTGAGTCTCAAGGCAAAAAATCTGTGTGAGGAAAAGTCAATCTCACACAAACCCAACAATCTACGTCTTCCAGAAATTGTTATTCCGGCTTTTGACGGCAATTATTGTGACTACGTTAATTTCAAAAACACGTTCAACGCAGTTATAGCGACAAATTCCATTTCAGAGGTAGAAAAACTTAACTATCTTATATGTTCTATAAAAAAGCCAGCTTCGGACGTTCTAGAAGGGCTCCCTTTGCAAGGTGAAAATTATAAAGTAGCCTGGGATCTTCTCGAGAAAAAGTACAACAACCTAAGAATGGTTGTTAACACGCACATAAAAGCAATTTTTGAACTCCCCACCTTAGTCAAAGTTAGTGACAACATTAGAAGTCTCCACGACGGTTTAGTTAAGCATGTGAGGGCTTTGGAAACCATAAAAAGGCCAATTAGCGATGATATTCTAATCTATTTAATTGAAGCTAAATTAGATTACACCACTCGTATTGATTGGGAGAATCAAATTCAACACGGCGAGCTACCATCAATTGACAAGTTCATCTCATTTTTGGCTCACAAATCACAAGTTCGGGAATCTACACATGAGATTCAGCTCCACACCAGCGTTCTTTCCAAAACTGTTTCTACATCAAACATAAACACATGCATCCTATGCCATTCCATACATCACCTTTTCGAATGTGAAAAATTCTTAAAAATGTCTGTAAATAGACGCCAAGAAGTCATCGAACGAAACAATCTATGCCGAAACTGTCTAAGAAACAATCACTCTACACCAAATTGCCGCATTAGAAGTAGTTGTAAGGTCTGCCAATTAAGACACCATACTTTGTTACACGAACATTTAACCAGCAACAACTTAAGTTCTATCAGTAGATATCATCGTCTTCCTATCCAACAGGTCTTGCTGCCTACAGTACTGATTTATATTCAAAATTCCCATGGCATTAACATTAAATGTAGGGCACTCCTTGATTCCGGGTCGCAATCATCGCTCATCACTCAAGAGCTGGCCCGTGAATTGGAAATCAAAGCGAATAAAATAGAAGTCTCATTAGGAGGAATCAATCAAACAACTTCATTAATTTCACATTCAATCAGTACAACAATTCAGTCTTGTAATTCTTCGTTCAGTACTAATGTCAATCTGTACATCATAAACAACATCACCGCCAATATTCCCGTTTGTTCAATTCCTACAGATGCCTTCAAAATCCCATCTTCAATTTGCTTAGCAGATCCAAGTTTCAACCAAAGCTCTAAAATTGAAGTTCTTTTAGGAGCGGACGTATTTTGGGACATTTTAAAACCAAATCAAATCAAGCTTGGCAAATTTTTACCAGTCTTGCAAGACACCGAATTTGGGTATGCCGTATCAGGGACCACAAATACACAAGGCACAGCTAAAAAATTATGCAATCTTTCTATTCAAGAAGTTGTATGTGACCTCCAACGATTTTGGGAGGTGGAAGAAATCATTGACGAGCACTATATGACAGAAGAGGAAAAACTATGCGAAACTCAATTCATGACTACACACAAAAGAAATTCAGAAGGTAGATTTGTTGTTCAATTGCCATTAAAATTAGAAACCCTTCCACGCTTAGGTAATTCCTACAATTTGGCATTAAGACAGTTTTTAGCCACTGAGAAACGTCTTTCGAGAAATTCAGAATTACAAGCAAATTATGCAAAATTCATTCAAGAGTACAAGTCACTCGGACACATGAAGCCTAGTCTCGCAATCACCAATTCATCTATCCCGACATTTTATTTGCCACATCACCCAGTAATAAAGGAAGAAAGCCTTACAACAAAAATACGCGTTGTCTTCAATGGCTCTGCTAAATCGACAACTGGAGTCTCGCTTAACGACTGTCTATCAGTAGGCGCAACCTTGCAACAAGATTTAACATCAACTTTGTTGAGATTTCGTCGCCATAAAATAGCCCTCTCAGCTGATATAGAGAAAATGTACCGTCAAGTATTGGTGGATCAAGGCCAAACACAGCTTCAGCGCATTTTGTGGCGTGATAGCCCAACACAAACTATAAAATCATACGACTTACAGACAGTTACTTACGGAACATCTTCCGCTCCTTTTCTCGCTGTAAGAGCCTTATTTCAAGCTGCAAATTATGAAATGATAAACTATCCTATAGGATCCAAGGTAATCAAACGTGATTTTTACGTCGATGATTTACTCTCAGGCGCCGAAACAGTGTATGAAGCTAAGCAAATAGTTGATCAGACTGATAGTTTGCTCAAAGCTTATGGTTTTGTGCTGAGGAAATGGACATCTAACAATCTTGAAATCTTTAAAGGTCTACAGCCACAATCTGACAAGATAATGTTTAACATCATTGACACAGCCAAAACTTTAGGTCTTCAATGGAGCCCTTCATCAGATAAATTCAGTTTTACAATTCCTTTGTACAATCATTCTAAAGCTCTAACTAAACGTACTCTGCTTTCTGAAATTGCAAAGGTATTCGATCCTTTAGGGTTGCTTGGGCCACTCATGGTGAAGGCAAAAACACTTCTACAACAACTTTGGACATTAAATTCATCTTGGGACGATTTTGCTCCACCAGCTGTTGCCAAACAATGGGAATCCATACGTAATCAAATAGCTTCATTAAAGTCAATGAAAATTTCTCGTCTCATCATTCCTATTCAACAACCTACCCATGTGGAAATCCACGGTTTTTGCGATGCTAGCGAAATTGCATATGGAGCTTGCTTATATTTGAGGGCATGCAACAACAGCTCATCGTCATGTGTTTTAATATGCTCAAAGTCCAGAGTCGCCCCGTTAAAAACTTTGACAATCCCAAAGCTTGAACTCTGTGGAGCACTTTTGTTGTCCAAACTATTACATACTACTATCCGATCGCTTGAAATCTCCCTACAAGGTGTATATTGTTGGACTGACTCTACAATAGTTTTAGCTTGGCTGAAAGCATCACCCAAGGAGTGGAAAACGTTTGTAGCAAATAGGGTTTCCACAATTCAGCAACTTACAGCAGAATTTATCTGGAATCATGTAAAAACAGCTAATAATCCTGCAGATATACTTTCCCGAGGATGCTATCCTCAGGATTTAATTCATTTGGATCAATGGTGGAATGGACCAGATTGGCTTCTAAATTGGCATGGCTTTCCCTCTGAAGACATGTCGACAGTCCCTCCATTTCCTTTGCCAGAAAAACGGGTTACTATGGCAGCAACTATAGACGTACCTCTTCATTCGAAGTTTTCAAATTTTATTAAGCTAATCCGTGTTATGGCGCATTGCTATAGATTCTACAACAACATTCTGTATAAACTTAAATTGGCTGCATCTTTCCTTACTGGATGTCTTGCATTCAACGAAATTGATAATGCAAAACTGCGTTTAATAAAACAAGTACAGAACCAATGTTTTTCGCATGAAATTGAGATCCTAAGCCAAAACAAAGAATTGCCTTCTTCTAGCCATATTCTTTCCCTAAGCCCCTTTCTTGATAATGGATTATTGAGAGTAGGAGGGAGATTAAAAAATGCGCAAATCCCATATAATCAAAGGCATCCAATTCTACTTCCTAAAAATCATGTCATCACAAATCTCATTATCCTGTATTTCCACGAAAGAGAACTTCACGCCGGAGTTCAATCTACACTCTCGGCCGTTAGAGCTGAATATTGGCCCATTAATGCTCGAGTCAGAGTCAAAAACATTATCAGCAAGTGTATATGTTGTGTTAAGGCCAAACCCATCTTACAAAATAATCTCATGGGAGATCTTCCTTTTGACCGAGTTAACCCGTCCAGACCATTTACGTGCACGGGTATTGACTACTTTGGACCATTAACCATTCGTGAAGGCCATCGTCGCAATTCAAAACGTCGAAAGGTATTTGGTGCTGTTTTCATATGTCTCTCAATCAAGGCTATTCACCTGGAGATAATAGATGATCTCTCTACAAATTCATTTCTTAACGCGCTAAAGCGATTCATAGCTCGCCGAGGCAAGCCATATAAAATATTTTCTGATAACGCGACTACATTTGTCAGCGCCAATCGGGAATTAGCTGATATGTGGAACTTAACTAATGACCAAACCCAAAGGGAAATTGTAAATAACATGGCGAATCTTGGAATTGAATGGTCGTTTATTCCTCCCCGGGCTCCTCATTTTGGAGGCTTGTGGGAGGCCGCAGTCAAATCTACTAAACACCATTTGAAGAGAATTGTCGGAGATGCAATCTTGACAATGGAGGAGCTTTCAACATTAATCTACCAAGTCGAAGCGATTTTGAATTCCAGACCATTGACACCTATGTCATCCGATCCAAACGATTATGAACCCTTGACGCCTGGTCATTTTTTAATTGGAGGTCCTATGACCTGTATTCCAGATCCAGATGTTTTAAATATCCCAATAAATAGGTTAACTCGGTGGCAATTCGTTGACCAACTCAAACAACATTTTTGGCGTCGTTGGTCAAAGGAATACCTAAACCAACTACAACCTCGACACAAATGGAATCGATCCTTTTTAAATCTTCAGTTAAACCAGTTAGTATTAATTAAGGATGAGAGTTACGCATTACGGTGGCCTCTCGGAAGAATTGTTCAATTACATCCAGGAGCAGATGGTCATGTTAGAGTGGTGTCAGTCAAAACTAACAAGGGCATCTACAAACGGCCTGTTACCAAAATATGTCCGTTACCGGTTGAAAGCTCAATCTTTCAACGGGGGGCGGCATGTTAAGCTTTATAATAAGACATAAAATAAACATATGTGATACATACATAAAAATCACGTCCTCCATCATTATTGATTATATAATAAAAATTCATGCATTACAATGTCTTATAATAGTAAGCAATAATTAGCTGATTATGAGCAGTGTATTGTATTAATCTAACACTTTTAGGCTAGAGGTTGTTTTGATTAAATTATAAAATTCATCAAAATTCAACGCCCTAGTTAATAATTTTTCGTGTCCTAGAAGAACCAGAGCATCTTTAAGCAGGTCACTACTAGAAGATTATCCTTCTTAAAGAAGAAAATGTTCACAACTCGACGTTGAAGAGCCAAATAACAAACTTACAGAAAAAATGTTTTAGATTAGAAAACGCATCTAATCATAAATTTAACAAAATTATCAGTAATACATTCTTTTTAATTATTAATTTTTCACATTAAAAAATTTTTGGCTACGTCAATTTTTTTAAATAATGAATTTTTATCAATATTACTTATTTTTATTTTATATCTGAAAAAAAAGGATAATTAAATTTATAAAGCGAGTCTAAAGATTCTAAATAAATATTATCGGTAAAAAATCTATTAAAAGAATCAATAAATAAATTAATAATATTAAAATAAATACTTTTTAATTCACCATTAATATTTAAATTATTCTCAAACTTATGAGTAGAAAATAAATAAAAATCAGAATAAATTAATGTCATATAAAAAATTATTATATATATCAAAACAGTTTTTGAATAAATCTTCTATTTGTATTTCTTAATTGTTTAATTTCTAACAAACAATGGTATATTAATAAAAGTTTTAGAAACATAAATCGTTTTGCATTGAAATTGATTATTAATTATTTTTAATAAATAAAATAATTTTTTTAATAATATATACAAAAAAATAAATTGATGATTATAAATATGGTCAAAAAACCCCGATGCTTCGGCCCTGTGACCTAAAAATATAAAAATAATTTAATTTTCAAACGAGTATTTAATATTTTTATGTATTTTTTTTTAAATGACGTCGTAGTGACCACACCACCGATGGGGCAACAGCCGGGGTATGGTCCCGCATTCTCTAACTTCCTTGATTGCATCATGTTGAAAAAATTTATGAAGGGAAGACAAAATACCAAAATAAATTTTTCCTTCACTTAAAATTTCAAGACAATCTTTTACAGCAAGATGCAATCTGTGGTTAAATCAGTGAATATACGGGGCATGGTGTCCAGTTTTGCTTAGAAACACTTGACCACCTTTATCCCCCATCTTAACATTGTGCGATCAGGTTCTTTGGTTCTAGATTATATTCTAACACAAGAATGTTGACAAGTGAGAAAATTTCTTAGGCATCTTATGAATTGCTTTCACCAATTTAAAGCTTTCTGTTAAATCAAATTTTTCTATATATCTAATAACAACAGAAATAATTTCTGTGTTAGTTTGATCGCTTTAGCGGATGAGAAGTGTTGATGAATGAAAACACTTTTTTAAAAAAGTAAATATTTTTAAAATAATATTTTTTAAATATTTTTGGCGTAGCAAATTTAATTATATTATGTGGAA
The DNA here is from genome assembly GCA_030555515.1 of Acutogordius australiensis. Taxonomy (NCBI): domain Eukaryota; kingdom Metazoa; phylum Nematomorpha; class Gordioida; order Gordea; family Gordiidae; genus Acutogordius; species Acutogordius australiensis. The sequence goes on from CM060242.1 coordinate 9,269,672, forward strand.
GAAAAAATAAAATTTATACGTATTTCTGGGAAGGGGGGAAAGCAAATTTAAATTATTGGGGGGGGGGGGGGGGGGGGGGGGGGGCAAATTTAATTTGAGGGTGGGAGGAAAAGGCAATCAAAAACTTTGGGGGAAGGGGGGGGGGCATGCCCCCCCCCCCAAAGGGGTCTAGAATCGTGCCTGTGTCAAATTAAATTTGCAATATTCATTATTGGTAACTTTTATTAATCTAAGAGCACGTATTTCTCTTTAAGATATTATAAAAATTAAGATCATAGCTTTAAAACTCTTGAGGTTATAGATTTAAAATTGGGGTCCGTATGAACCCCACCATAGCATTCGCGTTACGAATTTCTCACCCTACCATTCGCTGGTCAAACCTCAAGAGTCATAAACCTATCAATATTTTTTTTTATTATTTTTTAAGAAAAATACGTGCTCTTTAATTTTAAAAAAGCTCTTTAATTTTAAAAAAATATAAGTTATCATTATTTTATATTAAAAATTTTATTAACAAAATTTGAAAAAATCTGAATGGGAATTTCTTATTATTTATTTTAATAAATATATCTTGTCATTTAATTAAATATATTTATTAATTAAATTGTTTTATCTACTAATAAGAAAAATTCATGGAAAAACATTAAGGAATATAAATTTATTTTTGGCTATTATTTACTTTAAAAGCTAGATTTTTTATAAAACAAAAAAATAATTCATATTTTTTTTATACAATTAACATTTTATATATTTAATATGTAAAACTATTTAAAAGAAAATCTAAAAAATAAGGCTGCAATTTATTTATTTTAATTTTCCTTGAGGCAACATCATGGTTTATATATTAAAATTTACCATGTCGGGTCCATTAACCCAATAAAATTTTTAACTTCTAAACAGATTTTATTATCAGGCTTGGACCAAATATTTTTTACTAGTTTTGTTTATTATATATTTAAGAAAAAAGTCACAAAAATTTGACCCATAATATATAATATTTTAATAAAAATTCAAAATATAAAAATGTTCTGAAGTCCATTTGTAACTTACATTGCTTGCGAGCTAAGCTAATAAAATACTGTATAAAAATTTATATATTTTCTGAAAAACTGAGAATCATTTAACATTATTTAATTGTAAATATATCACATTAGTTTTGTATTTTATATTGGTTTTAGATAGAGGGGAGAAAAAATTTTTATTTTTAAAAACCTTTATATATAATTATTGGAAACAAAATGCGTTTAGCAAAAATATTGAGGAATAAAAATTTAAAAGAAAATAAGGCAAAAAGAAAAAATTTACAGTTATAAATCATAAAGAATGAATATCAGGAAAAATAGGTTAATCAGAAAGACCAACTTAGTATTAAAAAGATAAAATTAATTTTTGTAATTATTTATTTAAAAACGGAAAAATAAGTTACAATAAAAAGAATTGACAACATATTATAATTATCGTGCTAGGGACGACGATTTATTTGTCCCTTCCTTCATGTAAATATTAAGGATTATAGTATTTAGTAATTGTATTGCTTAAAAGTATTATTAAAATAGTTAACTGTTCTTTTAATGTTTTTAACAAAACTCTGGCTGTTAGTTCTTCTGCAATTTATTGTATATGTTTATGACTGTTCAAATTTGAAAAATTTATAAAATGATTGTTAAACCAAGCCTATCCAATATTTTGAGGAGTTTGTATTATTAATATTATTTAAAATTATCAAAATTCAATACTAGTCATATAAAGGGTATTATTTTTAATTAAAATTTTTAAAATAATTTGTAATGTTCCGAAAATTATTCTTCCTAATTTTATTTTAATAATGCCGATAATTCTTACATATGTAGTTGGAATATTACCGTCAAAGCATATTATCGGGATATACTTTAGTTTGGGTTAAGCAACGCAATGTATTTTATGTAGGGAAAAAAAGAAAGAAATTATTAAAAGTTTGATTATCATTTGGAGGAACCTTTTCAACTTTCGGACTGAAATAAATTGTTCAGCAATGTAAAAAAAATTTTCTTATACAAATTATTAATGAAATAGGGTCAAACCTAATTTTTAACAGTGAATAAAAGTATTACAAAACTGACTAGAATGAATGTTTTTTTCTAGACCAGATTAAGATGTATTAGAAAGGCACAATTTTTATTTCTCCTATGCGAACCATCAACCCGAAGTGTTATTTATTTTAAATTCCATAAAACCTTGTCTGTTTACACATTGAATATTGTTGAAATAAGATAATTACTTACCACTTTATTTGAATCCGACTTTCTCTTATTTAAATTAAACCAGTTTTTATTTTATTTTTGATTTACATAACTTCTCTTTGAATTGCCGTTTTTTCCACTTTACTAAATTAAGAAAACAGAATAAAAACAAACTATTTTTTTTTCCAATAAATTTAAAAAAAAATAATATGCTTGTTTCCGTTAAGTTTTTAAATAAGACTTATATGTAAAAATTATCAAATCATTTGCATTTCAACAATAATTTAGCAACAGCATAATACCAGGATCCTTACCTGAATGAAAATAAACATTAAAAATTAATATACCTATTTCTATGCTCCAGAACTTTGTGATCAAACAAATAAACATGAAATATTATAAAAAATTACCTGAATGAAAATAAACATTAACAAATTAATATACCTATTTCTATGCTCCAGAACTTTATGAGCTAATTAACCATGAAATATTATAAAAATTCTTATTAAGATTTTTTCACATTCATCAGATTAAAGAACTAAAAAATCATGGGTATTTACACAGAAGTTATAAAAAATGTAATTAAATGTAATTAGCCATATTTGGGCTTTCCTATGCCAACTTATTATTTTTTTGCTACAAGCTGTCTCGTTTTTTTTAAACATTGTGCAAAGAGTTTATAATAATCAAAATAAAACGCTTTATTAAAGACGCTAAATGGTAACGCAAAATGCCTTTAAATGAACTTTTTAAAATTGAATAAAGCTATATAGGCCTTTTTGAGGCACTATAAATTTTTGCAAGTCGCTTAATCTCTAACGACCTAAATAAAAAGACGCACTAAAATAATGTATTAGCTTAATTATTTAACCCAAAATTAGTAGATTAAAAATTTAACCATTATAATTAATCCTACTTTATATATTATTCATTTTTCCATCCTATCTTAATAATTTAAATGCCAAAGAGATACATGTTGAGTTAAAACTCAAAAAACATATCAAATTCAACATCTATGAGTTTTAAAAAAGATTTTATATTTTGTCTAATTGTAATTTACTTTTCACTTGAACATGTCTTCTCATATTTTTTTTGTATTTTTTTTTAATTAAAAAATTTTGAAATTTGTTTTAACCAATTACCGTCCGTTTAATTATAATAGATAGCTATAGCGAGTGAAGATTACATTTATTTTTTAATTAATGTAAATTTATTTTGTTATATTTGTAAGTTATTTTTTTGAACAAAAATCCTGTTATTGTAAAACCCAAAATAATTTTATTTTAAAAATTTTCGTTAATTTGCATTTCTTATCAACATCAGCTACTGAAAATATAATTTATGTTTTATTGGAAGCGGACAAATATAAGTGTTCAAAAAAAATATTATTGATTAAGCAAATAAATATATAATACTCTTAAGGCTAAAAAGTATGACCTACTACAATAAACATCATACATATTATTTCAACGAAAAAGTGTCACTCATTCGATTGAACAAATTAACAAATTTCCTAAGCTTTTTTATAAAAATAAAATTATGATGTGGAGGAAACAATAGCTGCGGCTTTTACTAATTTTAAAATGTAAAAAAAAAGATATTTGTTTTTTTAAATTTTTAAAGGCTAATATCAAAAATTAAGAATTAATGTTTTTTGGCCATTTCACAGGTCAACAAATATTAATGTCAGAAACGTGAATTTCATAAAAACATAAAAGAATGCATCCCCATGATGGCCTGATCTCATATATGTTTTTCGATTTTAGTTTCTTCCGTCTTTGGCTCCTTAAATCTGTCTATAACAAAAAATGGCTTTTTTTGACCAAATTGACAGATCTAAATATACCCTAAGAAGAAAAAATTTAAAAATCTTTTTTGCACATAAAAATTCCTTGTAACTTATATTTTATATCACAAATAATAAAAAATAAATTTTATTAAAAAGCTCTTACATCGTCATTTAGATAGTACAAAATATTACGCATCCAAACTTAAATACGACACGATATATTTTCAGTTTTTAATGAAAATATTATTTAAAGTTTTAAATTTAACAGTTTAAATATTGTAAATATGCAAAAATAAATTTTAATATATTTTTGTTTTTGAATCTTATTTGGTTTTTTGACCTTTTGTCTAAATTTTCAATGTTTAAAATTAACTAAGTTTGATTAGAAAAAACGGTAAACCTATTTGATATTCCTTAAGATGGCAGGTTTGATCTCTGTAGTTAACTCATAACTCTCAAAACATTGTTGAGCTGTGTTTAAAAATATGCCTAACAAAAAATTTTCAAAAAATTTTTATATTATAAAAAAATTTCACACTAGCCGCTTTGATGTTAATCAAATACGATCAATTTTTTTCCACATAACTTTCTTCACTAGCTGCAACCGGCAGAAAAACGAGAAAAAGAGTGATAAGAAGGCTTGTATAAATATAAATCTCGCTGATTTAAATTTTAATCTAAGGCTTTGAATTCGTAGACCAGGCTATTAATTATTTTGTTATAAAAATTACCTATATCTTTATAAATGATTTATGTTGACATTTTTTAGATGAAAAAAATAAGCCACCTAAAAATACCATGGAAGAAGTATCAATGCCCGATAAAACTCAATTGCCAAAGACACCTCCATTTGTTCCTTATGGTAATTAAAATTGTATTTATTTTAAAGGAAAAGATGAAATTAATTAAGGTTCAAATAATTACTTTTTTAATTAAAAAAATTAAGAAAATTTATATATTCTATAAGTTAATTCCACCTCATATCGACTTTTTTCCCTTGAAGTCTTTTTGGCTGAAAATTGGTACACTGGTAGGGTCCTTGGGCTAATAAAACCTAAATTTTTTTGATCGGAAGTGATTTTTGACCCGAAAAATTAAAGTCAAGTTTAGACACAAATAGCTCAAAAAACGTTTCTTTATATTTTCTGTAAAATTTATAAAATATAGCCCTTAATAATGTTAATAAATATATGATTACAAAAATTTGGGACCGGCATGACTTTTTAAATAATTTAAAAAATTCAATTTTTTGCCCTAATTTTGGGACATATTTATGCCCTTCACACTATAATAAAATATGCCAATGTGCCAAATTTGACAGTATTAAAAAAACAGGACATATATGCAATTATTTTAGACCATAACAGTTGTATTTATTTGATTATTACTATTATTAAATTTACAATGAAAAAGTGGACCTTAAAGCCGAAAAAAGTGAAAATTTTGCCTGTTTTCAAAATCGACTTTCTGGTTAACCAGCCAACCTTTTTCTAATATTTAACATTCATTTTATAGATAAAATATTGCTTAATAACATGTAATAGCCCCAGCTTTTTTCATTCGATTTTGACGCTTTTTAAAAAAAAATACCAAAATATGCCAAAAAACTGCAAATATTCAGGTGTCAAAAAACTAACGTAGGTTGTATTCGTCTGTGCAAGCTTATTTTTTTATTACTTTTACATAATTGACTAATAATAATTAGTCTATAAAATAAAATTTGCCTGCTTAAATGTTAAAAAAATTTGTATGTATAGAAAATCTTAATAAAACGAGATAGGAATATTACAAAAAAAGAGATCATGAAATCATTCCATTATTTTAATTAAATTTGTAATTGTTATATTATTAAAAACAACATATTCTTGTGTAAAAATTCGTTTTGGAACACATTTAGTTATAAAAAAATTTAGTTTATTGCCCATATCCATAAGCCTATAGAATCAAGTAATAGTGATATTTCCTCGTCTAGTGCGTCTTTATTATAAAACTAAGATGTAAATGGAGCTAAAATTGTTGGTACTTTATTAAGGTCGGTTAGATATATATTGTATGCCTTGCTCTAAATAGCCTTTTCAATATATATTTGGCATTTTTAAAAATTAGTAAAAAAGACTGAATGTCTATATTTTATTTATATAAATTCATTTTTTCCTTTATTCAATAATTTTTAAATTAAACAGCCCCAAAAACATCATATCTGATAATAAAAATATATATATTTGGCCTATTTAGAATATTGGGATTAAACAGATGTTCTTTTTTTTATGATTAGCAACAAACTTAAAATAACCTAAAAAGTCATATAATTTATGAAACATAGTGATATGGTTTTTTGATATTATAAATACATAAAACAAGCCAATTAGGGTTAAACAGCTTAAGATTGTAACGGGCAGAATTAGCTTCAATGATGAATTTTAAGACAAAATACTAAACCCAATTTCATATAAATAAAATATAAACATTCAGTCTTTCTAATTTTTGCAAATGCCAAATATGTTTTTGCAAGGCTATTTAGAACAAGGCATACAATATATATCTAACCGACCAGTAAAGTTTGAAAACCAACAATTTTAGTTCGTTTTATATCCTAATTTCTTAATTAAGACGCACTATACCTATTAAAGAAAGAGGAAATATCACAGTTATTCGATTCCACAGGCAAATTTGTGAGAGTTATTAGCGGAGATCAAACCTACCATCTTAGGGATTCTCAAATCCGTTGACCGTTTTTTCTTATCAAACTTAGTTAGTCAGCTATAAACATTGAAAATTTTGTAAAAAATGCCAAAAAAAAAACAAAAAAATTCAAAAACAAAAAAAAATTGAAATTTTTTTTTGCATATTTACAACAGCTAAATTGTTAATTCAAACTCCAAATAAAACTAAACCAATAATACATCGTGTCGTATTTAAGTTTGGACGCGAAATATTTTGTATTTAAATGCTGATGTAAGAGCTTGATATACTAAAAAGTTTTATTTCTCATTATTTGATATAAAAAATATAAGTTACAAGGGATTTTTATTTGAAAAAAAGATTATTTAATTTTTTCATTTTAGTGTATTCTCAATCTGTCAATTTGGTCAAAAAAGGCCATTTTTTCGATATGGACGGATGTAAGGAGCCAAGGCCGGAAAAAACTTTGAAAAACGAATTAAATATATGAGATAAAGCCATCATGGGGATAAATTCTTTTATGTTTATTTAATATTCACGGTTGTACCATTGATATTTCTTGACCTGTGTTCTATATGGATTTGGGCATTTACCTAAAGTTTTTATAACTGATGCGTTCCTAACGAATTTTTACACAAGAATATGTTTTTAATAACAAAAAATTACAAATTTAATAAAACTAATGAATCGCCATAGGCGTAGGAGAGGGGGGGGGGGGGGGGGGGGTTTGGAGAGAACCCCCTCTCCCAAGCATGCCATATCCCCACCCTTGAAAATTTTTAGTGCATATCCCTTCTCCCCCCCCCCCCCCCCCAACTAAAATACCAAAAAATAAAAATTAAATTACATTTAAAATATGTAGCATTAATATAAAAGCATATTCCATTAATATTTGTTGTGTTTGAATATAATTTTTCATTATAAAAATTCATTACATAATTGTATCATTAATATAAAAATATATTGCATATAATATATCAATAACATAATTTTCTTAATACCATATATGTTTGTTTATATAAACATTATTTATAAAAGTCCTTAATGATTACTCAAATTTTAAAAAGCAAAATTAAGTAACAATTATAAGAATCAGTAGATTTCAAACTAAAACTCTAGCCCGCACTATTCCGCCGAAGGCGGCAAATATTCCCCCCCCCCCCCAAGCTTTACAACTTGCTACGCCCTTGGAGCCACTACAAAAAAACTATGACCACTGATTTAAATATGATTTGCTGGATTATAGGAAGGGATGTATTATTAAAAAAAATATATAATAAAAAACGTTATTTTATGAAAATGATTTTTTATGATTCTAACATATTAATAACGGGCTATAATTAGAAAGACATGTTTCATCTAATATGTTGCAATAAATTCCATAAAGGAGGAATATAAAAGTGAGTTATCATAAACATGGTGAAGCAGAAATTTGGAAAGCCCCATATCAAAATACAGAAAATTTGGGAAAGGTGACAATTTTATAGGACAATTTATAAACCCCAATAAACATTAAACCACAAAATTAAAAAATCCTTATAAAAGGCATATTTGGGCATGTTAAGAAAATTTTTGATTTTTAAGGGCGTAAATATATATTGGCATGACATGAGCTTTTAAAAAATTCTAAAATATAAAATATAATTAAAATTTGACCAAAGCAATATTGTCCTTATATGAGTTCATACCCTTAAAAATTGGTTTGATGGAGTTGTAGATTAAAACCATTTTGCAAGCAGAAACTTTTTCATTGCTTTTTTTGTCATTTTTTCGCTATCGACCTAGGGCACGTGCAAAGTGAGTTTTTATTTTCGTGAAATTTTCAAAATTTTGAATAATGTAATAAAACGCAAATTTTTAAAAATCTCAAATTTAGTTTTAACACATGTAATTTCTAGAATAAAAAATTTTTTTTAAAATTAAAAAAAATAAAATTTTTAAAATTTTCAAAATTTTACGAAAATAAAATTGACTTTGCATGTGTCCTTAACAACATTTTCAATGTTCTTAGAAAATTACATATATTTTAACACTATGTAACTTGATGTGGTGTCCCAAAATCTAAACTATTTTAAGATATGTTAGCGATATGGCCTGTAAACTGCAAAAGTAATATTAACTAATGCCAACTTTTTTATGGCATATTTTGTGAATTCGCGAAACTGTTCATGTCATGTTTTGTTATAACCCGCAAAAGCACTGTGATTTATATTTATAATAAATTTAAATTTGTGACTATTTTCATTAAAACTAGTAATTAAAATTTGGTCTAGGTTAATAACAAAATTAATTTATAAAAAATATCGTATAACTATACTTAATTTTAATGTTAACAATGAAATAGCCTCAATGCATCTTAAAACTGGAAAATTGCCTTACCTTTTAAATGTTAATTGAATATTATTTTAAGTATTTGAATTGTTTAATTATATTAGGATTGAATTTTTTTTCTGTGATTAAAATTTATTAAAAATAATTTTTTATTATATATTTTAAATAGACCTAAAACACAATTTTTTAATAATTATATAGTTTATTTTAATGTAAAATTAAAAATAAACATTTTTTAGATTCCTACTTTGTGTGTAATTAAATTTGCTATATATTTTAAAGCTAACTTTTGTACTTCATGAAAGTGCACGTATACTTCTTCAAAATATTAAAAAAATAACCAATTCTCTAAACTGTTAATCCGCAAATGATAGGGAAATTTGTAACGCGAATGCAACAGTGGGGTCCATAAGGATCCTGATTTAAACTTTTATAACTGTAAAAGTATTAAAGATATAAATTTTATTTTTTTATTATTTAAAAAAAATACGTGCTTAATTATAAACTAACATATAAATAATGTATATTGGAAATTTCATTTAGCACAAAGTAGGAAAAAAATCTAAAAAATTGTAATTTTTTCTATATTACATTAAATAAATTTGTCAATAAATAAATTTTATCAATATAATTAATTAAATCGTGTTTTTAGTTCTTGTAGAACACTTTAAAAAATATTCATGAAATAAAAATATTTAAGAATAAAAAATTATTTTTGGCTATTATACCAGGCCCGATTCTAGATTTTCCAATTTAGGGGGGCAAAAAAAACTCGTGGGAAGGGGGGCGGGGGGGGGGGGGGGGCAGAAAATATTTTTTTGCCGCAATATACATATACACCATTTGAATCCATATCCAAACTTTTAATTATTAAAAATATGGCTTCACAACTAGACGTTACAAATAACAAACAACGCTTCTTTGTAATCATAAATTTAACAAAATCGTTAACACGTTCTTTGTAATTATTAAGTTTTTTTATTAAAAATTTTTTTGCTACATCCTTAAATATTAAAATTTTATCAAAATTACTCATTTTTAAGAGTTGCTCTAATTCATTTATATCTAAAAAAATGGAGAATCAAATTAAACAGGGGAATCTAAAGATTCTAAATAAATATTATCTGTAAATAATCTATTATTAAATGAATCAATAAATATATCAATTACATTAAAATAAATACTCTTTAATTTATCATTAATATTTATATCATTCTCAAATTTATAAGGAGATAATAAATAAAAATAAGAAACATCTTTAGGTTTAGTTTTTCTTTTATCTATAAATAAATCATTTTAAAAAAAGTATTATATATATCAGAACAGTTTTTAAATAAATCTGTAAATGTATATGTATTTCAAAATTGTTTAATTTCTAACAACAATGGTGTATTAACAGTTTTAAAAACATAAATTGTTGCATGGGTTATTAATTACTTTTAAAAAATTAAATAATTTTTCAAATGAATTGAACTTGGATTTCACTTTCTAACTTTGATTTCGGCTAGATATAGAACTCAAACGTATAAAAGCTAGGAATAAAAGATATATACACACAATATATATTATTTTACTTTGAATAAAATCTTAACCCAAACATCCAATAGTAAGTTGGATTTTTTTAGTTCATTACATTGAGGCACTCACATACTTTTCATCATTAGAATTGATGAATCCATACTGACCCCAATAGAATTTCTAATATCACGAATATTTTTATGAGACCAAAATTTAATTAATAGTTTTGTTTATTATATATTGAAGAAAAAATTTAAGTACATAATATATATTCTAAATTAAAAATATGCTGGGGTCCGTATGGACCCAACAGTGCTAATCGTAGGTTGAATCGGGGAATAAAGTGGCCAAGTGCCCTCATGAATATTTGCTAGTAAAATTTCTGACTGATTGCTTAAACATCAAAACGTTCTTAATACATTTTTTAACAAAGCGCCAGATATTTAATGTAAATTGATCAATCCCACAATCATTTTTAATATATTTATAGCAAATACAGATATATTCAAGCCTCAACATAATGCTACAAGATTCACAATCCCAATAGTAAAATTTTTACACTTATTAAACAGTATAATCCAAAATATTTCTAAGAGAAATCTTTCACTCACTATTATTGATGTAAATATTTTTATTTAAATTTATTTGTTACTAATTAGGTTGTTTGGGTTGCATATGGAATTCAATAATTATATTATTCAATTGGTTACCAAATAAATAATATTAATTTTGCAGAGGCTTAAAAATGAGGTAGAACAAAAAATTCTTGGTTGCTTGTTATTCTTGCCGTTTTTATTATGTAAAGAATAAATACTAGGTCAAGGAATAGGTGGGTAAGGAGAAAATTTTATACTGTGGAATGTGAAAAGAGTTACACAGGAAAAGAAGTTTATTTATATATGGGCGCTTTCAAACTCGTCTTTTGAGAAATTTTAAAAATTTTAAATTTTTTGAAATTTTATTTTTTTGCAAAATTTTTTAAAAACTTTTTTCTTAAAAAAACTATATAAAATAACGAATGGCGACTTTTTGTAAAAGCGTTCAATGTTATAAGGTAAAAGTTTTAAAATTCTTCAAAAAATGAAATGAGGCGGAACGCGCCCTAAAAAGGTAAATTAAAAGTTAAGATGTGTTTTACTTTAAAAATTTTACATTTTTTTTATTTATTCTTAATGGGAGAGGCCTAAATATCTTAAAAATAAGGTAGACCACATCCGAATGATAATAGCCTATGGTCTGATTAAATAATAAACTGAAAAATTAATTGTAATTTCTCATATCCTCATTGGCGTAGGAGAGGGGGGGGGGGGGGCATGCATGCCATATCTCCACCCAATTAAAAAATTTTTTGTGCATATACCCCCCCCCCCCCCCCAAACTAAAATACTAATTAAATAAAAAATTAAATTACATTTATATTCAAATATTTAACTTTAAAATCTCCCTTCCCCTCAAATTAAAATACTAGTTAAATAAAAATATTAAGATAATTTCCATATTTTTGAATAATTGTTGCGCTCTAAAAAGAACAGCGACGTATGCAGAACCTTTTCTAAAGAGGGGCAAGAGATTTCTAAAGGGAGCATAGGGCCACCATATAAATCAATTAAAATCAAAATAAAAATTATGTCTAAAAAATTACTGAATTCGGCCAAAAAACGCAAAATTTCCGAAAAGCGGCGAATTACACGTTAAAACTTCATAGAACTAAGCCCGCACTATGCCGCCGAAGGCGGCAAAAATTTTTTTTGAAACCCCCCCCCCCCCCCCCCCCCTCCCAAACTTTACAACTTGCTACGCCCTTGCACATCCTTATACTTAACATATTTTGATTAGCCTCCCGGAAAAAAAATTCCTCAACTTCCTCCAAGCTACAGGACTTCAGATGTGGAATCAAGTTTAGATTTAGTGAGGAATAAGCAAGTAATTATTAGAAATTTAAATGTTTTAAAATAATCATCTTTTGGTTTGTTTCAGACATAAAATAGTTCCTTGCAACATATTTGCTTCTGTGCCATTTTTGTTTAACATTTCTGTTAATAATAAGTATTGATATTAAATGTGTTTAATTCTCTGGGTATTTAATTTATATTTGAAAATAAGTATAAAATTTTGTAATTTTTTACTAATTAACTCCAAAATTTCTTATAAAATTAAAATAATTTCGATCAACTAATTATACTTAAGCAACTCCATGCTATCATTATAAATTAGCCATTTCAAAGCCATCGGCCGCTTCCCAGCTATCATAGCACAAGTCAGGATTCAGGAGTAGTTGTGCGAAATAATCAAGTAAAAGAGTATTACAAATGTTTACTTATGGTTTTATATTTGATGCCCTGCATTTTTAAATAAGTATAAAGACGTTTAAACGAACTTCCTAAATTTTATTTTTCTTAGCATTTATTTATTATGGTAGCGGGCCTAAAAATCTTACAAATAAGGTGCAGTCAACATTGAATGATAATTGAGTGTGATGATTAAATAATATATATTTGAAAAATTTATTAAATTGTGTGATTTCTCTTATCCTTATACACCGTTTAGCAATATTTTTTAAACTTGATTAGCCTCCTGGGATAAAATATCCCCAACCTCCTCCAAGCTACAGGACTCCAGATAATGAGTTGAGATTAGATTTAGTGAGAAATAAGCAAGTAATTATTGATAATTTAAATGTTTTAAAATAACTATTTTTTTTTGTTCAACATACCCTAAATATAGTATTCCTTGCAACATATTAGCCTTTGCAATTTAACGATTTTGTTAGTAGTAAGGTATTTATATTAAAGGTGTATAATTCTCTAATTTATTAAATTTGTCATTAAGTATAAATTTTGTAATTTTTTACTATTTTCCTCCAAAATTTCTTTTAAATAAATTAAAATGATTTTGATCAACTAAATGTAATTAAGCAACTCCATGTAATCATTATAAATTAGCCATTCCATCAGTCGTTTCCCAGCTATCATAGCACAAGTCAGGATTCAAGAGTAGATTATGTGCCAAATAATCAAGTAAAGAGTTTTATAAATGCTTATTTATGGTTTTTTTGATTGGCCATGGCTTGGTTAAGTATAATATAATTTACGTTTAATCAAGAGCATTTTGTAATGACGTTTGTTTAATAAAATGCTCTTGATCTACAAACATTGTTTTAAATTTGTATAAATTTAAATTTTAAAAGGCACGGCCATTGATAAGAAAAATACCTAATCATAAGCTCTTTCACGATCCCGGGTTTGTGAGATTTATCAAATTAAAGCAAATGCTATATATATGACATTTATCCATTTGGAAGAAAGTTTAAAAAATTACTAATTTATAATAAAATTAGTAATTAAAATTAATTAAGTTTTTAGCCTTAATAAACGAGCGAGCTCACCTATTTAAGCTTAAACTCTTTTCATTACACAGGTCAACAAATTTTTGAGAGTTATGAGCTAACTACGGAGATCAAACCTGCCATATTAGGGATTTTTAAAGAAGTTTACCGTTTTTTCTAATCAAACTAGGTTAGTCAGCTATAAACATTGGAAAAAAAAATGCCAAAAAAAACAAAAATTCAAAAACAAAAATAAATTGAATTTTGTTTTATGCATATTTACAACAGATAAACTGTTTAAACTTCAAATAAAATTATTAAACCCGATAATTTATTGTGTCGATTTAAGTTTAGACGCGAAATATTTCTATTATCTAAATGCTGATGTAAGAGCTTTATGTATTAAAAAATTTTACTCATTATTTGAGGTGATTTATATAAGTTACAAGGAATTTTATATTAAGAAAAGATTTTTAAATTTTTTTGTTTTAGACTCTGTTATAAAAGGCCATTATGGACGGATGTAAAGAGCCGAAGCTGGAAGAAATTTAAAAAAACGAAATATATATATGATGTATATGGGAATACTTTTTTGTTTTCATAAAATTTACGATTGTGCCATATTGAAATTTATTGACCTGTGTTATACGGTAAATTTATATAAGCTGAAAAGTTAACTAGTGTTATTTACCAACCCGTTAAATTGTGGTGTCACCACCTACAACATAAAACTTATTTATCAATTAAAATTAAAAAAAAAGATCGCGCAGGAATTAATAAATAAAGTCTAAATACCCACTAATCACACATTTTAATAAACTGTTATAAAAATAGTACTTAATAAATTAAACAAGCCTTCAGTTGATTTAAGTGTGATAATGCCGGTTTGACCTTAAAACGGTCATATACATTTAAAAGTAGGGTTTTAGGTAAACTCGAATTAAATATAAAATCATAACATTGATATTTATTATTTTATAATATGATAAATGTCAAACTTCATCAGATCATTTATTAGAAATTATTAAAAAAATAAAAATATATAAAAAGTTTAGATATCAATCAATGAGAATATTTGGTCTCATAAAAAAATATTTTAAATCTTAAGAATATTTGACCATATTGCAAAACTAACAATTTGTTTGCTAAATAAATATTCCGGCGTATTTGAACGCTGAGGTTAAGTCTAAACATACGGCCAACGTATATGCGTTGACTGTGACTATTTGCTAAAAAATATTCCATAGGATATAAACGTTGAGGTCAAAATTTATGCTCTCCAGCGGAAGATCCTAACGTTATTGAGGAGTGCCTTAATCATAAAAAGCTAAATTAAGCGTAACAGCATAACGCATTTTGTGTTTATTGTAGGCCTGTTAACAAGACATGCCTTCTGGTACAAGTTCTAACAATGTCTAATATCAAAATTATAGTCACAAAAAAATGAATTTTATTTACTTCAGATATGTCGTTTGACTTTAATTTATACATATTTGAAAGAGAAACACTAAGAATTCTCTTAAAAATAAAAACATACCTTCGTTCTTTACGTAGTGTTAACATGCTCCTACATCGAATTATTTAATATTAATAAAAGTGGAGAGAAAACATTATCGGAATAGCGATAAGTTAGAATTTTCTGAGTTTATAGTGACTTACTTATTTGATAATAAACGGTAAAAGGAATTTTAAAATCATTAAGATGGCAGGTTTGCTCTATGTAGTTAGCTCATAACTCTCAAAAAAAATTCTCTGTGTTATGCAAATAAAGCTGGTTAAGTTAATTAGTATATTTGATTCTGTTTTTTTTTATTATAATTGGTAAAGCTTTTTTAAACTTAATTGACAACATAGGTTCGTGTATTTGGTATTAGGTTGCCTATACAAATTGGTCCATAAATGGATTATCTTAATTAATTTTAATAAAATTTAAAAACATAAGCATTTATTACTTTATTTAGGTTAAATTTAAGCAAATGCAATTAAGCCATCCACATTAGATATAAAAAAAATTGCTTTATAAAGTAAGACATTTTAAGGACATGTTTGTTGGATGTCTATAAAATCTTTATTAAATAAATCTCTTGGCAACACAGATTAAAATTCATTCTAACATTTGAATATTTAATTAATAGCGTTTGGTACGTCCAGAATGAAAGGATGATATTGGACATGCCATCGACAAATTAACTTATATTGTTATTAAATATATTTTGGTGGGAATTTTACATGTTTTTAAATAAAACAATTAAGCATAAACTACTTAAATAAACGTTTATTGGGCTTCCTCAAATAAACTCTATATACTAGGTGCAGATCTAAAACAATTATAAAAAATTTACGAAGAAAAGCATCGTCATTATTATAATGGTGCCTTATGTATTTTGGAGCTTTTGCAATAAGCTTAAACACTAAAATATTTTTTTATTTGGTATTATGTAGCTAACCTCAATGTTATTTTACGAATAAATTAAAAAACGACACATTAAAAAAATTATATGGTTATAATTCTAAAAAACACAAAACTATTTTTTAATGTTTTTTAGTGCCATTTGGTTGGCGTAATTTTATTTTACTAATTCTTAACCTGCGGAAATATTGACACAGACAAATTTAAGGCATTTTATTTCTGGAAGATTACACCATATAAGTACAATTGTTTCAAGCCCAAATTTTTAACTTTTGATTAAAGAGGTCTTTAAAGCTTTGGACTTTTCTATTATATTACCTTGCCTAATATTTGTCTTAGGGGACCGTTACCATGCTTGAAAATGAGAATTTTTATCGTCTTTTTGAAGATCCTTAAAATTTTAGGGGTTATATTTGCTGCAAAGGTTTGATATTTAGCCAATAAAATCTGCCCTTTACCTTCCAAATTATTAAGTATATTTGCTTTGTCAGGTGGCTTGTCAAATCACCGTTATTTATTTGGTTTTAGAAAACATACTTTCACATTCCTCCTTTTTTGGGTTCATTGTGATAAGTTTCATGATTTAATTGTTTCTTATATCCCGATATAACATATATGTTAGCACATTTTAAAATCCATTACAATTCAAGTAGGGAAACTTTTTTATTTATCATATTTTTCTTTTAATTTAACCTTTATTTATACCATCTTACATTTTATCTAAAAAAGGTTATAAAAAAGGGTCGACGTATTAGTTCTTTCAGTAGGGGTCCATTTACCTGTCAGGTAAAAATATTTTACACGATTGGAGAATATTTTGACTAAATATATGGGCAGCGCTTAAGGCATACCCAATACATTTTTCCCCCATTACCCCGTTAATGTTAATTCTTTTTTTTTTGGAAACAACAATTTGAATTTGGACCGTAAACTAATTATTTAGCATTTTTAACATTAAGAATATAGCATTCCCCTCATTGGCAATCATAGCAATTCATGGTCCTAATCAATTAACACAACGAACTAAAATGTTATTACTCTAGAGGGAATTACTTTTACACTCTGTATCCTTGGTCTTGATTAACATCAATTGAATTGATGTGTTTTGACATTCAATAATATTAAGTTTTTATTCACTCGCTTGATGGAAATCTAATAATCGGCATACTAAAACGATAAACCTTGTTTATCCATGTTAAAACTACTAACTAGGGTGTGAGACATTAATACGACTTTTTTTGCTTTCAACGGTTGAGGCTGTATTTATTTCCGATAAATAGGCCAGTGCCAACCAACAAAGCATGTGGTACTCTGAAAGGGATTACGTCACTATTAGACCAGGCAGAAACTCTACCCCATTATCTTTGTTCCGTGGATCGTCATGCTAAACTCGTTCCCGTCTATTTATTTAAGCGTGCCTAGCCAGTACACAATCCCCGTCACCGTTTATCGGTTTTTCAGATTTTTTCTTGGGAGTGTCTTACTAAGGATCGTAGATCAGTCACCCACCTTATTTACATGGTCATGAAAATGCGACGGTTACGTGCAGGAAGCGCCCTTCAAATATCATTTCGTTAAAAACTATAAAAATTATAACCCGGGGGTGCTCACCCTGGCTCAATTTATTAAATAGGCTCTAAAATCACACCTAGACTTTCTCAAGACCGTCCCTAATTCTGAACCATATTGGGCAAACGTAAGAGTAACATATTTGATTGTTACCGTCAATTAGTTACCCCTACGCTTTTTATGACTTTAACGGCTTCATTGGTCTTTTCTTATTCGCTCATTCAATTTTAAACAATCACTTGTTCACGTTAAAATAGACTGCCTGTTTGTCATGCCACTCTCGGGCCAACATGGTTAATGAGGATCCCTACGCGCCTCTCTACTATTTCAAACTCATATAATCCTGAATATCCTAGGTAATAAAACACGAAGTCCTTGCGATAAATATTACGTATTCAATTGTTTTAAGAGGATAATCGAATATTTTGAGAGGATTAAATTTAAGCACCGGGGTAGCTTTGACGCATTACATTTTGTGGTTGAATGATGAGCCTGAGAAACCATTACATGAATCTACACACCTTACACAATATCGATAACCTAATAAGCGTGCTAACTCTAGCCCTTTTGTTAAATTCCAAATCCCCAAGCACACGTTTACAGGTTAACCTCACAGCACTAAATGTCGATTCCATGCACCTTTTTGGCCGATGCCCGCTACTTTCTAATTCTTATGCCTTTCACGGGTACTCGTCACGTCACGTATCACTAAAGTATATAAAGATGCACTCTTCGTTAGAATCGCAAAAAAATATCGTTCTATGCAGCATTTCCTTTCCGCTAACAATTGCTTGAGCTACAACTATTACTTTGATATAAGCTCGGGTTATTTAAGCCTTGTATACAACTCCGTCGTATTATAGGTATGTATGAACCCTTGTAACCCTTAAATAATTTACAGGCTAATATGAACATCCAATTATAACGGACCCATAAACGTATACATTTACATTAATAAATCTAATTGAGGTATGGTATGCAACGTTCAGTTATGACAATAGTTGCGAATGCAGTCGTGACTATGCCCGATACATTATATCGCGTAAGTATCAAGCCAATTACAAAATAGAGATGTCAGCACAAGGTTGCCTGAATTTTTTTACGTCAGCCAGTATCAAGTTGCCATATATTTTAACCACTTGGCTCCATGAGTGAGCCCGCCTTCTAAAATCAAAATCAAAACTTACATGTCCTTTCCTAATAATCAACTGACATTTGACAAATGGTTTATTAGGCAAATATGAATCAAGGCATAGTAGTCTAGAGCAAATCACACTCGCAGAATTTATTGCTTGGTACAATGCCAGCCATTTAGCTCTGAAAAATAAACTTCGAAAATACCATGCGTCATTCGGTGGCGAGGTTACAATTAGTTAGACACTATAGAATACAGTCGTGAATTGTAATAATACATTACTCTTTCCGTAATGAACATGCGGATGTATTATTCGAAGAGAACTATCTTGCCATTTACGCCGCTCACGAAATGGAATTGCCTGCTTGGTGTATTATTATTTATAAAAAATCGAGGAAATATTAACACCATGCGAAGCTTGCATTGACAAGCCTGCCGAAATACGGGGCCACCACTACAATGCATTCGACGACACATATAGGCTTGTTTGTCGTTGAAGATGCTGATAATTATAGTAGCACATTAACGGAGATGCCTTTGATTCTGCGAAAAAAAAAATAAAAAAATTAACATGGTAAGCAAAAGCGAGTCTTTCTCACCGTCCGAGAATATTGTAATCAAATGCGTCACCAACAAAGCACAACGCGATTTGATTTTAGAAGTTCTACATTGACTGTTTCTACCAAAATTATGGCCTATTTGAATATTTTTTACGGGTCCTGCCGGATGTAGTAAAACTTACACATGAAACTCCTTATGGAGTCCTCGCTCTGGCCCCCAAACTGGTATACATAATATGGCTATAGCCATTGTGGGAGTTATTCGGAATACAAAACATCCCGCTTTAGCTCGTATCTTAGCTCCGAAGCCTCTCATTGTTTACTGCTTTGCAACCTTTAGAGACTATTTTTTGATACGTCAGTGGTAAGTGCGAATATGTTGTCCATTATACACAGCCGTAGTAGCTTGGTGTGGGAGAATTGTGATGAGATGTTTAACAATTTATTTTGCACTGGTGATTTACGACAACTACACCCGTTTCGCTACCCACATATGCGCCCTAGCCCAATATTCTAGGTAACGCATTATAACATTCTATCAAACTATATTTGAATGATGAGGATATGTAAAGTAAAAATCCTCGTATGCCGGACTCACCCATGAAGAATTAGAGAAATAGCCATTTTTATACATCCAGCTTTGGAACGCGTTAATTTTAAATCTGGAGGTCCACAATGCCAAAAAACTCAACACGCCCTCCGCACATATGCCGGCAATTGACATTTAAACTGATCCTAAGGAGGCCCCAAATTCGTACGAAACGAAAAGCCATAAACCAATTAAAAAAATCATAAAGTATATATTATTGATTATATTTAACCCTATTGAAAAAAGAATTATGTAATAAGAATTTTGTATAATTTTAATATTTTAGCCATTTATATAGGCTCAAGATGGTTAATTTATTTAATCATATAACCAAAAACAAGATGAATAGGTTTTTGAATATATCAACAGAAAAAAAGGCTAGATTTTTCATATATACTTTGATATTCATATTTACCAATTAAAATATATCATAAATATAAAGATTTATTTATAACCTATGGCATGTATGAATTAATGTTGTTTGCTTATTATTGACACATAAAATATTTAAATGTATATATGTCAATTGTAAAACAATATTAAGAATCATATGTTCGAGTTCGGAATAAAATAAGATTGTTTATTTGATATATATGGTTTATCAGGAATAATAATATGAACAAAAAAAAATAATTTAAATATAATAATATTTTGAGAATATAAATCTCCTTCGTGAAGAGAAAATTAAAAATAGAATGGATTGAAATGTAATTATAATACATTTTTATATTTAATGGATGCGGATTATTTTTTATAACAAAACTTTCTAAAAAAAATTTTTTAAATTATTTTGTTCAACATTAAAGATTTTTGGAGTAAGATTTAATGAATGCGAGGTTAAAAGGTGATGTTCTGCTAAGTAGATTTTAATAATTGGTTGTTATTTATAGCAGAATCGTGTTCTTTAATTTTTATATATTACAATTGAATTTATAGACACAATTAGATAATTTCGGGTGAAAAGTTTGTTTTATGAAATTATAAGATTTAGTGGATTTAAAAAATACATTGGTATGTTTTTAATTGTGGCGTACATTGTGGCTAATAATTACGAATATACAATAAAAAATTCTTTTATTTAAGGGAATAAAATTATAAAATAAAAAGGTTTTAACTTCATTTAACGTTGTTTCACTTTACACCTCAGGGCACGTGCAAAGTGATTTTTTTTTGGTTAATTTTAAAAATTCTGAAAATTTTAAAAATTTATTTTTTTTTAAAAAAATTTTTATTTCAGAAAAAGCATTTTATATGCATATATTAAGTTTGGCAACTTTTTAAAAATTTTACGAAAATAAAAACTCACTTTGCACCCTCAATAACACCGACTATAGCTATTAAAGCTATCGATTAGTTTATATCAAAAAACTTAGGTTATTTTAATATTTTAACTATTGATACATATTAATAGCCTTTGCAATAGAAAATTCGTTTTTACAATCTAACAATATATATAACAAACAAATTTCTAGTTTGCCAATGGGTTCTCCTTGGTCTTCCCATCTCTCGTTTAAATATTGATTGGTCTTTAATCATTAGAAATTAATGTTTTTGTGACATGTTTGCAAATTTAAAATTGTAAATTTTCTCATAAATTGTGCGGGGCCTTTATAAAAAAATTTAATTTTAAGTAGGCCGTAATTATTTTATATTATAGAATAAGTTCCTAGCACATTACACTTGACATTTGAACTTGAGTTTTTTTGTTAAAACCATTAACATGGTGTCCAACGTTCAAAATATATTTTATTATGATAAGACCTCAAAAATCTCGGGCCTTTTCTCCTTTCTATCGGCTTTATTTCCAAGCCACGAGGTTTCTCACTTTCCTCATGGCTTTTGCACTGTTCACTTTCTTTTTAAAGTATCGGTTAAACATGCTTAAATGTAAAATGACATTAGCACAGAGAATAGCTTAATTCTTAATTTGGGTTTAAGTCATAAAAGTCAAGGTGTTTTTACTTTAATTGTAACAAAACATTACTTTTTAAAGTTTGGTAGTCGGTATGAAAGCAAAATCTATGTTTTAACTTGATATATTCCTGTTTGGGTATCAACATAAGTAACATTTGTTATTTTAGGTATAGATAAAAAGAACCTTCTAAACAAGGTCTATGTGTATCCTTAAACACTTTCTCCTCCAAGACACCAGTGCACGAAGGTTTGATGGGATTGATAATTGCTTTGCAACGCATGGTAAAGGCCTTGTGAAGCTGCCCGGCAAACTTGCTACTACAAATGCGTAAACATTTTAATGATAAATCCAATTTGGCGAACTTCAAAAATCAATTTCAGCACTGTAAATATGCGGAAATTTTATATTCAAAAAAAATTTTTCTGCAAAAAAGTATATAAGTAGAAATTCAATCGAACAAAATTAAATACGGGATTAAATTTTGATTAGAGTTTACAGAAAAAGCATGTGATTAGGTTAAAAGGCTACAACTTAATTGTTTTGAAACTAAAAAATTTTGATTCACAAATTACATATTTTGTTATTTAATAAACAACATACCCAAATTCGCAAAATAAACATTTAAAAATTTAACTGATTATAATTTTCTTAAGGGCTAGCTTCCCCCCCCCCATGCCTTTAAAATATTCACTTTTTTGTGGTTAAATATTAATAAAACAAAAATTTAGTTTTTTTAATTGGGAATAAAAAAAGAAAATTTATGAATACATTGAAGTTATATTTCAAAATTACATCTAAGCATGTGAGATTCATAGAGACCCCATTTAACTTTTAATTTCTTAACATTTTACCTTATTGCACTTCTTTCCTAATAAAGAAAAGTAAGCCTGTAACTTTCAACAGCACTCATTTATTATTTTATATATTTGTTATTATGGTATTTGAAATGATATATGGTCAATTCCACCTCAAATCAACATTTTTTCCTTCAAGTCTTATATTTACCTGAAAATTGATACACTGGTAGGGTCCAAGAGTGCTAATAAATCCTAATTTTATTTCGACCATATTATTGACTAAGATGTGAGCAATATTTTTTTGCAAAACAAAATGGCAACTTTGCGCGTTTGTATCATAAAAATTATTGTGGCTATATAACACAGGTCAACAATTTTTTGAGAGTTATGAGTTAATTACAGAGATTAAACCTGCCATCTTAGGGAATATCAAAGCCGTTTACCGTTTTTCCTAATCAAACCTAATTAGTGAGGTATAAACATTGAAAATTTTAGAAAAAAGGTCAAAAAAAACAAAAATATGAAATTTTATTTTTGCATATTTACAATAGTGAAACTGTTAAATATAAACTTCAAAAAATATTTTTATTATAAATAATACGTCGTGTCGTAATTTAGTTTGGACGCGACATATTTTGTATTATCTAAATGCCGATGTAAGATCTTGATATATTAATAAAATTTATTTCTCATTATTTGTGATTTTAATAAGTTATAAGTATTTTTAATATGCAAAGAAAATTTTAATTTTTTTCTCTTAAGGGTATATTTAGATCTGTCAATTTGGTCAAAAACGGCCATTTTTCGTTATGGACAGATCTAAGGAGCCATAACCAGAAGGAACTAAGAAAAAAAATATATATGAGATTAGGCCATCATGGGGATGCATTCTTTTATGTTTTTATAAAATTCACGTTTATGACATTGATATTTGTTGACCTAATTTTTATTATTCTAAAGATAGTAATGTGGGATACCTAAGCGCAAATTGCTAAAAAAAATTTTAAGTTATCAATATTAAAGTCAATTATAATATAAATAACTCAAAAAAATAAAATTTTTTGAAAAATTTATAAAATATTGCCCTAAATAATATTAATAAATATATAAATTCAAAAGTTAGGGACCGGCATGACTTTGAATGCAAAAAAATTAATTTTGCCTCTATTTTAAGACATGAGGCTCTTTATATTTTAGAATATACCAATGTGCTAAATTTGATACTAAAAGGCAGAACATAGGGGCAATTACGTTACACGTAGTTTAATAAATTTAAATTATACTATTTTAAAATTTACAATGAAAAAGTGTACCTCAAAGCCGGAAATAGTGTGGTTAGTATACAAATTCGACTTTCTGGTTAACCAAACCTTAAAATATTTAACATGTGTATTATAGATAAAATATTGTTTAATAACATATAGTAGTCCCAGCTTTATTTATTGGATTTGGACCCTCATAGAACAAAAAAACCAAAACTTGCCAAAAAACAGCGAATTTTAAGATATCAAGAAACTAACGTATTTATTCGTCTGTGCAAGCTTATTTATTACATTTGCATATTTAAATAGGGATTTTCAGAACCTAAATCACAAATTGCCTGTTTAAGTGTTATATAAGTGACACGTTATGTAGAGCATATCTCAAAAGAACGTGATAGAAAAATTACAAAAAAAGAGTATAAAATGATTCCAACATTATAAATTTTTTTTAAAATTAACTAAATTATTTAAAAAAAAATGTGTAAAAATTTGTTAGGTACACATTTAGTCATGGGGTTAATGCCTATCCATGTGCTTATAAAATAAAATAATTGGGGAAAATTTACGTTATATAGCAAAAATATTTGTATAAAATGCATTTCCTAATTTAAAAGGATCATAAGTTGTCGGCTTTACCTTTGGCCTAGGTCTCTAATAAATGCTGCCTTTTAAGATTTATGTCTGGACCCACTTCACACCTCTTAATCGTCCATTCCTTAGGTTGAAGAATTTTCCAGTTAAAAATTTTTTCCTTTCCATAGGATAGTATTGAGAAAGATTATCTTATTTCTGGAAGAAGGAAACATTTTTATGAGAAAACAGAAAAGCAAGTTTTTTTGGCTAAACTTTAGACGAAATAAATTTTTAAATATATAGTTTTCAAATTTACCTCTTAAGTTTTCATATAAAATTTTGCGCCTCAATATTGTTTTTGTCTTTTAACTTAAAAAATTAACGTTTGAGTCCTGTTTGCCAATTGATATTTCTATGACAAATTCTGCTACCTATCTTTAACGAGCAAATTTTATAGAATGTTTAATAAATAGGCCGTTAAATTTTTATTACACAGGTCAACAAATAGCAATGTCAGAAACGTGATTTATAAAAACATAAAAGAATGCATCCCCATGATGGCCTTATCTCATATATAATTTTCGTTTTTCTTTTCTTCCGTCTTAGCTCCTTAGATTCATCTATGGTATCAAAGATATTATCAGTCCTAATTTTAGATATACAGTTTTATCGGGGAAAAAATTATTTTTATTGTTTTCAAATCATTAATTTAAATTTTTTAAAGTGCGATCATTAAACAGATCAAAGTTTTTGTGTGTTATAAGCAAACGAGATGCCATCTTAAGTATATTTGCCGAACAAACTTTCCAATTTAGCTGTAAATATTTAATATTTCTAAAAAAAAGGTAAATTAAAAAAAGATTAACAAACAAAAATAAGTTGGTATTTTTTATATATTTAACGACTCCAATAATATAGCGAATCTATTTAGGCTGGGGTGCCAAATATTTTGTTTGATCTATCAATGTAAGAGCACTTAAAACCTTATTTCTCTTTATTTGAGATAAAAAATATATGTATTTTAGAAATAATTCTCGTAAATTTAGTGTATTTTTAAGGTCACAAAATTTGTCAATGGTCAAAAATGTCATGAATTTAGAAAATAACCGAAGGTGAAAGAAACTACGGAAGACTATATGTAGGGTTATTAAATATCTTTCTTTCAGTGATAAAAACTTTTTATTTTGACTATTGATATTTGTCCACCTGTGTTATCCTACCCGATGCTGCCTTGTATTTAAATTGGTAGTGAATCGATATTTCAATATTCAGTATCTCTTAGGTTTAAAACCAGTCTTGTACATATTTATACAAATACATTTTATTTTTGCATTATATTTATTCCATAAAACGTTTTTTTTTGTAAATGTGTGCACATTCCTAACTCTTTTCTAGAGAAGGCATCTTTTAAAAGGTTGCCTCAGGTCGTCGCCGCCGCATACCCCTGGAGCGGACCTGGGGACAAGATATTCTAAGGCCCTCGGAGTCAGAAAAGATGGGTATACAGATACCGCAAGGAAGCGCGTAACAAAATACACCATCCGTAACCGGCGGGCTGCATGTCCTACCATCAATCATATCTAGGCAGGGTTTGCAATTCGGTATTTCGTCTTCTAGCGTGTGGCATATTTCGCGACCTAATACATGTTCAATCAATGAATAAATTAAGATAATTCTAGTTTAAACTGCGGCTAGCGAGAAAAAAGTTTTGAAGGAAAAACATTGAGGGTATTAGATTACAAAGGTGGCTAGTGTAAAAATAATTATTAAAATTTAGAAAAAAAAAATTTTTAAGTTTTTTGTTAAGCATATACTATAAAACGAATTAAAAAAAATCTACATAAATTAGCCGTCAAAATTATTTTTGAGTAATTTTTTTTACAATTTTGAAATTAGTATTAGCCACAGCCTTAGCAGGATTTTGGCTTACGTCATTGTATTTTAAATCTTTTAACACATTAATATATCGAGATTACTTTTTAAATAATTTATAAACTTATAGCTATTTTTATTTTTTTATTGTTATTAAGTTAAAAATTTATCTCTATTTATAAATCAAGATTTGTAGATGACAAATATATTAGCCCGCCATATTAATTACTGGTTTTAATTTTAAACTATTTAAATTTGCCAAAAATCTCTATAGTATTCGATATATGTGTTGAAATGCTTTAAATTAACTTGTTAATAAAATTTATAAAAATTTTTGAAATAAAAAATAATTTGTATAAAAAAAATCTTACCTACATAAGTTACAGCTACCATATTTGAAGTGCGGTTTGAATGGTCTGTCAAATAAATAAAATAATAACTAATAATTGTAAAAACTTAAAAAATGTCCTATATAAATATAAGATGACTAAATTTTAAACCGGCCCGTAATCTTCCGACCTAGCCCACCCGATATACATTACAGGAAGCCCACTCCGGAATATTCTTTTTAGGTTTGGCCACCCAACTCGGCACGCGAATTTAAAAATGTGGCCCGATTATTGACGAGCTAAAAGTTGCTTGTTGTAAAATTATAAATAAAATGGTATAGGTAGTAATCCTCACATAAACTTGTCATTCTTTTTAATAAAAGTTAAAAAAAATAGTACAATATAAAATTTCAAAATTTTTGGCCAGGCCCAATTTTTATTTTAAACTCATGGTGTATTATGCAAAATCAACAAAAATAAACTTTTTCCGTAGCACAATAAAACACAGTATATCAGAACGACGATAATTGTTGGCAATTGAAATGAAAGGAATTTCATGCTGTTAATTGATTATATGGAATATTTCACAAATTTTTTTTAGTTGACCGAAATAAAATATATATTAAACGTTTAAATTTCCAGTCCCTAATTATTACCTTAGATGGGACAACTTTAAACAAACATAGTTTTTCCCAACTTTTTTAAATTGGCTCTCTTTCACAAACTGCATCTAGCTAGGTAGTGGAAAGTCATTTTACATGTTTACTTTTTCGATGCCAATATTTCGTCAACTTCCAAATATAGCAGTTTTTAGCGGAGGGTTAAAATATTTATTGGCAAAAAAATTAGTCAAACGCTAAAAGGAGTTTCCAAATTTTTAGCTATCAGGAAACGCTTTTCCGTCTGAGCTTTGCCTCCTTTAGCTCAACAACAGGCCCCAAAAACTTGAATAAGATTTAACAAGCTTCGAAGATTTAAGACCATGACTTTCAGAAAAATGTAAGACGGCTTTAGGACTCGGTGGAAGTCACCCATTTAATTACTAACCAGACTCAACGCTGCTTGCTTGACTAGAGTGCAGAACTAATATTAACACGCTCAAGGTGGTCCAACTTAAAAAAGGGTAACTAGCAACACCAATATATAAATGCTTGCTGAGGCTAATTTTAAGCAAATAGCTTAGTTAAAACAGCTTTTTCGACCAGTTATTCATCATTTGAATCCTCGATGTCGCTTTAGGCTCCGCTTTGCCCGGTACCTTTCCGTCAATTTAATTGCCTCCGTGCAACTAAAACGAATGCAACTTAGTGTTAAATAATTCTCACGGGGGTCGAAAAATGAGACGAAGGCTTGTCTTATATTCAATAAAAAATGAATAACTTTTTACACCGGACCACAAAAAAAGTGTTGCTTGTAAGAATCAAAGGGACCGTCGCGCTGAAAAGACATAAAAATATAATTGCAAATATATACTAGCAGCAATTAATTGTCTGTTTTTTTTGGGGGATATTGATAATTAGCCAATCTTGCTATTACACAATACAAAAACCATAACACGTTTACAAGAAAACACGACATTAACGGCTAATATTACAATTATAAATCTATCTAAATGAATGTGATTTTCATTTGTCTAGCTGGGGTAGGATGGTGCGTAAGCTCGTGGCGAGGATGGTCAGGAGATAAGCAAGGCGCAAGGTATTGGTCTGCTATCGTCTAACACTAGGCTTGTACGGTTAGCGTTTTGGTTTTTAGATGAAGATGCAGGGTTGGCTTGGTTTAAACCAAAGTTGTTTTTTTAAAAAACCAGTGGTTTTTTTAGTTTTAACTGGTTTTTTTGATTTTTTTGGTTTTTAATTGATTTTTTTAGTTTTTATTTGGTTTTTATTTGGTTTTTTTAGTTTTTATTAAGATAAAAAACCAAAAAATAAAAAAACACGTTTTATATCGATAAAAACAAGTTTAAAAATTGAGGATTTTATCAATCATATATGCATAAAATATTTTTTAATTATTTAGTTTTTTCTGAGGCAGAGTGCAACCCCATTTGTTGAACATCCACAATTTCTTCAGCTAATCAATGATCTTCGACCTGGATATATACCACCAAACAGAAAGAATATATCAGGGCCATTATTAGACACGGTTTACGATGAAGAGATGAAAAAATGTTATGCAAATCTAGATAACAAATTGGTTTGCCTCGCGATTGACGGGTGGTCAAATGTTCACAATGAACCAATTCTTGGTCTAACTTTAACTACCTCAACAGGTGAGACCTATTTGATGGATACTGTGGACACCTCAGATAATGCTCATAAGGCTGAATATCTGACGGAAATTGCCTATAGTACAATTAAAAAATATGAAACAAGGAAAATTTATGTTAGGTCAGTGGTTACCGACAACGCGGCTAACGTCACAAAAATGGGACAAATGCTGGAAAATCACAGAGAACTAAATGTTATAGCGTACGGTTTGCTCAGCCCACATATTAAATCTCTTAGCTAATGATTTTGAGTTTCATCTACGAGAACATGTTGTGAGCATCATAAAATATTTTCGAAACAAACACTATACTAACGCGTTGTTTCGCAAGACAGGGGCCACAAAATTAGTTATGCCAGCGATTCTTTTGAAGGTTTTATAAATGCATGGCGCGTATTGATAAAAATATGTGAGGACAATAGGGATAAAATTGAAAAAAGCATTTACGCTAAAGTTACCAATGTTGGATTAAAAAGAAATGTTGAAGACCTCATCAAAATCTTAAAGCCAGTATCTATAACACTCGACGAAGCGCAAAAAAATATTTGCCCGATAGGACATGTTGTTTTATTATGGAAAAAGCTAAAAGAAAAAATTTTTAATGCAACCGAAGATTACAAAATAAGAAACAAATTCATCAAGCGTTATGATATGGCGCTGACGCCGGCCCATTATTTGGCCTTTCTTAATAAACCGAGTCACATTAACATGGACCCTAAATATCAACTAACTGATGTGGAAAGAAATGAAGCTTATGTGTTCGCCTCAGACAAATATGCCAATACTCTATTTATCCCGTTACTTTTAAAGTTTCAGGCTATAGCAATTTCATTCAAAGAAGTACTTTTTAAAGAAAGCATAGTTAGTAATCTAACCGCTTACGAATGGTGGAAGTGCCAAGTAAAAACAATAGAAACAAATTTTTTGGGGGTTTTTCCCATCGTGGAGCAATTATTGTTGGCTCAGGCTTCATCTGCAAGAGTAGAAAGGGTATTTTCTTCTTTTGGCCTCGTCCATTCCAAGTTAGGAAATAGGCTTGAAATTGAAAAGGCATCTAAGCTTATTTTTTTATTTAAAGTTTTTAATTAAAATACTTTTAAATTTATCATTATTAATTGTCTTTATTTCTAAATGCAACCATTGAAATAACATTTATACAATATTATATTATATAATACAATATGTAATTTTAGCATTAATAAATATTATACCTTGTTTACATATCCATCTGTTACTTTTGTTAAGGTTAAATGAAAAAAACCAAAAAAACCAAATAAACCATATAAAAACCAAAAAAACCAGGTTTTTGGTTTTTTTGAAAAAAACCCGGTTTTTTTCCAACCCTGTGAAGATGTTCGATCGGATAGAGCTTATGGCAACCTGTGATGGTGCGATGAGCGGAATTTTGGGAATGTTGCATGCAAAGTTTGTGCTAGATATATTAGAGGACCAGACAGTGGCAGCGTAGTTTAGAATCGACCTAGGTATTGCTTTATAACTTATTGTGAGAGTTTCTATATTTTGGCCCCAATTAAACCCGGTTATGGTTTTTAGTAGGTTGTTACGCTTGTTAACTTTATCGGATATAGAATTAACGTGTTTGTTAAACAGGCCCGATTAGCTTTTCCAATTTTTTTTTGGGAGGGGGAGGGGGGGGGGGGGGGGGGGGGAGGGGCAAAAAAACTCGTGGGGGGGGGGGGGTAGGGGCTTAATC